>OY804599.1:39134904-39515881 GCA_963680895.1 Fragum sueziense
GCTAAGGTTCTGTACCGAACAGAACGGCCAACAACAATTAATACGATATTTTCTGAGTTATATTTGCATTATTTTCATATTCCAATAACTAGCATAAGTCAGTAATAGATATTCAAAGTTTGGTCGAACAGTTCTGTTGTATACATCCTGTCGCTTCTTGTCCTCCTAATTCTTGAGTGTCTCCATCTTCAAAGCCTTGGTGTTTGTTCCCCTCTCTAAAGCCACGGCATTCCCCTATTCCTCGTGGGTCCCCCTCTTCGAAGACCTGGATTTTACCATCCTCTTCAAAGCCTTGGTTTTCTGCACATATAACTTCGATAGACAAGTCATCAATGGTCTCAGTGGTCTTTCTGATTTCATCTGGCGGACCCCATAGTTCTGTAGGCGCCAATGATATGCGTAATTTCTGTATATAGACAGGTAAAACAATGCGAGTGATTATTCATCAAAATTTCGACAGTAGATCTGGATTAAGGTATTCCATTCATCATAAGATACTAAACACTTCGCGATTCTTCGGGCGCCATCCATGGCAACGGGAATTTACGATGGTATACATTCATCAATTTCCAATGCCACTGATGATACCATAAGTCCATAACCTTTTTGAATCAAATTTTCGACAGTAAAATTAATCTGGATTGAAACTATTTATTTGAATATTAAAAGCGTGTCTACTATATTGCAATTCATCTGGGACAAAGATGCATTTCCTTTTAATGGTAGAGCAACAGATAAGAGGGATAAATGCACTCTAAATCTTTTATTTTAGATCCAACCCTTATGTTGTGGATAGACTACCTATTTGGATCGTCTCGAAGAGATTATTCCAATGAGGAACCAAAGCATATAGGGTTTGAGGAATATTGAATGATATTTTGCATTTTGAAAAGCTAGTCAACCCGCTCCGATAATGAAGATAGGACGTTTTATGATACGGACAGTTAATAATTCATAATTCTTTTCATCGTACCTCGTATATTGAATCTCCGAGTGTCATACACAGCTTGTATATCATATAGACGGGTGTGGGTACAAGAGAACACGCCACAATACACCAACCCATAGCTACAGCCCATCTAGGGTAAACATAGCCACTGTAGGCCGGGGGAGAGTAGGAGTATACCGTGAAACCAAGAGTTACCTGAAAAAGAATACAAACCATTTGACTTGTCCTCTTGATTATACGCAAATAAGACACGATTCCAAGGTTTCATCAAATGACCCGTCGCGCTAAAAGGGACCTTATCGGGTGTTTGAAAAATATCGACCCTAGCCTGTCTGCGCAGTCCGCGCAGCCAGACTAGGGCCGACACTTTTCACTTTTATGTAATTTTCTAAATCTGGAATGTTGTCCCTATCTTACAATATGTTCACTTTTCACATACAGTATCTGGTTGACCTGTGCTGAGTCTAACAAGTTTGTCAAAGTTTGGATTTTTGGAGTTCGGATAAGGTCCCTTTTAGCGTGACGGGTCACATTTATGTGCGACAATTAGTCTTGTCCTCCTTAGTCCCTTTTCCATCCCCGCCACGGCAAATATCCTTTCAGACAAAATTGTTTAGCACCAATGCTTTGATAAACGTTAACCTATGTGGGCGAGCAGCTGAAGGCTCGGTAAGGATGTAGTATTATTAGGCTAGTATGAGAAATGGCAGGAATCCATAGTTATATGCTCCAGCAGCCGCAACCAATTAAACCTTAGTCTCGTTCAACAACAAAATGATACACTTCCCCAATATCATGTCTTCTAAAATAATTAATCTTTACAATAACTTTTATCAAACACTCTGAAGTATATATAATTAAAATTGTACAGAAAAAAATACTCCCATTTATTAACATATTTCAAATTGGAAAATAACTAAGACCCAGTTGGTAACGTAATTCAACTGGTATAATCATTTTAGAATTTGCTTAAGCATTTTTGAATTTGGTATTATCATTTTTCTTTAAATAACTGCTTTTAAGGCATTTTTGAATTCAGTATAAGCAATTTTAGAAATGCTCAAAGATCAAGATTGCTTACAGCATATCGTCACTTTTCAACGATTAATTCGTATCTACAACTCTAAACAAGCTTTAATAATCAGCGATATAGATCTACAAGTATTTTCTCCATTGCCGCAATATTTTCTGTGCTTCGTTGTATATAAAATACTGTTTTTTTTCGATATCAATGGTTTTTTTTTCCAAATTGGAACAGTCTGGAATAAAAACATTTCGGAAATGGTTAGCTATAATTGTAAGAAGAACCCACCAAAAGCAATGCAGGTGTAGCGAAGTACCAAGCTACCTTGAATATTACAGGAATACCGCGTCCAGTCATTTCCATCACGTTCTTCTCTATGTTACCCATTCCTGTTCCAGAAAAAAATAACCCCTTCCAAAAAATCATTGTTTTGGGATGACTTAATCTGAAAGTAGCTGCAGACTACAAAATTGATGCTAGATAGATATGTTTTCTATACGGTAGCGTATAGCAGAGAAAATATTGAGACAAATAGAGAAAATGATTATTATCAGCATTTTCTTCTGTTATCTTAATGTTTCCCAAACTTCTAACAGGGACGTTTAAACCATATCTTGTTTAGGAATGGGTTAGAACTACAATTACGACTGGTCAAGTTTCAAAAGCTTATTGGTTAAAATTTAAAAAGAATATCCGTAAACAAATTTTGATATACATGTATTCAATTTTCCTTTTAAAAGGGGCCATTTCATAAACAATAACTCGGTCTTCAATAGTTGGACTTTGAAAACGGACAATTTTCAACTATGCTGATAATCAGCAATGTCTCATTTTCCCTCAATGTTTTCTATGCTATAAGAAACATGTTTCTTCCCATTAACATCGGTTATCTTATCGCATGCAACTCCTTTAAAACTGGAACATTCTAAAATAGCTTCCTTTTGTGAGAGGGTATATAATTTGAAAGACTAAATTTCTAGTTGATTATCAGTTTATGAGGTGGTATTAACCAACCAGTCAAATTCCAAATTTTAAGTTTTGAAATTACATAACAATCCATCCGATTGGCCGAGACATACGTCTCGTCCAATCAGATGGCTTGTAATATACCTTGGGTTTAGACAATCAATTTAAAAAGTGTTGATGAATACTGCACATTGACTGTTGTAAGTTATGATTTACCATATATCCAAGTCATTACCAAACATTCCAGCAAGGAAAACACTGTGACAGAAAACGTAGATCCATACCAGTCAACAAGGGTCACCAAGTAGACACCACCCTGAAATATGATTATCCGTCAAACTGGTAAAATTAGACCGATGCCAGGTTATTCTTTCTAAAATCCCGTTTAATGTACTAAATTTCAGTTTCTGTACTAGAACACCAATTTCTTGGGCATTTGTTTTTGACAATGGCATTTAATTTTGTGCTAAAAATAGAGTGCGTTTACCGTTATGTTTTGATAAACCGTCGGTGTTGTTATAAAATCTCGTAACTACGGCTTGATTCAAGCCGTAGTTACGAGATTTTATAACAACACATACAAAGTTCTATTGTTTGTCCGAAATTACGTCACGATCAACTGGATAAAATCGTTCCCTATTATACGTTTTGTTGAATTCCTCTACTTAGAAGCTCAAAACTAAGTGCTTAAAAAGAGAAAACGGAAAACATATAAGTTTTCTGAAATTTAAACTATGAGACTAACATGTATACCATATTGCTTTTGTTCTGCTGCAGTTCCAACCATTTATACCATAAAATTACTCATGACATCTTGATGTTAATGGGTTCCATCCACCATTAGATACCAAACACCTCATGTAACTTTGGACGTCATCCGTGATGTCAAACGGAAATCGACAAGGGTATCCCTCGTCAGTTTCAGCTGCCACGGGTGGCACCCGGAAGTTGACGAGGGATTCTGTCGTTAATTTCCGTTTATACGGATGACATCCGAAGATACACGAAGTTTTTGTAGATAATTATAAGTTGTAATCCTCAAGACAATAACTTACCTGCGTAACTTGTGGAAGAGCCAATAAAAACGCTATTAGAATCACAATCATGGTCATTGTCGGTGTTTTGCTCTTCCAATATTTAGGAAATTCATCTTTTATGGACGCCACGACGATCTCGTAATTTGGAAACTGTTATAAAGAATATAACCATAAAAAATAAGAATAAAAAGATGAATGCCAAGAAGGTAATGTTGGATTCCATAACTTAGTTACAGCCACACAGTCACACGGTCATGTATGAGACAATGTATTGTCTGATCTTTTAAATGCTACGACTACGTGAATCAAAGTGCTGGGAGCACTGTAATTGCACGTCTCTGATTGATTGAGCGGAATTGTAAAGAAATGATAGTTTCATTTTTTTCATTTATTGAATTTGTGTTAAGATTTGATTAATAATTTAAGGGTTTAATATACTAACCTGAGAATCAATGCCCAGAAATATAGACATAAAGAAGAACAGAGCACACCATAATTGCGGTGGAGGGAGGTAGTTAGCGGCTTCTGGATACGCTACAAATCCGAGACCGAAACCTGCAAGAGAAGATATCCATGACAGTGTTCCCCCCCAACCCATTAAGTTGCAGGACCCCGCTATGGCTTCAAGTAAATCAGTGTAATGCCCCTATAGCTTCAAAAGTATCCCAAAGCTTAAAATGGTCTCAAAATAGAGACATTTTGAGGTATTTCATTTCATAAACTAATAAATAATACATTTCAATGTAAAAATCATGTATAAAACATTATGGGATAAAAAGAACTTACCCGATTCTTTGAAATCATCTATTGGTATCCCTGTTTTGTAAGACACGTGACCCAGCATAGAGAAAATCACAAAACCACCACAGAAACCCGTGACCAAGTCCATCAGGCAAACAATGATGGCATCACTATAAACAAAATTGGACAATGATATTCTTATTCATATTGTTGAATGCGCAACGCTAAAACACCATGCGACTTGTTCATAGGTTCGCCTCAGATGAGCAGGGCTAATATGCGAAATCTTTCTCTAGAATTGAGCATGTCCTTTCTTTTAAAGGAGATCGTTGAACTTGTGGTTGTATATCGACCAATCTATATAATTGCTTGATTCTTCAATTATAAAAGTCACCGACTAAAATGAATAAAAAAACAAAAACAAAACAAAAGCATCTTTTGCAAACTAATTGTTTACAAACTAGATATGTATACGATAAAATAGTATGATACTCTCAGAAAATGGTTTGTACTCGTAACATCCATTAACATTAGTTTATTGAACATGTTCAATTCCAAAACAATGATTCGATATACAAACCGCATGCAATTATTTGAGAATTTGTTGTAACTGGCGAATGTAATGATAGCACCGAACCCAGGACCAATAGAGTAAAAGACCTGCATAGAGGCTTCAGCCCAAATCTGTAATGGAAATACGTCTATATTACTAACAAGTTAAAACACTTAAAACAAATTTCCTTGTTTCTTTTTGAGATACTTCCTAAACACAGAATAGAGTTGATGCACTACAATACAGGCGGAATAAAAATAGATTGTTCATTTATGCGTGCTGGTTTCTGAAGTATTCTCCTCTTTTTCAAAAACGTACAATGGTATATAGAAAAGAGGGGACGATGACTTTTCTTAATACATTGTTTCAGTTATTGTTTATAAAATTTCATGGTGTGAGCAGCCTACTCATTGGAACCGTCTCACTGATACAACAAATAGTTTGGATTTGAAATTACATATTAGAATGCATTTAACTCCTCTTCTATCTATTACCTATAAAGCTACAACTAAATCTTACCGCTGGATTCTGTAATTTTTCTAGATCTGGCATGATAAAGTGCTTGATGCCTATTTCTGCTCCCGGCAACATGGCACCTCGGATCAAAAACACAAATATGATAATGTATGGTCCCAGTACAGTGAAGTAAACCACCTAGAGGAAAGTCCGTTAAAAATAGGCTTTAATCTAAGTAGAAGTCTTGCACAGTCTTTCTTAATCAAAAAGGGAAATAACTTATAATAAGATTACAAAAATATATAGAAAAATACTTTTATCTTGCGAGTAATTTTTCATACCTGGCTACTTTATTAAACATGTCGGTTTTATTAAACATCTAATTTGTGATATATATTTTTGTTTAGTAATTGTTTTGAGTCAGTGATAATGGAATCGAAATTGGCTCCTTTGATTTGGTTAGATGTTACATACATAGATATGCTATTAGTTGAATTATATCCACCCGCGAAATAACGATTTGATAATCATAGAAACATTTGCTTGGAAGCTTAATATTTTGAAATAAAAAAAATAATGCATCCCATAAATATCCATTTTGTATAAGAGCGCTATAGATCTAGATCTTTTCTAGGACAATATCGACAAACTATTATAAATCGTATATTTTTTAAAGGTTTATTTAGCAAAAACACTGACTTCTCTGAGTTTACAATACCTTTCCTGTCAATTTTATTCCTTTGAAAATGCACAGAAAGCATAACACCTCTATGGCTATAAGACACCCAAACAATGCCCAGTTCATATTACCCAGATTCTCTAACCCGTCTGTGATGCGGTGAACACCATATCTGTAAAATACAATGGCTTAGCAGAGCGACTGAGGAAATGGGGCATTGGCTTTTAAAAATGCAATTTTTCATTTATTGTTCATCAAACCCTAAATTCTGGCTACTAATTAGAATCGTCCTATAAAAATACGGATTACATTTGAAATGATGAAATTTAAATAATTCCATGCGCGGATTTAGAGGGGGGGGGGTTCAGGGGGTCATGACTCCCCCTGGAATTTGGCGAAAAAAAGGGTTATCAAAAAGAATACTGGTTATGTCCCAAATAAGCTGCATCATTGGTCCCTGTGTGCCACGACAATCGGCTGTTATACTTAGTCCTTCATGGTATGGCATGTATCTGCATGCAAATCACCCCCCCCCCTGAAATTTGGTGAAAAAAGAGGTTAAAGACCGTTTGACCCCCCCCCCCCCCTGGGAAAAAAACCTGGATCCGCGCTTGAATTCTACCCCTTTTTACTAGATCTTTTTACTATATGTAACATTTTCTGTAAATGTTTACTCAGATACTGGTATATTGGTACCTCCAAAACTGGACCGATGCGGTAAGTTTGTTTACTGTCGGCATAGAAACGTTCCTCAACAATGACGTCATGTTTGTTGTTGTATTATTGTTCAAAAGACCCTCTTTGCTTACGACGCATGTTTCTTTGATATTCCAGTCGCTTTCACATGATGCCCATGGTAATGTATTGAAGAAAGAATGTATAAAGTAGTACACCATCCAACTGAGTATTACCGGGTAGTAGATAGCGAATATAAACGTGCTGATCAGGGTTCCATATCCGACGCCTGAAGTATAGTAACCATGCATCCAACAAAATAAGTGCAATATCATACTTCACAAAAAGGGCTAAAATGAGACTTTAAATCCACGATAACGTTTGTTCTACAGCCGGTTCCTTTTCAATTTTCCAAAAACTCAAGAATTTTTAATATGAAAAATAATAATAAAAAAGCGTTTGAAAAAAAATTCCATTGTGTGTTTTCTTCCAATAGTGTAAATGAGTGGCATCTGGTGTATTGTTCCATGTTTTCATAAATGAACGCACCAAACTATATTGCTAGGAAAATTCCAGCTAAATCTAATATAGAACAAATCACTAAAAGTCTTGTTATTGAATGTTCTTTACTTGGCTCATATTATCGTGTTTTTTTGTCAAAGAAAATGGTTCTTCCCACAAAATGCTGCGTATTTTGCAACTGTGGCAGTAACAAATAATATCAAAATACGGGAACACGCATGAGAGACCTTAATTCGGCCGTGCGTCGTCTTATGCTCCCTCTTGCAGCGATTTTGTACTTGTTTTACCTTTAAACAGAGGACAAACGTTCCCGGACTGTGAGTATTGGCAGATAAGTTGTAATTACTTCTGTGACTAGATGAAAGTACTTCTGTGACTAGATGAAAGTACTTCTGTGACTAGATGAAAGTACTTCTGTGACTAGATGACAGTCCTTCTTTGACTATACCTTTAAACAATAGCAAACATCCCATACAGAAACAGTCCCTATCAGTAAATATTGACCCAGAAATTAGAATTACTTCTGTTACTAGATGAAAGTACTTCTATAAGTAGATGAAAGCCCTTTTTGACTCTAGGCCCTATGAAAGTACTTCTGTGACTATACCTTTAAACAGTGGACACACGTTCCATACAGAAACAGCCCCGGACTGTGAATATTGGCCCATAATCATCTCTAAATACACGATCGGTATGGCGCCGACTATGTTGAAAACAACAACCGGTATCAGGAAAGCTCCTACAATTGTTTGAAAAAGTTTGAAACAAAAGTTATGAATCATATAACGTTTTCTTACAGTTTTGACAACTACTTTGGATTGGTTCTTCATCTTTATCAAAGAGATTGTTACGTTCTCTAAAGGTCTATTTCAAACGACTTGATTCAGGCAGTCCACCCAAACGAGATTCACTCGACGTCGGAATTATTCGGGCGACGTAGCGGCAATTAGCCTTCGAGCAGGGGTGGATATATAAACGACGTTACGTTACAACGTCACACTGACGTGGTCGATTCAAATTTCGACATTGCTGAGTGAAAACGCATATGTCAAAGTAACATTGCCTCAAAAAAATTGTTTAATTCTTCAGCAAATTCGCCGAAGGTATCGAACCACCTTAAACGTTTCTATCTTGCTTATTTTGATAGACTACATGTTTTTGCTAAAATCATTTTATAAAAATATTCCTTTGCAAACGTTCCTCATATTTCTAGCATAGGGCCATATTTAAGCGCCAGGCTTATAATAATTAAGGTAGTCCACCACTTTTGAGATTCACGCGACGTCGGATTTTTTCTATAAACGTCGTTAAAATTCCCTTACGTAACCGACCTCTTCGGGTGACGCTGTTTGAAACCTTCGACGGTGGAACGTTCCACCGCCGAATGCTTAACGACGTCACACAAATCGCGGGGTTTCCGCAATACGGTTCTAACTCCACTTTTTATCAAAAATCACTTTTTTACATTTTTGGAACTAACTAATGTCAATACATTATCCCTTAAAATATTTTTCCAAAATTCCCCATATTAATTGAGAAAATTGAATTTGTTTAAAAGGTTCTAACTCAAAGTGGTATTTTGTGTTCCTGCAACACGGTTCTAACTGGCCCAGTTAGAACCGTGTTGCAGAAAAAAATCTGAGTTAGAACTTCTTTTATGTGTCATTTCATTAATGTCACCAGTAAATAACATTGCAGGTTAAAGAAACATATAATAATGGTTTTCAATTGATTTTCTTGTTTTCTAACCCTTTTCCTGCTAAATATAATCCTTATAAAGTCAACGTAAATTTTCGGTAAATAACAATAACTTTAATAGTTCTTTGTATGTATATATAACTCTTTTGGCAATAAATTCTTTGAATAAACTGAGCTTGCAAGTGACACATATTTAGTTTAGAGTAAAAATCAGACTTAACAGTATGATCTTTGTCTATTAGCCAATATTCTGAAAATTTTGGAAGAGAAAGATATGACTTGGACTCTAAATTCTAATGAATTCGGTGTAAATTAGAGGTACTGTTTTTTGCAAGAGTAGTTTGATTTGGTGGATTTATAAGAAGCTTTCTTTGGATTCATTCCATTATAGTAATATGGTCTATAAAATTAATAATTTTCCTACATATTTGATTGAAGTCTCACTGTTTAATCTACATTTCAAGATCCATGATGCCATTTGCATTTAAAACAAAAAATGATTGTTTGAATTGCTTCCGCTTCATATTTGGAATTATGATAAGACGAACCACATCATTATTATAGCATTGAAAAACATTTCAATGTTTACATTGTCTTAGATATGATTATAACTCAACGGTTATAACTGTATAATATAATCGATTCACTATTAAACGAGAATAATTACAGTTGAATTGCTTTATCAAAACAACTGGAATTATTCTCGTTTAATTGTGAATCTATTATAGATTCGCTATCAAACGAGAATAATTTCAGTTGTTTTGATAAAGCAGTTCAACTGTAATTATTCTCGTTTATAATAGATTCGCTATTAAACGAGAATTATTTCAGTTGTGTTGATAAAGCAATTCAACTGTAAAAATTCTCGTTTAATAGTGAATCTATTATAATTGTGAATCTATTATAGACTTGTATACAAACAAAATACTACTTGTTGTTGAAAATGACCAGACACAAAACCCTTTCTTTTTCAAGAATAAACGAGTTAGGACATTAATTCTCCCATATAGCTCACGATAAATGGTTTGATAATTATTAAAACTGTGTATTTGTATTTTAGTGTTTGTATACAAGTCTACACTTATATAACCGATAGACTATATTTCTGCTTAATTCTTAGTCTACATAGATAGATAGATTGGTATAGGCGGACATAATCCCCTTGCAGGCCCGTAGGAAGCTATTTCAGTTTGGGGGGGGGGGGGGGCTAAAGCTCCAGTGTCTGAATATTGGGGGGGGGGGGGCTAATATGGATTCTGCCTAAATTTTTAGTGTGAAAAAAGGAAAATTCGGCATTTTTGGCCAACTTTGGGGGGGGGGGCTTCCCTGTTCCTACGGGCCTGCCTTGGTATAATTTCTGGGGTGGACAAAATCCCCTTGATATAATTTTTGGAGCGGACATAATCCCCTTGGTATAATTTCTGGGGTGGACAAAATCCCCTTGGTATTATTTCTGGGGTGAACAAAATCCCCTTGGTATAATTTTTCGGGTGGACAAAATCCCCTTGGTATAATTTCTGGGGTGGACAAAATCCCCTTGGTATATTTCCTGGGTGGACAAAAATCCCCTTGGTATAATTTTTGGGGTGGACAAAATCTCCTTGATATAATTTCAGGGGTGGACAAAATCCCCTTGGTATAATTTCTGGGGTGGACAAAATCCCCTTGGTATAGTTTCAGGGGTTGACAAAAATCCCCTTGGTATAATTTCTGGGGTGGACAAAATCCCCTTGGTATAATTTTTGGGGTGGACAAAATCACCTTGGTATAATTTCTGGGGTGGACAAAATCACCCTGGTATAATTTCTGGGGTTGACAAAATCCCATTGGTATAATTTCTGGGGTGGACAAAATCCCCTTGGTATAATTTCTGGGGTGGACAAAATCCCCCTGGTATAATTTTTTGGGTGGACAAAATCACCTTTGTATAATTTCTGGGGTGGACAAAGTCACCTTGGTATAATTTCTGGGGTTGACAAAATCCCATTGGTATAATTTTTGGGGTGGACAAAATCCCCTTGGTATAATTTCTGGGGTGGACAAAATCTCATTGGTATAATTTCTAGGGTGGACAAAATCCCCTTGGTATACTTTCTGGGGTGGACAAAATACCCTTGGTATAATTTCTGGGGTGGACAAAATCCCCTTGGTATAATTTCCGGGATGGACAAAATCCCCTTGATATAATTTCAGCGGCGGACATTATCCCCTCAATATGTAAATGCAAGGGCAGACGAAATCCCTTGATCACTTTTTAAAGGTGTTCAACATATTTCTGAACTATTCGTTTTCTGGTCATGACATCCATAGTAATAATTACTCGAGAAAACATTGAGGCAAAAGAAGAAAATGATTATAGAGATATTTTTTCTTCTGTTGTCTTTATATTTCTGTGATATATTATACACGTGTCCCATTACATTTTTCCATTAACACAAGCAATAATGATCTTTACATCCATAGTAGTATTTGATCAAGAAAACATTGAGGCAAAAGAAGAAAATATGTGTGACCTACATTTGCTTAGCTCTATGAACATGCATCAATTCTACCAACAAAATTCAACTCCACCTACCAAGGGGATTTTGTAAGCCATTGCAATATTACTGAGGGGATTTTGTCCTCCATAGTATTTCATTGAGGTGATTTTGTCTGCCCTAGAAATTTGATTGAGGGGATTTTTCCGCCCTGCAAATTCTACCGAGGGGATTTAATCTAGCTTTTGAACTTCTTTATACTTCTCAAATATTGCTCTATAACATTCTAGACTAAATAATCTCATTTACATATGTTTGTAAGTATATTAGACTTGAAAAAAGCTTATATTTTTAAATATTTTATTATGAAAGACAATTTCATTTTAGTGTTATGCATAAATCAGCACTTTGATACTTATTGAAGCTCTTTTCATAGATTTTGGCTACGATTTTTCTTGTGTCATCAAACAAAAACACAGAATTAACATTTAAAACTATTTGGATAAGATATAGGCATGATTTCCTACATAAATACCTGCCAAATTGATAGTGTTATATGAATTTTTTATGAGTTAGAACTGTTTTGCGGGCAACATTTTTGTCAATTTTTATCATTTTTTTCTGCAACACGGTTCTAACTCAAAGTTTTTCAAATACAATATTTTGAACAAACTTCACATAGATTTCATTTATAACATATTATCTGCTATAGAAAAACAATTTCAGAAATGTTTCTTATTGAACAAAATTTTTCCTTGTAAAAAAATAAAATAGTTTTTTGCCTCTCCTGTAAAATAATGAAAAAGTGAGTTAGAACCGTGTTGCGGTAAGCCAACGAAATAATTCGGACGCATGGCGAATCTCATTAGGGATGGAATATCTTCAAGTGAATTTTACTTACCGCCTCCATTTTTCATGACCAGGTATGGAAATCTCCAGAGACCGACACCGAATGAGTACCCGGACATCATAAGGAAGAACTCTAGACGGCGTCCCCATCTTGCTCGATCCATGGTATAATACAAGTAAAACAGAGGCGCGTTCTTTAGAGCGAGATTTCTTGAGATATCTTGAGATTTCTTAAGATGTTTTTGGATAAAGCGTTCTTTAGAGCAAGATTTTTAAGACGTTCAATGGGAGGCGCCATTACCCTATACTTCATGCGGAACCCCTCGGTCAACTCTGCAGAAACAATATAAAAGAGGCTTGACCGAGTTGTTCCGAACACTCCATAATTCATAAACCGAGATGTTCCGAATGCTCCATACTTTATACAAATGACGTCATCATGACGTCATCTGTATAAATATTGAGCATTCGAAACAGCTCGGTCAAAGTCTCGGTCTTAAAAACGCTTTATCCAAAACATCTTAAGAAATCTTAAAAAAATCTCGCTCTAAAGAACGCGGCTCAGGCCTCCAGTATTTCTCTCTTCTATAGGTACCTACAATACTTTAAGCCAGTACAAACAAAATTTGTTTGTTCTAGTATATATTGCCTAAAAAGAAACTGTTGAGTTTGGTCGGCCATCTCCAAAGCCATATTTCCACAAAGTACACACGCACTGACCGTTAAACGTACACATACAAGGAAACACGTTCGGTCACTTTTCTTTCGCTTAACCCATTACTACACAGTGACGCCTTTTGCCGCACCATAAAAACAGTGCATAGAAAAATATTTTGGATATACAGAAACTGCTTGTGACAAGCAAAATCTTCAAAATCTTCAATTTCCATAAACTTTTCTCACCAGAAAGATTAATAAATGCAAAATTTAATACATTTTATATTGTCGTCTGCATCATCTTTGGATTTGGACCAGCCTAAAATTTTACCGTCTGATAATGGTGTAAACGTTATCAAGAAAGTCAAAAGTTGTCATAGCGTGAGAAAATATTTCACCATAGTTACATATACGAAGGCGAATGAAATACTGAGTGAAAAGTAATTTGTTGATATAAATCATACGCCTGGGTAACTAATTTGATATAATCCTAGTAGATTTGCATTTAAACTTTAAAATAATTCAATCCATGTACTTGCATAATATCATAATTTAAAAAATAGATTACAAATTCATGAAATTATTTCATTTTGTTTACTGACTTTATTCATATAATAATATAATTTTTTTAATTTTGAAATACACAAATGCTCTTTTACATTGATTTACACAAATTTTACTGCGAATTAATTTACGTTGTTGATGTAGAAAAGTTTCAATCTCATAAAACAAAGCAAGATTACCCTTTCCAATCGACGATATTTTATATTGGTCCAATTCGAAAGCTGGTGCAGACGCCATATAGAGTCTAGATGTTACTAAATGTGACATTTATTGACGTGGCCCATTACCAGGCGCGTATCCAGGCATACTCCCATACTCCCGGGAGTACCTCGTATTAGACATGTGCAAGGTAGAACGAAACCCGAAAAACGGAAAACGGAAAACGGAATAAAAGGGGTCGTGTCAAAACACACGAAACAAGAAATAACGATTGGGTTGAATAAAGAGAGAAAACAACACTTCTATGTCACTGTAAAGGTAAATATAGCTGATGATTATCTGAAAATGTATGTCTGTTTATTTTCCATGTTCTCGTCAGCCAGAATGTCCGTCATTTGATCCAAACTGTATCTTAGAACTAAAGCAAGTATTTTGTCACACAATTCACTAACATGGTTTATATGTACAAATCATCTATACCCAGCTGTTCCTATTAAGTTAAAGGTAGTCCGTTAATGACAGTGTGAAGTATATTTATTCTCGTCAACAGAAACGCAGCGATAGCATATTGCAAAGAACATTGAAAAGTCATCATCCCACCCCTTACAATAAAATAAAATAAGTGACAAAATGCGCCGTAGTAACGTTGCGAAAAAGGTATAGTGCATCGAAATCAGATAAAAATGCTTTGAAATGGATAAAAAGAATTCTTACCGAATTTGTACTTCTCAAGTTTTTACTGTGCAGATTTTGGCGTGACATGGTCAAGACTATAATGTGTCATCGATTCATTTTAAGGCCAAGCATATTTCAATATAAGGTTCAGGGATGACGGGGATATTTTTATCACAATTAGGTGGATTAAAATACCCACTATGCTTTTCGAAAATAATAGCGATTTAAAAATTATAATATCTATATGTCAAAATTATTTTTTGTCGAAATAAACCATGTAGATTTATCACGTTGGGGAATCACGGAACACAACAATTTCGATGCCTTTCTATAATTCTTTTCTTCTTTTCATATATGGCCGATTTGAAAACAAATGAAGCAGAGAAGGCGGAGAAATGCCGCGGATTTGCTGAATGCAAAGGACTCTTTAGAAATTAGCTGATAACAAAAAAAAATAATGTTTTTTTAAGATCTATATCTACTACATGTAGCCATGACTGACGTTTATCCATATTTTCTGCTTCAAACCGAACTCAAATTGGTCACTTAACAAGAACACATTATAAAGGTGACCAAATCTAAACATGCTAACACGAATACACATTTATAAAGTGTCGTCATGAAACATGTACACGGATAGGACATATTGGTGAAAATTTCTTTAAATTTTAGTTGATAACACATCATGTACTAGATTATAGCTGTCCTTGGAAAAGGAGGGGAAAAGAATGGACGCGTGGTTCTCGTACATCCTGCACCCCTACAAACACAATATTCAATCCGAGCCACCAGGTGCATGATTCATTAATGTGGTTTGTAAACAATCATATATTAGAAAATAGAAAGCATACTGGCCATGCCAGTAACGGAACCCATCAATGAATATATACAGGCTCTGATGATACCGACTGAATTGATATCGTGCAGAAATGTAATTCATTCAACTGAAACAGTTTGTTGACTCAATCCGAAAAACAGCGATATCTAATCTATCATTTTTTTCATTTTTCATAAATTGTAATAAGTGAATAGTCAGTACCGTAAAAATGTCAAGCACACAGGTTAAATGGTGGCTTTGGGAAAACAAATAGTTCGCTGTTTCCTGTTTCACGAGGTCACATATAATAGATATTGAAAAGGTTGACAGTTTGCTTTGACCGTGTACCACGTGCGCCGTACTTACACTTTACTACCGATGTTCTAAATTTAGATTCCTACATCATATAGGCACTAGATAAATGTTATATCGATAGATCAGAACGGTTTACATATATTGACATATAAAGGGGGTCGAGAAAGGAAGTCCATGTTTTTTTCAAGCGTTCATGCAAAATGATTAATTTTGAACGTTTGAAGAAACCATGTGATTCGGTGCAGAGTGAGTTAGAATTTGGAATGAATTTCTAAACACTGTACATTTTATCTCGTCAAAATCCATATAGAATACACTCAGTAATTTAATAAAACATCCTTGAAACGAACAGTCTTTGGTGTGAACGCTTTCCTAAAGTCACGTGGGATGCCCATCGTGTTACTGATGTTAACAGATTCAGCTCGGGAAAGGCATTAAAGATGCGTTCTCGCCCATTTTGCTAGAGATTATCTTTAAAAATAACTATACATGATTAAAAAGACGGTCCTTTATTTTTCTGTGTTACGAATTTCGACTTCGACTAGCCTGTAACAGCTTAGAATATGACGATATAGAACACATATGAAATCGGTTTGTAAATATTTGTAAACGTGATTATATATTTGATATTATTTTCTTATTTCAGATCGTAAAACGATTATCGATATCTTGTCATTTTAAAGTTGAAAAATAGTTTATGTGATCTGATGTCTATAAACATTCCAAGATAAGGCTTAAAGTCTACAAAACCTTTGTAATTAATTTTTAAACAGGAATTTGGGCCTGGGAAGGACATTGGATCTTTAGAAATTTCAAACACAATGTCTTGTCTACATGTCACCGATAGAGAATGTTTCAGAAAACATCCAGAGAAAAAGCATAACTAATATTTTCTCGCTTCCGTGAACATTTTCTACGTCGTTACAATAACATTTTTTGTTTTCAATAACAACTATTATTTAGTATGCCGCTACATGATATTGGACGTGTCTTAACTTTTTCATTTGAAAAAAGGCCGAGCCCAGATAGCTCAGTTGTTTTGTTGCGCCAGATCCTATCGATCCGGGGTCGTTGTTGCGAATCTCGGCTCGGCCAATCCAATACCCTTAGAATTTTGTTTCGCCATGTGAGAGAGTAGCAGTATGCACCGATTGGTTATTGTGGTAATACTGTTAAGAGAAAATCCAATCCAGAAATCCATGGTTATGTGCTCCAGTCGCCGCGATATGAGTAGTTGAAAATAACCTTGAACCACATTCAATCGTTTTAATCAATTACAGGAAAGGGGTACCGCCATTCCTCAAATATACAAAATGTACAAAATACATTTAAACCAAAAGAATAACCTTCAATTGGCCTTATAGGCAGTATTCCGCTGACCACGTTGAAAATGTCGTAACTCAAGTTGATTTAAAATTTAGTTGCGGCATTGCAAACGATTTCACCTTTCGCGTGTTTTGATATGTCCCCCACAGTTTAACCGGTTTCGTACTTCGTCTCCGTTTTCGTTCTTACCTTGCACATGTCTATTTGAAAAATGATTTTTTTCTGTGGCATAAAAAAGGGTGTTAAAACCGAAGGCCAGAACTAGTGTAACATGTTTATTTAAAGTCGTTCTTACCGAAGTAACATATACTCCAATAACCCTATGCTCACATGAATGCTGATAAAACATGAAAAGATGTTAAAAATATTACTTTAAAATGCTCCCTGATGAGGTCTATGTTTCTCTTATATTCCAATTTTCGTCAGGGGACTTCGCCCCACCCTAAACCCCCTAGAGGGGCTCTGCCCTTTCACCCCGCAAGGGGTCTGCGCCCCCAGACCCCCTGCTTGTTTTTGGTAAGGGAGTACTTCAACTTTGGACCCAGGTACGCCCTTGATTACCAAACGGCAAAATTTTAGGCTGGTCCAAATTCAAAGATGTTGCAGACGACAATTTCAAGTGAATGAAATTTAACATTTTTGGTCTTTTTACTTAGAAAACATTGTGGGAAATGAAGAAATTGCTTGTCACAAGCAATTTCTTCATTTTCCACAATGTTTTCCAAAGTCATTATCTAAAAGGGTGTCAAAAGGCGTCAATGTGTGGGAATGGTTTTTTTTAATAATATTACAGAAAAATGAGGCAATCAGAATTTTCTTCTTTTGCATGAATGTTTTTCCCAGCAAATTTTATTACGGGCGTCAAAAGCAGGTATTGATTGGTAAGGGGTTAAAGGTTAAAAAGATGCAATCTCTGCGAAATAAAAGGTATCCGATCACTAATTACATGTACTTGTATATCCGAACACATATAAATCACAAAAGTCTTTGAACCGATATACACCAACACAATTCAATACAAATCAAAGTACTGAAAGTACTGTTGGGAAGCAAATTTGTTAATAATGTAGGCCTATCCAGAAGAAGAGTACTTTGATTAGGTACTTTGATTATCCATTTGAATACATTGAATACTTTGATTCCATGCTGGAGTTGTTGAATCTATTTTAGCACAACTTTTATGTGTATACTAGTACTAACCAATCATTGGACGTGGTTTGCCAGGTACTACCAGTTGTAAATACGCCGAGCCCGGATAACTCAGTCGGTTACGTCGGAGTCTGTCAATCCAAGGGTAGGCCAGTATCCATTCTGACATTGACAAAAGTCATTTGTCTCTCACCAATGGGTGTGAATCATCTATGTGAGAGAGCAGCTGGAGGCTCGGTTTGGATATTGTGGTTGTACTGGTGCGAGAAATACCAGGAACCCACGGTTAGGTGCTCCAGCCGCCGCGATATGACCATAGAAGTTGAAAACGGTGTAAAACCCCAATAAAATCAAACCAGTTGTAAATGCATAGTATACACACAACGGGTACCAGTTTAATTTATGGCCTATCATTTGTGTAAATTAGATAATTTATAGCTTAGAGCCTTTGAATATATTTCATAGTTCAGTAAACTTGACTGACCCATTTACAAGGAAGGCCATTGGACTGATCTTTGAACCATAATAAAGCAAATTACTACGTCGGTCTTTTCTTCTTTTAGAGACATGATTAATTGAATGTTTCATTTTCAGTCTCACAATTCAATATCTACATGTATATCTTTAGACCTACATATTGAACATTCGAATGACTGTTACCTCATTAATCTTTCCTTTTGATAGAACTATCTATAGTCAGGAGGACCGGAAGATGTTGTGTGGTATGCAGAGAATGGTAAAGTGCAGAGAAAGGTGGCTGCAAAGAGAAGCAAATTTTGCAAAATTTGCTTCCCAAAAACTCATTCTTTGTATAAACGGGCCTAAATTGGAAACCACTATCTAGAAGAGGAATATTGAAGTAAAAGTTCTCGAAAACGTCAATGCGTTTAAATAAGCCATCGGCCAGTCTAGCCAGTTACAACCATATGGGTCTGTAATTTGACCCGTTGGCGCCTTCTATTCATTATATTAAACTTTAAAATAATGAATAGAAGGTGCTAAGGGTCAAATTACAGACCCCTATGGTTACAACTTGCAAACCGAGTCACCGTTGCATTAAAGCCAGAATTGAATTCAGCGACGTACAGATACAGATACACATCCATGACTTATTTCACCTTTCAGCAAATTGATACATTTAGGCAAAACGTAATAATATAATTTGGTAAAATTTCGCCGCTGACGAATATTTGTCCGAGTACATTTACACGACTTCGTGGGTAATTACGGGTATGAACGGTGTTTTATTCATGTGGTATATGTGTACAATTCGTGGTCAAAGTAATCATCAGATTCTATCAAATGTTCAAACTCGATTACAATAATTCAAATGAGAAATTTTGTGAACTAAAACCCCCGTTTATCGTACAATGCCCTGTTTTGGTGTGTGCCATAAATCGGCGACCCTTTCTGTTTGTGCTTTCAAAATGAAGAGTATCATCGTGTCATCAGGTCTTGTAGTTTTCTATGAAAACAAAAATGTGGTCATTTCCGTCGACAGAATTGGAGAAATTCCATTCAAAGCCTCTATTACCCCTTTCCCAAACAAGACCTGGCTTTGACGTCCCTCATAGAAAAGGATTGGGAAAACATTGAAACAAAAGAAGAAACTGCTGATAACCAGCAGTTTCTCCTTTTGTCTCAATATTTTCTGTGCCATATTTTTCAAAAATCCTATCTTTAATAACATCCATTTTGTCATTTGTGGCAGTTTTTGAAGTGGATCACCCTAAAATTTTGCCGTTTGGGAAAGGGTTAAATGCTTGATTTCTTTTTCCGTATTTTAGCATCCATAGAAGCCCCCAACAAAAATCATATTTTCAATTTTGAAACTTATTACAGCTTGCATTTTTGAAATAAAATTTGATATATCATAGACATTGCGTAGAAAATTGTTATGAGAATGAAATAAAGGGGTCTTTATTTCATTTGCTAAAATGTATGGGTCAAAATGCATGTTCTCTCGCTAATCTTGTGATTTTTGAAAGCTAAATGTTAGGATTGTAAGGGATAGTAAGTCAGACTACAGGTTTATATCATTTTTACTCATATTTATGACTGTTAATGATGATGTAGCAAAAGTTCTTAGGGTAACCGAAAACTGGTCAGTAAACATAACATATAATTCTCATGGGTCCAAGACGCCGTGGTTAATCACGTGACTCAGAATTTCAGAAAATCATCCATATTTTTCTTAATAGGCATACTTGACCAATTTGAAGCAGAGAAGGTAGGAAAGTGTCAGGAATAAGCTGGACGTAGTTGTTAAAAAAAGAAAAAAGAAAAAAAAAGGTGAGTTTGGTTTATCTTCAATAATAACTTTTTATCAGCTGACTTTTAGAAAATTCACCATGTAAATGAAATTTGTGACGTCTGTCCACCTTCTCTGCTTCAAACCAAATTTAAATCGGCAATGTAATGACGCAAATTATTTAAGATTTTCTGAAATTGTTGTAGCACGTGATTATCCACCATGTTTTCTAAGAACTGGTGTATTGAGAGGGATAGTATGGAAGTTTGTAAATCGAGATTAGTAACCATAAATCGACACCGTATAGAGCAGTTTCAGAATTACTATTTATAAACTCATTATAAATACCACCGATAACTGGCGAAGGAAAAAATCCCGACTATTTTATTTCCGATGGTTGGCATGCATGTTATGTGTCCATCGAGCCTATAATCAGTTCAAATTCTTTATTTTGTAACCCCTTTTTAATAGGTGGATTTTGCAGGGCAGTCCAAACTGAAAACTTAAACAGACTACACACTGGAACCCTTGGAGGAAAATTTAAAAAATCATGTATCGTTTTCCTTTTCGTAAAGGATCATTGAGTTATGAATTGTATTTTGTTTAGTAACTACCTAAAGATAATGTTCATTTTGTCTGCATTTGTTTTCACATTAGAAATGCCCAAAGTTTTATCCTCCTGGAAAGGAAAAAGTCTGGTCAGAAATCAATAGCATGGTATTACGTAATTTGAGTGCGATCCACAACATTCGATATTTAAATATATCTAGATCTAATTGACTTTTGGATGGCTCACTATAAATGACTTGGTAGAGCATCTCTAGCTAAATTGACCAGTAAAATCGTTTCGTTTGCGAAATCGTTAAAGTGTACATAAATATAGTGATCGAGCATATCGCTGATATTGTAATATAATAATTATATATCATAATATCTATCGGACAAGACAAGTACATTTCAGTTCCATACGCGCCTACAGCAGCCCTGCAACAATGTAGGAATGATACAAATTACAAATGAAAGCTAACGACAAAATAAATATCAATCTGTAAAGTTTTTTTTTTATTTTCCCTGAATACTTTTACTATTTGTTCCTCCGTGTTTTGTTTATGATCAAGTATTGCTAAAAATCGTTATGGTCCACTATTTTCTATGTTGATACTAAATGTATAGATATCCCCATCAACAATAAAATTGGTTTAAATATTAGTTATGGTTACTCTATAAGATTTAATGATAACTGCTCTTCTTCAATGCTGATATCGATAGTAGCATGGCAGAGAAAAAAGGGACCCCCCCCCCCCCCAAAAAAAAAAAAACAAAACAAAACAAAAAAAAAAAAACACACACACACACACACACACACACAAAGAAAGAAAAACGGAGATTTTCGTAGAAACGGCCAAACTTTTAACTTTTTCACAATACTATTCGATCGCTTTATATCAACAAAATCGCCGATTTCCAAACTTTATGTACGTCAATGATATCAGTAGTAAAGGAGTGCTCTTGACTCTTATGTTTTATACACTATAGCTCGCTATGTCATCCTAGGAAACCCAGCGGTCATAGCTACGCTACATGACCCCTGGGGCACTTGGCCAGTTAAACTTTGAATTAGCCACCGAAAATCGATACGAAACGCGTGAGCGCAAGACCCAATCAAATAACAGCTCTCATAAGTCAATGCGCTGTCATATTACAACCAAGATGGCTGCGCTCATGATAAGTTGTAATTTGTGTGACAACGATATTAAATTACAGATCGCTGATATCTTATGCGGCTTTGAAATAGAAAGATGGGGAGAGTTTCTTTTGGAAGTCTTTTAAACTCGAAACATCAAATTTTTCGCACGCCGAACGATATTATTCTTCCATATTGACAAATTACCCGAAGCGATTTGTCAATCTCCAACGCAGTTATCTACCCTGAATCAGGATTAAATTACGTATCTCTGACGTATTCAGTGTTTAGATGTTGGCGATTTGTATCGGCTAGATTGAATGGTCTACTCGCCCATCATGAAATGATGATGGAACCAATGAAACGGCGGCATTTTGGGAGCGGCTGATACAAAGTTTTTCTGGCTTAATGCCCCAGGGGTCATGTAGCGTAGCTATGACCGCTGGGTTTCCGAGGATGTCGTTATGTATAAACGGATTGTGTTATAAATGCGTTTTTAAACTATCCATATGTCAATATTTTTAAAATGCTTTGTTCTAAAACAGGATAGACTTAGCAGATTTAGGACACGCTGGTTGAAAGCGGTCCGGAATCTGCATTTTTAAATCAGAAAACGCTGATGACATGCCCGTAGTAACGGGGGGGGGGGCAAGGAGGGCTACGCCCCCACATAGTTGGCCAGAAATGCCAATTTTTTTCTTATTTCACACTGAAGATTCACTGAAAATCAAAATTAGCCCCCCAATATTCAGACACTTGGCCTTTAGCCCCCCCCCCCCCCCCCAGCCCTTATGAAATTGCTTCCTATGAGCATGGAGGAAACCATTTATGGTAATTCGTAGAATCTTTTTTAAAGTGACATTTCGAATTTATTTCATTTTGTAAGAGTATGTCTTGATGCAAAAATCGTTTATCCTAATGCGTAGAAATGCTATCAGTTATCAGTTTTTTGAAGTTGTTATTTATAAGCGAAAAATACGCCTTTAAAATTGAGACAGAAATGACAAACTGTTGTCTACAACAATTTGTCTTGTTTTAGCACAAAAATATATATTTCTCGTAAACTATTCAATAATTTGGCTTGAAATTTTCAGAATTTTCATAGGAAAACATGCTCTTTCAGATGAAATAGAAGTAATATTTATGTAAAAATAATTCTGAAATATCACTATAAGGACAAAAATCTGAAATTTTACCATCTATACGAAAGCATTCATTTTTATTGACACATCTTTTGCACGCCTCATGACTAAGAACAGGAAGAAATCAAATTAAAGCAATCTTCATACTTTTTACTTGATTTTAATAATATATTGGTGAAAATATAACTTCTTTAAAAGCACGAGAAACATTTAGTTGAATAAAATAAATGAAAACATAGCACAAAGAAAGTTTTTGGATAGTTTAGAATCCAAAGGAAATTCAACAAATGTGAATAAATATTAGACTTTTGGAATTCATCATGGTATGAAATATTAAGGGGAAAGGAAGAGCATACTCGTCATGAGCGATTATTCTTCTCTTTCAATGTTTAAAAAGCTTACACTACTAACAGTGCCTAATGAAACAGACGATTGTTTTTATCTGATAACGGTCACGTTTAGAAATGATCACCTCAGAAGCTCTTTGAAGACGGTGCGTGAAAAACGTGACACAACAAATGTGTAAAATCTTCTATAATTACATTTATACGTGACCAATTTGAAAACGGTTTGAATTATAGAATGTGGAAAAACGTAAGGAATTATATGAATGCGATATATCATTTTAGTCAGCTGATTAAATAGTTCTTTACGACCAACCAAAGCTTTGGCTGATCGTCACCATTTTATCAACTGATAACAAAAAATCATTCGCAGTTAGCTAATCCCTCGCGTGTTCCCACGTTTTCTGCTTCTAATCTATTTTTTTTCCAAATCGATCATATATTAACAGAAATATTGAAAAATATCGAAAATGTGTCATGTGATTACCCGCCATGTTTGATTTTAATACCAACCATTAAATGTGCCTTATTGTATAGTGCTCCAGCATTAACCCAGTAATCTTAATATGTAATAACCATTCTTCGGAGATGTCTTCTAAACACACTCATTTTTTGTGGATTTTTTCCAGAAAAAAAGTAGGGTTAAATTCGGTGCACTATATTATCAAACAGTCAATTTGAATTTTAACGTGCAATAAATTAACGCCACAAGTTTTACAGCTTGGTAAAATATCTGTCCTCTGCCAGTCCGGAGGGTTTCTTCTCTTCCTCGCCTTTCTCTCTGATATAACTAGGGTTATCAACGCTGGTATCGGCGATATCAGGGTGATCGTAGGCCTCTGTCTTTCTGATCTCGTCAGGAGGGCCCCAGAGTTCGGTAGGCCGAGTGGCTATGCGCAGTCTCTGAAAACGAAAAAAAAAAATAAATAAAAAGGTAACGTGAATAACGCATTTGATCAAGCATCAGATACCAAAAACCTCGCCTCGTGCAATTTAATCATCATCCTTGACAACAGATTGACGTGATTGTCCAGATTTCAATAACTTACTAAAAAAAAAATCCGCATAACTTTGGTATTTTTCGTTGTCACAGATAACGAGACAGAATTTGGTATCTAATGGTGGACGGAGACGTTTAAAGTATAAACCAATAAAACCACAATCATGCTCAAGACCATATAGCGACTCAATGGAAGCACGTGGAATGAAAATATGGAAACGAAGTCCTATAGAAAGTAGACTCATGCATCTGCGAACATTGTAATAATATATCTGGTGCTGAAAGAGACCTAACAGAATATCGCTATCGATTAGTTAAAACAATTTACCCCACGTTTATACAATTGATGAATTCTTCATCGACGAACGGAAGTTGTTATGATTCCTTACTCGTCAAGAACAAAGAACAGCTCCCACCCACCGACTTATACTTTAAACCTATGTTATGTAGCGGATCTTATGTGAATATTTGACATGTCCATACCTCCCCGATTGAATCTCCGGGTGTCATACACAGCTTGTAGATCATATAGACGGGTGTTGGTACAAGAGAACACGCCACGATACACCAGCCCATAGCTACTGCCCATCTAGGATAAACATAGCCACTGTAGGCCGGGGGAGAGTAGGAATATACCGTGAAACCAAGAGTTACCTGGAATAAAATAATAACAATAATACACTTAAGGTACGTTTGGACTCGGGGATTACGTTTTATCCGCCCAATTTATTTTCTTTATTTGTAGATCTATTATGTTGTAAAATGCCATTTCCTCAACAAAATATTAAAATATCATAATAAGTTTCCAAACTTGTTTTCATGTCAGAGTTATCTGCCCTTGACTAGTGATGAACATTTTCGCAAAATACCCTTATGGTTTGAATTCATATGGCAAGTTATTCTGAATGGATAATCTCAAATATTATATCAATTTAGAGCTAAAATATACACAAAAGTGCTGAAATGATTGAAAAAAAATGAGAAAAGTTTAAAAATCACATTTTTTGATAAAATTTTGCATTTTTTTTTTTTTTTTTTTTTTTTTTTCATTTCGCAAAAAAAAAAAAAAAAAAAAAATATATATATATTTTGAAAATAATTCCAAGAGCTATTTTTACACAAAAAATCAGCACAACTTTCCACGCGAATAAAAAAGATATTTGACTTTATCTTACCCCACCGACCCCGTTTTAGCCTAATTATGACTAAAAATATCTACGAGGGACGGTCGGAAAGTAGTTGGACTTTTGACTAGTTCTATAAAAGCATTTAACTTTTTAACAAAATTCTTTCTACACTGTTTAAACAAATTGTCCATCTATGTCTATGCATTTTTGCCATATTCGTAGGAGCTTTAATATTCCCACTATTAACCATGACGTAGACCCACTGTATTAGGTACAGTGCAACAGTCGGTATCAAAGGCGCCATGGTCTCAAATTTCTTCCCAGCAAGCATTTTCATCAGTCCTTGACACAAATTGACACAAATAAAGTCACGTGGGGCGAGGTCAGGGCTATAAGAAGAGTAAAATAACTTTTGTCATCTGTAATGGTTGATAATCTCCACTGTAAATGCGGTGGTATGGGACCGTGCGTAATCGTGAAGTAGAAAACATTTTTCTTTGCTAATCTGGGACGCGTTTACTTCAACATGTATTCTTTGTTTTTTCTGAATTACTTCAGAATTGCACTTGGCAATGACAGTTTTTACCATTTGACATGAAATGAGTAACTATCAATCCTCGTGAATCCCCAAAAGCAACAAACATGACCAGCCGAAAGAAACAACTTAATCTTTTCATGGGCGGGGAGCCAGCTCGTTTCCATGACTGCTTTGACTGATTTTTTTATCCCAAGTTCGGAATTATGAACCCTTATTTAATCTCCAGTGATAATTTAGTTAAAAAACTTAACTTCTTCGCGATTAAAATGACTAGAATGTTCTTTTGTTTTGGTTACCCTTGTTGTTCCTCTAACAAATAGCCTATGGTACATAAAACCCCTATCACATATAAGTGGACAGAATATCATACATATACAACTATCTTTGAAAATAAACTGACCACATTATTGGCAAATGGATGTAGATTCCATCAATATATAATATGTTTATACAGTTGCAAATGGAGAGACAGCAGCACGAAAAGTCCAACTACTTTCCGACCGTCCCTCGTACATTTTCAAAAAAAAATATAAAAAAAAATCTGGCATATCTTTACCTTTAAAACAATAAAATACTTCATTTGACATTCACCATCACAAAAAGGGGAATGCTTCGCTTTAAAAATTGAAAATAAATAAACAAATAAATAAAATTGTAGCATGGGCATTTGGTGTCGCAGAATAAACACAAAATTTGTAAGTCACATGGCCACTCTCCAAACTTATCTTAAACAACAAATATTGCACCAAATTAAAGCTACTGTATTTGTGTCCGAGATGGTTTTGTTAGTTCACCCCTAAATGAGATTCATGAACGTCGGATTTTTTCCTACGACGTCGTTAACATTTTATTTAGTGAAAATTTTTAACCTTTTTACTTAACAATTGACCAAACGCCGACTGTCAATCTAAAACATCCATTAGCCAGTGGACGATCAGAAAAATGTCATGCCCCAATTGTTCTTCGTTGCACGTGTTATAGAGGAAAATAATTGACCCGGCAGAGTGACCTTAACTGTACAGAAAAGTGGAAAAGTTTATTGTCAAGTTTAGGTGGAAATGGTCCGTCGTTAATCTACGTAAAAGCGTGCACGGTATCCGTTGTACAGCATTCAGGCGCCATGTGAAAATAAGATTTTATCTAATCTAGACAAATAAAAGTATTAAAGTGACGTTTCAGAATTATTTTTACATAAATTTTACTTTTATTCTATCTGAAAGAGCCTGTTTTCTTATGAAAATTCTGAAAATTTCAAGCCAAAATTTTGAACCTTTTACTAGAAATATATATTTTTGTGCTAAAATTAAACAAATTGTTGTGGACAACAGTTCAGATTTATATAGAATTTGTCATTTCTGTCTCAACTTTGAAGGCGTATTTTCGCTTATAAATAACAACTTAAAAAACTGATAGCATTTCTACGCATTACAATAAACAATCTTTGCATCAAGACATACTTTTAAAAATTAAATAAATGTGAAATGTCACTTTAAGCTACCGTGGTCCGTTTGGATCGAAATTTTCAATAAAGGTAATCATTAAAATAGGCGTAATCTCAAAAAATGAAAATACTTTGAAAATGCAGTTCACACCCTGGTCATACCGTAGGCCTACAGATGGCAAAGACTGACCAGGATCGGCATTTTTGCATATTTAGTTTACCAATTACCATTTTAAGATGACGCGACAAATGTATGCACGTGCAAATACTGTTAGTTGTTGAATAATATGATTATTAGCTGTAAATAGCGAAGCATTCGAAGCGTTCGGCAAATCACGAGAGGTTCCGGCATACCTATCACCCCTGGACGATAAGGCTGTTGACCTTTCCGCTTGGTCTGCTCTGCCGGGTCAAATCTCGCCATCTATATTTATCGATTTATCGACTGACAATCAAAACAATCGACGTGCCAATGGCAAAGAATTTTGTGCTAACAATAGACTAGGTTTAGCGTTATGTTTTGATAAACCGTTGGTGTTGTTATAAAATCTCGTAACTACGGCTTAAATAAAGCCGTAGTTACGAGATTTTATAACAACAACTACGAAATACTACTTTGTTTGTCCGAATTTAAGTCACGATTAACTGGATAAAATCGTTCCCTATTACCGACCACATGCACATTGTTTGCCTTAAATTCTATGTTGGGCGGAGCGATCTGTCGATTGGCGTTTGGTCAATTGCTTTTACCGGGCAGTGTATCTTTGGCACAACATCACGTCTTCTTTCTATTCTATTTTTCTTGATAAAAATATAACATACCAGTAGTAGAGCAGGTGTAGCGAATAACCAGGCTATCTTGAAGATGATTGGAATACCTCGTCCTGTCATTTCTTTCATGTTTTTCTCGACGTTACTCAAACCTGTGTAAGAATACGTGAGCTTAAAGTTTACATTTATTCGTATGTATAACTATTAGACTCCCGGATTGAACCCACGTCGTAAATGTGTGTAGCATTTAAAGGAAGTGTCCTTTATTTGACTAAGTAGCCAGTCTACAATTTCCAGTCTATTTTTTTTTTTTTTCGGGCGACATCTATTGGTAGATATTGAGTGTCCTTTAAAATCAAATTTGTAGCATATGATGTGTTTTCAGAGAGGCCTTATTGTCGAACGGACTGCGATTGACATAGGCCTACTTTTGACTTCGATGAATTTTCATAAAATTGTGAAAAATTGATTTGGTTTTCAGTATCTGACATACCATTTATATAGTTTAATTAAATTAAATTTGAAAATGCTGTATTTAATTCGTTTTTGACAAATTTTGAATCCAAATCTGCGTAAGACTAGCCTTAATAACCGTGTTTAGTTGCCTACCATAAACCCATGTCATCACCAAACATTCCAGCAGGGCAAACACTGTGACAGAAAACGTAGATCCATACCAGTCTACCAGCGTCAGTAGGTAGATACCACCCTGAAAAGTAGTGGCCGATTTAGAAACTGGCTCATGGACCAATGACCCGCCAGTAGATAAAACCTTGGCCATAAGCCATGATTCATCACGAGTGTATCCTGGCTTATGGTCCCTATTTTTGAAAGCAAATTGTGCAAAATTTGCTTCTCTTTGCAGCCACATGTCTCTGCACTTTACCATTCTCTGCATACCACACAACATCTTCCGGTCCTCCTCACTATAAATAGTTCTATCAAAAGCAAAGATTAATGAGGTAACAGTCATTCGAATATTCGATATGTAAGTCTGAAGTTATGTGTAGATATTGAATTGTGTGACTGAAAATGAATCTTCCAATTAAAACATGTCTTTAAGAGAAGAAAAGATCGACGTATTCATTTGCTTTATTATGGTTCAAAGATCAGTCCAATGGCCTTCCTTGTAAATTGGTCAGTCAAGTTTACTGAACTATGAAATATATTCAAAGCTTACACAAACGACTAATATGCAAGAAGTTGTTCTAAAAAATAAATAGATGCATGGAATCAAAGTATTCAATGTATTCAAACGGATAATCAAAGTACCTAATCAAAGTACTCTACGAATCAAAGTATAGTCTGGTTCCCGTACCTGAAATCTACTACGGATTTAAGTACGGTAATAGCTAATATCTGACGGTCACTCAGACGGCCTGGACAGGTGACGCTTTCCATACACCGAGCCGTTTCATTGGTCTATCGATTATATCGATTGACCAATCAAAGGACAGAATGCAGTACCTGTTCCCAGTCGTAAATTCAGTTATTTACACGAATGGGTACCAGTCTAATCAAAGTATTCAAGGTATTCTGTATAATCAAAGTACCTAATCAATGTACTCGACGAATCAAAGTATTCAAGGTATTCAAATGGACAATCAAAGTTCATAATTAAAGTACTCTACTTATGGACAGGCCTACATTATTGACAAATTTGCTTCCCAACAGTATTTTAAGTACTTTGATTTCATTTGTCACACAGGAAAACTTCTGGTTAGTCAATTTTGATGACATAAAAATCAAGTAGTAAAATATTGCACGAGTCTCAATTACGGTGGGGTTTGTGCATGATGGGATGGATAACGAATATGGAGTATACGGACAAATTTGCCTCGCTTCAGGTAAGAAATTGTGCAATAATGTTCTTATTACTGCTCCAATTTTCAAGCGGTTTGTTGCATGTACCCCGCATTAGTGAGCTCTTTCCTCGGATATATGACTTGTTTGTAGAATCTTTGTACTTTGTCCAAAAATTGATCCCAACCGACCAGAAAAACGACAACAAATTCAGGTCCTTTTTCTAGTCGGTTGGGATCGGTTTTTGAGAAAAGTACAGGGAAGTTCCAGATAAATAATACATCTGAGAAAAGGACTCGTGGTTAATTTGGCCGTAGTCGTTACCATTTCGCTTTCTGGTCGGTTGGGACAATATTTCGGAAAAAGTATCATGAGTTATCTAATATGCCATACATTCGATGAAATAGCTTGATAAGGCGGGGTACATGCAGCAAACCGCTTGAAAATTGATACAGAAATAACAGAGTTATTGCAAAATGTCTTACCTGAAGCGAGGCGAGTTGGCATCAAACTTTGTGCAAAAAATAGACTGAGTTTACCGTTATGTTTTGATAAACCGTCGGTGTTGTTATAACATCTCGTAACTACTGTTTGATTCAAGCCGTAGTTACGAGATTTTATAACAACACCAACGAAATACTATTTATTTGTCCGAAATTACGTCACAGTTAACTTGATAAAATCGTTCCCAATTGTCGGTAGTCGTTATCGATCCCACCATGCACAATCTCCACCGTGTCAATGTATAGTTGGTAGATAAAAGAGATAATTTTCTGCACTCTAGAGTCTAGATAATGATATTAGGTGTGTCATTTTGGCCCAGAGACTGAAGTTAAAGGCTAATGGCTCAATGGCCTGGCCCAAAATAATCCATGTTGAATGTAACAGATCTATACGTTCCTGAACCAGGTCATGTCATTGAAAATGATCTTACAGCACTTCAGACTAGGCGCATATAAAGGCTGAAGCAAGTAGCCCGAGCTTACACATATTTTGTTTTCAAATATTGTCATAGAAAATTAATGAAAATCACACCACAAGATGCCACCAAATTACAGTTTCTAGGGGGAGACCCACGAACCCCATTAACCCTTTCTCAAACATTAACAGGCATAATTGTAATGCAGTTAATTTTTATTAAATTACAGCCATTACAGTATCGTAACCTTAAACGAATGACTTACCTGAGTCACTTGCGGTAGCGCCAATAAGAAAGCTATGATGATAACAATCAGGGTCATTAATGTTGTTTTGTTCTTCCAATATTTCGGGAATTCGTCCTTTAAGGCTGTCACAACAATCTCGTAATTAGGGAACTGTAGATAGAGGTGAGGTGGTTCTAAAGGGAGCTATGCTAGGTTGTCGGACATACAAAGAGGTAAAAATATGTTCAAGAAATAGGCACTATGGTATGGAATTGACCAAACGCCGACTGTCAATCAAAAACATCGATTAGCCAATGGACGATTACAAAAATGTTATGCCCCAATTGTTCATCTTTGCACGTGGTTTTGTATCGATTTATCGACTGACAATGATCAAAACAATCGACATACCAATGGCAAAGAATTTTGTGCTAACAATAGACTAGGTTCACAGTTATGTTTTGATAAACCGCGTCGGTGTTGTTATAAAATCTCGTAACTACGGCTTAAATAAAGCCGTAGTTACGAGATTTTATAACAACAACTACGAAATACTACTTTGTTTGTCCGAATTTACGTCACGATTAACTGGATAAAATCGTTCCTTATTACCGACCACATGCACATTGTTTGCCTTAAATTCTATGTTGGGCGGAGCGATCTGTCGATTGGCGTTTGGTCAATTGTCAACCTGTATAGCTAGCTATTTTCTGTTCAAAAAAGATTACGAATGAAGTTCATTTAGTCCTTCTAAATCAAGTTAGCGCATAATTACCTTGAATGCACTTTATATCTATAGTAATATTTATGGGAGACTACACCTCCATAGATAGGAAAAGTTTGGTACCAGCGCTAAAGTTCTATATTCTTTTTTCACCCTAGATAGTGCAATGCACCACACAGCAATGCAAATTGAATCATTGAATCTTTATCCACAGTAATGTCATTTTTCATATTTAGGTCTTTGCCTAATGATTAAAGTAACCATCGTTTATAAATATGTCGTGTAAGGTTTTCGCGTAAGCTTGCAGCAAACATCATAGCAAAACTAGAAGTTGGAAAAAATATTTCACGCAATTAATGCACTAACCTGAGAATCGATGCCCAAAAATATGGACATAAAGAAGAATAGAGCACACCATAATTGTGGTGGAGGGAGGTAGTTAGCGGCTTCTGGATACGCAACAAAACCTAGACCAAAACCTGTAAGGGAAGATATAATACTGTTATATCTTTTATAAGACATAATCATTGTTACCCATAGCTCAATAAGCTGTAGTAATAAATCATAATTAGGGGGTTTCTTTTGTTTCAATGTTTGCTCCAGCTTTTTCTACCATGAACTTTAAACTCTCTACCCATCAGTCAACGTTTGCTATGCAAAAGAATTCCGCCTGTTATTTCGCTGCGCACTTGGGCGTAACTAGCGTATTTCGTGGTCCTCTGCGAATGTTAACAACCCCATAAACGTGAATTACCCCTTTAACACATTACCAAACGGCAGAATTTTCGACTTGTCCAAATTCAAAGATGTTGCAGACGACTTTTAAAGTAAATTATTTTTATCATTCTTTGGTATTTTTGTTTAGAAAATATTATGGGAAATGAAGAAATTAATTTTCAACAATGTTTTCCGGGAAATGAAGAAATTGATTTTCAACAATGTTTTCCCAAGCCAGATTCTTGTGGGGGTCAAAAAGAGTCACTGTGTGGTCATTGGTTTATAACAAATGTCACGCATTAATTGACGTTCAATATAAAGTAAACCATGACTCATTTGATGGCCCGACGACAGAGTTTTACTCGCTCGATAAAAGCGACAAACTGTGTACGGGGAGTAGAGACATTACCGCTATGACTTGTTTGGGAAAGGCATGATTAAAGTATATTCTATTGTTATGTTTAATGACGTTGGTTTACGAAAAACGCAATAATTACTGTACTAACCTGATTCTCTAAATTCATCCATAGATATTCCAGTTTTGTATGACACGTGACCAAGAACCGAGAAAATCACAAAACCACCACAGAAACCCGTCACCAAGTCCATCAGGCAAACAATGATGGCATCACTGTTAACAGAATAAAATTAAATAATTAGAACATTCGTTAACTCTTGTTTATGTTTTTATAGAGAATGGATGGTGAATCTCGTATTTGGGCAAAATTCTATGCCCAGTTACATCAACGGGCAAGCGCGTAGGCTATACGAAAACCGGCAAAAACCGAAAATTGGTACAACATACCAGTATACAGTGTATAGCTTTATTCACCATCAAATTCCATTGGGAAATAATTTGTAATTGATCGATGTTAAATCTAAAAAGTTTATACAACCATGAAATATAACAAAAATGCGATCGGTTATTTCCAAAAAGCTAATTTGGCATGTAATCATAGAAATAACAACAGGAACAACATCAACAATAACATAAATAGACATATTCATTGCCTTACCGCATGCAGTTATTCGAGAACTTGTTGTAACTGGCGAACGTTATCATGGCACCAAACCCAGGTCCGATAGAGAAAAACACCTGCATACAGGCTTCAGCCCAAATCTGTAATGAAAATGAATGTTGCTCTAGGAAAATCTAAAAAATCGTCGCTTTTCAACGAAAACCTCTGCTGCAGTTCCGAGGTTTTTGTTGAAAAGCGAGTAAATAATCGTTTAACTGAAGAATGGGTCCTTGTGGCATTCAAGAACAAAGCTTCAGTTACGAGACTTTGATAGAATTGACCAAACGCCGACTGTCAATCAAAAACATCGATTAGCCAATAGACGATCAGAAAAATGTCATGCCCCAATTGTTCATCGTTGCACGTGTTATTGTATCGATTTATCGACCGACAATCAAAACAATCGACATACCAATGGCAAAGAATTTTGTGCTAACAAAAGACTAGGATTAACGTTATGTTTTGATAAACCGTCGGTGTTGTTATAAAATCTCGTAACTACGGCTTAAATCAAGCCGTAGTTACGAGATTTTATAACAACTCCTACGAAATACTATTTTGTTTGTCCGAATTTACGTCACGATTTACTGGAAAAAATCGTTCCCTATTTACGATCACATCCCCATTGTTTGTCTTAAATTCTATGTTGGGCGGAGCGATCAGTCGATTGGCGTTTGGTCAATTGTTGAAAAGCGACGATATATACCATATCGTTCATTTGACTACAATGAATGCAATAACAATAACATCTACGTATTTTATATGTTTCACTTACGTTTGTGTCTTTCAACTTTTCAATATCCGGTGTTACGTAATACTTGATACCAATTTCCGCTCCTGGCAAGATGGCGCCTCGAACCAAAAATACTCCAAGAATGATAAAAGGTCCGAGCACAGTGAAGTATACAACCTGAAAGTAAGTGATGTTTGTTTATTTTAGCAAGGAACCTGTTAAGTTTTGGGTTATGTGACATTTTGTTTTTGAGTACACAATACCTCTGGTGGATTTTGGGATGAGCATATCAACAAAGCGATATAGATCAATGTGTTACATGCATGGTTAAACCAATTTGAAAATAATAATGTTGCTGGAAATGAGTAATTTCTCTCTTTGACTACTATATGTCTATGATAAAATTCAAAATAATTCGATCTATGTTTGATATCCACTTCTTCACTAATTCCTTTGATAAAAGTTCACAATTTTTCTTCAACACAACAGCTATACGAATTTAAAAAAGAAGTGGATATAAGGAGTATCAATTGTACATACTTTTCCTGTCAGTTTGACTCCCCTGAAAATGCAGAGGAAACACAGCACTTCAATAGCAGCAAGACATCCAAACAGGGCCCAATTCATACCACCAAGGTCGTGAAGTCCATCTGTAATGTCGTGGACACCATACCTATATAAAAAAGGTTGCCACAATAACAATATACCAGAACAACGGATAAGAGGGAGTATAGCGGACGAGAATTGACCTGGCAGAGCATTCCATGCGATTAGCATGGGCTGCTCTGCCAGGTCAATTCTCGTCTGCTATAAACACATTCCAAATTATCCGATTGCTTGTTTTAGAGGATTGCTTTTTGTAGTGAACAGAGCATTTCAATAGCAGCAAGACATCCAAATAGGGCCCAATTCATGCCATCAAGGTCGTGAAGGCCCTCTGTAATGTCATTGACGTAGTATCTGTACATGTAAGAAGATTTTTGTGTACAGATATCTGTGTTGAAAAAATATGCGACGAATCTGTTGAATTTAAACCAAAAACCACACAATGACGCGTTTTGGAGCCTATGAGGAAGAAGTGCATGGAAAACATTGTGGAAAATGTCGGAATTGCTTGTAACAAGCATTTTTTCACTATCCACAATGTTTTCTTACCAGAAGGACTAAGTCAGTTTGACTCATCTGAAGATGCAGAGAAAACAGAGGCCTCATTAGCAGCAAGACACCCAAAAAGAGCCCAATTCATGCTACCAAGGTCGCGAAGGCCTTCTGTGATGTAATGGACACTGTACCTGTTAAAATCAAGATTGACGCAGTCAGAATATGTGATGCTTTACGTGGATATTCTTTTCCATAACAAAGCGTCATGTGACAAAGCAGGGGTGGATCCAGTCGACAATCAAATTCATGTGGGGTTCAAACCAGGCCGATTCGATAGAAAGAATTGCTAATGACTAAATAGTTATTGAAAATACCCAAGGGGCTTTATTTGCACCCTGAACCTCCAACAGTATTTTCGTTGAAGAAAATTATATTGGTCCTCAGTTAACGAAACATTGGATAGATTATCTTTTTATGCCCCCGATAGGGAGGCATCATAAATTTGACTTGTCCGTCCGTCCGTCCGTCTGTCCGTCTGTCTGTCTGTCCGTCCGTCATTCCGTCCAAAAACTTTAACATTGGCCATAACTTCCTTATTACTTAACATATTCGCTTCATACTTTACCACAACATTCCTTGGTACACTACCTTTCTGTAGGCACATACTTTGGTGACCTTGACCCCTGGATGACCTTGACCTTGAACATAGATTGGCCATAATTTAAAATCAAAGCGGTGTCGGGGGCATTGTCATCTTACAGTGACAGCTCTTGTTAAGTGAAAAAGTTACGTCATATTTTGTGATAGTGAGAAGATGATTGGATTGAACGTACAAATTTCCCTTTACTAAATAATGATTCTAATAGGTGCTGGGAGTCAAATTATAGACCCCTATGAAAACCGAACATCATGGACCCTTTAGTGGCATGTTTGCTCCTTACATCATGTACAAGCGACATTAATATTAATGGATCAACATGACTAAGATTGATGTCATGCTTGATTAAGAACAAATTACAGTCGACACTCGTTGTGTCGAAGTCGGCGGGACCGTCAAAATACATCGACATATCCGGAGTTCGACTCATCCGATTTTGTTCGTCTTCGATAAAGTTGATATTTTACCGTTTTTTAAACTAATCAAGTACGATTATTATTGAAACATAGTAGGAAAAGGAAAGAAATTGCTCGTTTCGAGCAATTTCTATCCTTTTCCTACTATATTTCAATAGCTATATTCAGTTCGAAATTATTTTATTTGAAAAAATTATATCCATTGATGAGGACGGGACCAGATTTGAACTTCGACTTAAGCGAAAATTCGACTCATCCGATGTCGACATAACGAGTGTCGACTGTATTTCGGTTTTGGCAAACCCATATATATAGTCAACAAATATTGCGATAAAAATCGGCTTTTTGTGAAACTGAACCGAATGAAGCATAACAGTGGAAAAGTACCCAAACGCGTTGTTTGAAAAATTAATTGTTGTGATCAAAGAAACTCACTTTTATTTTCTTCACGTTAAAGTATTTATTTCATATTTTTTTAAATACTAAATGAAACTTAGTTTTTCAATACATAATTCTGATGTTTGGTTCGTTTTTATTATTTAGGCCTACATTATGTGTAGTATTACATCATAATGCCGAGTTTAATAAAGACCACTATTTAACAACTTAACCATGGTCGTGATAGGTGAGATATTCATTTAAAACTATTCTATTTGGGAGGGGGGACTTGCTGTAGTTCGAAAACGAATTCATGCTTGCACTAACTGCCCTACCATGTTCTGAAATCCACCCTTATGTAGATAAAAATAGAATTGTGTTCGTGAATGTCAAGGTCGAATAAGTAAAGTTATTGCCCCCATTTAAGATACATGTAAAGATGTAAAAGATAATGTAATATCAGTTACCACTTGAATAATTTTGTTTTTACATCCATCCTTGTCAAAATTGTTGTTAACCCTCTTTCCAATTTCCAATTTGACAGCTAATGAAGATGACAAAATGGATATACAGTTGACACTCGTTGTGTCGAAGTCAGAGGGGCCATCAAATTATCTCGACATATCCGGAGTTCGAATCATCCGATTTTGTTCAATTTCGAATTGAATGCCATTTGATCATTTTCGTTGCTCATCAAGTGCGTTAACAATTGAAATATAGTAGTAAAAGGAAAGAAATTGCTCGAAACGAGCAATTTCTATCCTTTTCCTTCTATATTTCAATGGATGTTTATATTCCAAAATGATTTTGTTTAGCATTTTAGATGTCCATTGATGATGACCGGGCCATATTTCAACTTCGACTAAAGCGAAAATTCGATTTATCCGATGTCGACATAACGAGTGTCGACTGTAATTAAATATGGTCATGTATTGAACACTAGTCCTATCTTTACCATAATTCATTTTGGCGTCTTTAGAAGATTTCACTTTGGTACAGTCAAAATTGTTTGCCTATTTGGGAAAGGGTTTACATACATCTTTGTTGTAAACCGGTTTGTAAGATTTTATGATATAATTCGTTTTTATGCTCTAGTTCGTGTCAATTATGTTGGGTAGCAAAACCGTCGCCTTGGTGAATACTGATTCTCGTATATCATTATGACGATAGCAGGCTTCAACAATGTCATTTAGCCATTTCCAAAACCGCAAAATTTGGATCTGTCAAAATTTAAAGGTGTTGAAGTCGACAGAATCAATCCGACTGTCATAATGCTAATTTTCTTTGATAACGGGGGAACAATTCGGGAAAATGAGGAGAAATAAAGGTGATTTCTTAGACATATATCCCTCAAAATGCGTTTTCTAGTTCTCAGAAAAGGCTTAAGGAACACATTTCGATCCGGATAGTCTTCCGATTTCAGTTTTCGAGCTAGTTATTGCACTGTGTTCATAACTCCGTCATTTTTGGCTACAATTTCTGTTGTTGGTTTTTTTTTCTGTTCTACATATTTTATTACATTCTTACGTGTGTATCTATGCCATTGACACATTATAGTCCAGTAAGATTAACCCGGGACATCTGCATATGTAATGACCCCACTTCGGCAATGTTTTGTTAAGACACTCAACTAACGGATTTTGCACACGAAAATTAAGCTGTCCCTGGTTAATTTGGTTGGACAATACTAAACTAATAGACGCGTTTGTTTGTTTTTGTTTGTTCTGTTTGTTACTTTGTCGACCCTGTGACCGAGAAGTTCCTAGTCCAATTAATGATAGCGGAGATTGTTCTTTGGACTTTTTATTGACCAATACTTTCGGCATTGAGTATGGGAGACCGGAGCAAAGTGTTACACGGGGCAAAGTGGTACAGTTGATTTTTCAGCTCAATCATGTTTTCTGTCACGATAATTCCACTTAATAATCAATTCTATTCTGATTTTTTACATTCTAGGACTTTTTTTTTGGCTTAATTTGACGTTAGGGGTGTTCTAGAATCGCGAAAATTACTTTTTGAGGTCAAAAAGTAAATTTTCCGATATTCTGAAAATAGGTCTTTCTTGGACGCTTGTTTTCTGCAATACCGATCGGTTCTATATCTTTCTTTTTAGTCTCAGACTTAGGTCCCCATCCTAAATATAATAAGTGATAAACGTAGAAAGAAAAAAGAAGCATTATAACCCGCTCGCATCGGGCATTGTATTTTGTGTAACACATTGACCCGATGCCCGGGACAAAGTCTTACATTTTTCAAAATTTTTGTTTTCTTTCTAACATATCAATAAAAAAGCAAATTGTGTTGCAAAATCTTATATTTGTTCAGAATTTCATACAGTTTTAGATTATATTATTTACACGACTGCAAGGTATAAAATATCGTCAAAATTTTGATAAGTCGAAAAAATGTAACACTTTGCCCCGGTCTCCCCTACTGCTTCAGTTGCCAAGTATCAAAATCGAGAAGAATTAACGTAATTTGAAAGACCTTAACTCTCAATCGATCTGAGACAAATGAACCAGGATCTGGAAAAGCAGTCCTTATAGCATTTCGCAAATGCAAGTTTCCAGATCAGTCTCGGATGGAAAGCAGTCTAAAAAGGATCCATTATGTAACAGCTTATGTTGAACATATTCGAGAACAACGTGGATCTGGATCAGACTGTGCGTATGCACAGGCTGATCTGGATCTATGTTGGTCTGTAATGACAAAAGGAATCTCTTTCCAGATCTAGACTCAAATAGTAATTTTAGACTAAATATCAACACAAACCTCCAGAATTGCTCTGACGCCGTTATTTTCTCTATCACGGGCGCGGCGGTGGTCGTTGCATTGGTCATCATTGTAGAAGCGGCAGTGGTCGTTGCACTCATCATCATTGTCGTCATATTTGTTGTTGTTGTCTCATTTTTGAAGAGATCCTCCTTCGTCAGGACGCACGTGTCCTTGACGTTGAAGTCATTTTCACACGTTGACCACGGTAACGTCTTGAAGAACGAGTGGATGAAATAGTACAACATCCAACAAATAATCACGGCGTAGTAGATGGCAAAGAAAAACGTGCAGATCAGGGTACCGTACCCGACACCTGAAATGGGATTTAATCATTTTGCAAAACGAATAAAACAGTGAGAAAAAAGGAGAAATGTTATCAGTAAGTTATCCTGTTTATCCTAATGTCTCTTAGCCTTTTCCGCTAAGACCTTAAAACAAAACGCAACGGACAAAAATCCGATGGCATAGTATAATAGCGAAGAAAAATGTACAGGTGGGGGTAAAGTACCATAGCCACCACTAACAAGATATTATTCAACCCTTTCCTCAATTCGGAGAAATTCAGACAGGTCCAGTTTAAGAAAAATGCTGATTACATAATTGATGTTGATGAATATGGTTTATAAAGTACAACATAGATCTGCAACAGTTAGACAAAAGGAGAAAATAATGGTTATGATTATGTATATATTGCATTGACACTATTGCGTGGAAATTTAATTTGACAAGAGATAAGATCGGTTATGATTTTTTAATATTTTTAAGAATATGGGAAAATGCTATTTAAAATCAGATACAATTTACATGTATTCGTTTAAAACGAGATAAATATTTAAATTTCACAGCCTATTTAGTCATTATTTTACTCATATTTCGTTTTTCATTGGACCATGAAAGAGAAAATCTTTTTTATTACATAAAATATAGTTTTGTTGTATACATACACTTAAAGACACTTCCAACGCAACACTTACATTTTTCATCATAACGAAATAAATAATGCAGTATATTTTATGAAATTTTCAGCAAATATCAATCAATTACGTTTACATGTTTTCTGTAAGTTTCAAGAAAATCGGCTGATCCGAGCATAAAAATATTAAGATTTTTTACTAAGACTCAAATATAAAAAGTCACAAAACCCCAGACAATTCCAGAATTCAATAGTATCAAAGCAGCGTCACCAAATCATGCTCAAATCTCATATCACTGCTTCATAAGATTTGATTACATGCTTTCATGTGCGATGCAAAACTAGAATTCAGTCGCACCTATTTTGTTTAATGTTTTGTACGTGTCAGCATTGCACAAAATCATTGAATTTGTTACCAGACATTAGTTTTTCGCCCTTTTGCTCCAAGAAACTTTCATCAACTGCAACGGGAACTTAATAGGGACGAGTTAAGAATGATCCCGCAAAGATTCACCATCAATTATGCTTTATCAATGAGAAGGGTGTGTCTTCGTGGCTTCGTGTCATTTAGGTTCATGACGGACACACAGAATGTTAGCATAATGTCATAAACTTTACTGCTGTTACATTAATAATAGGCCCGTAGGAACAGTGGGGGCTAAGGGGGGCTTAGCCTCCCTGATGTTGCCCAAAATACCAAATTTTCCTTATTTTACATTGAAAATGAAGGGACAATCCAATTTAGCCCCCAAATATCCAGGCACAGGGGCTTCAGCCACCCGAATATGAAAATGCTTCCTACGGGCCTGAATAACATGAATTTACGTTATCAGCTCGCACAGCTTTTTTGCGACTTTTTGTTTTCAAGTCATATTATATGCACTGCAAATTTAATCATTTCTACTCAATGTTTCTTTATGAAAATTACACATATTATGCAATTGTGAATGAATTAAATTTGTTGAAAATTTGATAAAGAATGGTTCGTTAAATATCAAGTTATTACCAAAAAGGTAAGTGTTGCGTTAGAAGTGTCTTTAAGTGTATATCGACTCTTTTCAAATTTCAAGATAGCAGTCACGCATGTCTTACTATAATTGTTCATCAGATGCCAGATCGCTTTTGCAATTTTAAAGCTGTTAAGAACGGCAAACATTTTTCTTCTTTTTGTTTCAAATTCCCAACTCTAAAAGGATCGTCAAAATGGTAAAAGTATCAACAAAGACTGTTTCAAAAATTACTTCCGTGACTACATGAAAATATTTATATGCCTATATACCTTTTAACAGTGGACAAACATTACACACAGAGACAGCTGCTGCCTGAGAATATGACCCATAAGTTGAAATTCTGTGACTTGATAAAAGTACTTCTGTGGCTATACCTTTAGACATCGGACAGTTTGTCCATACAGATACAGCCATGGACTGTGATTATTGACCCATGAGTTGAAATTACTTCTGTGACTAAATGAAAGTACTTCTGTGATTATACATTTAAGCAATTGACAGACTTTCCATACAGAAACAGCCCCGGACTGTGAATATTGACCCACAAGTTGAATTTACTTCTGTTTCTAGATGAAAGTACTTCTATAACTAGATGAAAGCCCTTTTTGACTATATGAAAGTACTTCTGTGACTATACCTTTAAACAGTGGACAGACGTTCCATACAGAAACAGCCCCGGACTGTGAATATTGGCCCATGATCATCTCTAAATACACGATAGGTATGGCGCCGACTATGTTGAAAACAACTATGGGAATCAGAAAGGCTCCTAAATGGATGAAAAAGAAAGGTAAAATTATTAAGGTTTCACATACATGAAGACTGGGCTTATGGAACCACAGGGGATCGAAACATTCGTACCTTGATATGCATAATCAGACTGATTTCTGACAAAAGTCAGACCATCTGACTCAGTGTATAGAATTCAGTTTAATTTGGCTAATTAAATGTTTCGATCCCCTGTGAATTGAACTACATGTATGTGCATGTCGAGATATCATATTTTGACCATATGCCTTGTCGTCGAAACAACGGGTGTCAAATGTATCTGTGACCCATCATCCGGGTTCTGGATAGTGTGAAAGTATCGAGCCATTTTTAACCCATTACCAAACGACACAATTTTGGACTTGTTTAAATCCAAAGTTGCTGCAGACGACAATATGAATTGAATGAAATTTCACATTCTTTGATCTTTCTGGTTAGAAAAAATGTGGGAAATGAAGAAATTACTTGTCACAAGCAATTTCTTCATTTTCCACAATGTTTTTCAAAGCCATTATCTTGTAGGGAGTCAAAAAAAGAGTCACTGTGTGGTAATGGGTTAATCTAGACTTGTTTCCTATATTATGATACAGTGTATGTTCATTTTCCTAATTCGATAACTAGTTAACGCATGCTAAGCCCTAACGTTTGCTAAATCAGTTTCTTGGAAGTTGTTTTTTTTTACTTCCATGAGTGCCCATTTCAGTGAGACGGGTCATCATTCATTACATATACATGTATTTCGATGCCAGATTCATCTTTGTATCTTTTTATTACCTAACAATGTAAGGTCAAATAAAGGTTTGCGTTTACACGAAAATCTATGGCAAAAGGACAATATTGTACACTCTTACCAAATGTGGGACTATCTGTTTGCTTAAATATGTTATGAAACGAAAACAACCATTATTCATAAGATCAATTTTATTTAAATGGAGTTTTATGGCATGTCTTTATATATTTCAAATTATTTTTATGTTGTCACAGTGGCTGATCATGTGCTTATATAAGGATCACTTTCTGCACTAAATAGGTACAGTGTCGCGGCAGAAGAAAAGGCCAAAATCTCTTTTGAAATAAGGTTGTTGTTTGTTTGTTTTGGGTTGTTGTTTTTGCGAAAGAACCAGTCATGGATATGAAGCTGTTCTCAAATGCCACGATGTTCCATTCATTTTACACGTTTCGCACCTAAACTAAATTATACTCCATATTCTCTCATAACAGAGTGTGTGAATAGTAAGAAATAAATGTTCATATACGGTAATAATTCTTCGGCGGGAGGTTAGAACCTCGTAACTCAAGTTTTCAAGCTGTAGGTACGAGATATTGACCTCCCGCCGTCGATATTTGCAATTTGTGGGTGTTATTGCAAAACATCGTAACTGCTTTTTAATTCAGCTGTATTTTTAAGCTTTTGCAGTAACACCGACAAATTCTACTCACCTCCGCCATTTTTCATGACGAGATATGGAAAGCGCCATAGATCTCCAACACCAATAGAATAGCCTAATGACGTCAGAAAGAATTCTATACGGCGTCCCCAACGTGCTCGAGCCATCCTTCAACGAAATCTGAATAAACAAAAAATCAAGTTGGCGCACATTGTCATGCTTTACGTTTGATTGCTTCATGGTGAGGTACTGCGTCCACCACAAATCTTGGTTCCTTTTTGTAAGGTCCATTGGGCAATATCCATTAACCCTTTCCCAAACGGCAGTTTTGAAGACCGGTCCAAATTCTACTATACGGTGCTGCAGTCGTCAAAGTTTAAAAACCGTGAAAATTAAAACAAAGGGAAAAAAAGAGACGATACTTGTTTTCAGTAATTCTTTTTTGCCTACTTAAGTTTTTCCAAGTACATGTATGGACGTCTTAACTGGTTTCGTCTATGAAATAGATTACAATGGCAAAGAATTTTGTGCTAACAATAGACTAGGTTTACTGTTATGTTTTGATAAACCGTCGGTGTTGTTATAAAATCTCGTAACTACGGCTTAAATCAAGCCGTAGTTACGAGATTTGATAACAACACCTACGAAATACTATTTTGTTTGTCCGAATTACGTCACGATTAACTGGATAAAATCGTTCCCTATTCGTCTAGGAGCATCACCATGGTATTGTGAAAATGAAGTATGGTGCTCCCACTGTGCCATTTTAAAATATTCGAGGTCTTCGAGTTTGAGTTTATTGGGGTTTTACGCCGTTTTCAACTACCAGAGGCATATCGCGGCGGCTGGAGCACCTACCCATGGGTTCCTGTTGTTTTTCAAACCAGTACTACCACAACACCCTTACCGAGCCTGCAGCTGCTCGCCCACTTAGGTTAACGATTTCAAACCCATTGGTGGGTGACAATTTTGTCAGAAAGGGTATTAGCCGCGGCCGGGTATCGAACCCGGGACCTCTCGAATGAGGGTCAGATGCGCTACCAACTGCGCTAAGGCCGCGGCCTCGAGGTCTTCGAGCAAAACTGTTGTAAAAGCATACAGGGTTTAATCGTATGCACTTTTAAGGCTTACGAACTGAGAATGAAAACACCACTTTCTAGCCATACGAAATGCACCAAATTACTCGCACTTGTAAATACACTTCACATAAGTTGATTCACCAGGCCGGATTTCAAGATTATGCTTCAAGAAGAAAATAATTTACAAATATCATTTTACTCTTTGTTCATATGCAAGGGAGGTAATTTTGAACATTTTTGTCAAATATTTCCGTAAGTATGCATTAATTCAAAATTCTTAACCATACAAAATGCTTATGTTTGTATTTGGAATGGAAATTTAACACAGTTTAGGAATTACGGACACTTTTCAAATTTCGCCTCTGGCTCTGCATTTCATTCTCAGTTCGTAAACCTTAACAGTTTTGCGCTGTGTGATAAACCATTGAATGTAATCGCAGCATTCTAATCGTTCGAAATCTGCATCAGCAATAACTATGAAATATTTACGCATAATGAATTTAACAAGATAAGATCATGTTGCAAAGAATTATTTCTTTCGATTTTTGGCGTATAAAGCAAGAGAGCAGAACAGGTACACACTGAAAACAAAATTATGAGATAAAGAGATGTTTGTCTATATTCTATCCCATGTCAACGTCTGGTAATTCCCCATCATTATATAAATAATTTTTATCAAATACTTCGTGCAAATCTGGCATCATCTTTGCCATTTTCTCTGGCAACGGAGATTTTTAAAATCCGGATGCACAAGATAGAGAAGAAATTGCACGAAGTATTTGGTATCAGATGATGGGTGGAATACATTGAAATGTTTGTTTACTTCAATAGTAAGGAAATGCAATACTGTACTGTATAAGTATACGAGCATATAAAACAAGTAATTCATCTTTCTCCTATTACTTTATAATGTGGTTTATGATGCACTTTCTAATAGCTTCATGCATTTTATTCGTCTTTTGTAAATGCAATGTCCTAGAAACAGAACTTGTCATTTTACTGCGCTTTGCATGTAAGAATTTCAATTTTTCTGCGTGTTAGAAAAATGATGATTTGCCATAGCATGTCTATTCTATTACATATGGATTACAAATAGAATAAATGAAAGGTAGATTTCCGAAACCAAAACTAGGGACATTAACTAGATTCAGGACATTGAGGAAAGTCATAAAGTCATAGCTATAGACACGGGTACTTCGCCCATTTATTTGTAGAAGATTGTAGTAATTTACATGACACTATCATACTGTATCCACCAATATAAGTAATATAAGTAATATAAAAACATTTGGACTAGTTCATATGGCTATAGATATACGATATCTCCACCTAGAGGTTATCGCTCTTGCAACTCGACCGTTAAGCCTCTGCAGAAGGACATCTTCTGACGTCAGACATGCGTCATAAGTGTCATTCCGCATTATCTTATAAAATCAATAGCGATTGCGCATTCGGTTACGCATTCAGACTATGGTAATGTACCAATGAATGATCACTGTTTGAATAACAATGAATGATGTGCTGAAAATAGACCGGGTTTTACGTTATGTTTTGATAAACCGTCGGTGTTGTTATAAAATCTCGTAAAGTTCTACGGCTTGATTCAATCCGTATTTGCGAGATTTTATAACAACACCTACGAAACACTATTGTTTGTCAGAAATCACGTCACGGTTAAGTGGATAAAATCGTTCCCTATTTGCTTGAACAGGAAAATTATACATTGTTCTGAAAATCATCAGCTCATTTGCCACCATTACATGTTTTCTACTCAAACAGATCAAAAATATTTTTTTATTCCCTTAAAAAGGTCGTATGCAAAATTTTGAATTTGACTAGCAAATTTTGTTGTCTGGATATAAAATGATTATTTTTTAAATGAATCTTCTGAAAATCCTCTAATACAACCTAATTAAAAATGAAAACGCCGTAGTTCTATTTGTCATTTTTGTCTAATCGACTTCATATAACGAGATGGATTACTTTTTTTAATCGTGGAATTTAGGGGGACTTTGGTGAGTATAAATATCTCTCTTTTATGGCTGTAAATTTTTATGACAATATTACGATTTTAAAGTTTTGTAAAATGAATAATACTTGTGTTCAATCTTGTGTATTGAAGTATGAACTACTACTAATATAACAAAAAATATGTTACTCGTCACGCTAAATGGGACCTTATATGAAGTGCGAAAAATATCTACCCTAGTCAGTCTAAGCAGTCCGCGCAGCCAGACTAGGGCCGACACTGTTCCACTTGTATGTAATGTCTTAACACATGATCATTTTTCACATGCGTGATCTGGTTAACCTGAGCTGAGTCGCATAAGTTTGTCAAAGTTTGATTTTTTTTGGATTTTTGACAAGGTCCTTTTGAGCGTCATGTGTCACATACATGTATGTGACCGGTCACGCTAAAAGGGACCTTATCCGAACTCCAAAAATCAAATTTTGACAAACTTGTCCGACCCAGCATATGCCAACCAGATCCCGTATGCGAAAAATGAACATATAGTAAGATAGCGAAAACTTTCTGGATTTAGAAAATTACATAAAAGTGAAAAATGCCTGCCCTAGTCTGGCTGCGCGAACTGCGTAGACAGACTAGGGTCGATATTTTTCACGCTTCCTATAAGGTCCCTTTTAGCGTGACGGGTCACATATATCTAGGGCATATTGGCCGAACGCTCTCGTGGCCAATTCACGAAATGTCCAATCTCTACAAATAGGAAATCCAGGATAACCATATAAGAATAGCTCAAAGCTAACTTTGTTACAGTCTATTGCTTTCTGTGACTATACCGCCCTGTTTTTGATAATACCACGAGCCCACAAATGGTCATAATGTCGGGTTTCAGTTACAGTTCAGCTAATGCACATACAGAGATGGTTGTCCTCTCACCAAATGACATATTTCACCTCTGCCTACGAAAAATCGAAAGTCTTCTAGTTGACGTCATCACCTGTGCCAGAGCTGTTGTTTCAGCAAATTTCGTGGGTTCGATGAAGTTCAATGCTTATCAAACACCATAAATGTTCTGTACTGGTAATTTTTATTTTCAATTGCAGATTTTTTTTTAAATAGGTTTTACAATGTTTTGTGTTTTTTTCAGGCATACCTTCAAATTGCGCAACCATGTATGCATTGAACTGTTCGCGTACATAAGATGAAAATGGCTTATTGATGGGTGCTACGTGTTACGTTAAGGATTACTAAATGTGTTCAAACCACATTTTATGAAATTTGTCTTCACCCTCCAATGCACGCAATTACAGAAATATGAAATATTCAACTTCTATAATGATAGTTATATCTAACAATACGCAGAAACACGGTTTGTCAAAAACAGTAACAATTTGAAGGTGAAGGTTGAGTCAGAGCGAGGCTCTGACCCAATTGTGAGTCAAAAACAACAACTGTAATGGAATGATATTGAGGAAAGAAGAAGTTTAATCCTTATCCATACAACCTGCGAGGAAGAACCTTAGGAAATCGGTGCAAAAGAAGGAAATGCTTATAGCAATAGCTCATCGATAATATTGCCTCATAGCCCAATACAAACTCTGTTAACTTATTCCACCAACCGATAGATATTAAACAATATGTGCACTTCTTTCCCCATCTTTGGCGTTTTCAGTTGCAATGAAATTGACGAGTTTATCCTGATTTCGAAAATCCTGATAGTCCCGTAAATCTCCGTTATCACGGACGACACCGAAGTTACACGAAGTGTTTTGTGTGATCTAATAATGAGTTGAATACCGATGTCTTGACGAGGCCTTTAACCCATTACTACACAATGACTCTTTTTGACTCCTCACAAAATAATGACAATGGAAAACATCGTGGAAAATGAAGAAATTGCTTGCGACAAGCAATTTCTTCATTTCCCACAATGTTTCCCATCCCGAAAGACCTAAGTATTGAAAATTCCATTCACTTGAAATTGTCTGCAAAATCTTTGAATTTTGAACAGTCTGAAAGTTTGCCGTTTGGTAATTAAAGTACGGAAAATCCATAAATGCAGAATATTGTACATTGTACTTATCAACGAATGAGTTGTAGCAATTTTCTTCCGAAGAAAACGCCGGACGTTTTCATCTAATATACATATACATGTAAAGTATTATTTGTACATACGCATTTCCAAACAATCCGTTGTTTTCACTGTTATGTGTTTGACAAATTTGGAAAACATTAACAAAAATAGGAAAGTACTGACAGCAGTTACCATCATTCATCACATTATTTCCCATCATTGGTATGCGTGCGTATGTAGCAAGCTGTTATGTAATAAAAACGAGAAATGTAATAATTATTACAAAACTCGTTGCGATGACAAAATTCGTATTACATTTCAGGTAGCAACCAGAAATGTAATGAAATCAAGAAATAGATCTACAATAAACTTGTTTTTATGTATTTATTTCTTTCGCAAATTGTCTTCTTTCACAAAATATGCACTTTCAGATGAAAATAAAAGTAAAATTTATTGGAAAAAATATGTGAAATGTTACTTTAATGACTTGAAGATTTTGCGTTAATTCTGCGATACCACATGCTTCTTGTATGGAATCGAATGAACATGCTGTCGCTTTTCTTCAAAAATGTAACATACATAAATTCGTTAAATGAATGTAATTGTTTTTGTAGTTTGAAATTGCAAAGGGCACATTTATAAATACATGTAAGCAGAAAATATATTTCACAATTTATGAGGAAAAAATACATTTTTATGGCGATTTCTATATACGTGTAAGCTATAGTTCTACGACAAAACGCATACATTTGTAAACTCGTATTTTGGAAAATAAAAAAAAGATCAACGATAGAAAAAACAATTCAGATGAATAAAAAAATCTTACAGATGCGTTTCACCAACTCCTGTTTGTATATTCACTAATTTTCCCTACAGTCACGGTGACGCGCCCCTCGCTCACCACGAAATCTTAAAGTTTACCAAATTTGCGCATCATTCAGTCACGGGTAGTGATCTGGGTCGAGGTCTAGGGTAATTTTGGGTAAATTGTAGGGGCGGGCATTATGAAAAGTTTCCTCTTTGTTGATCATACGGGTCATTGTGGATAACTATAGTTATATAATACATATGATATAATATATCATAAAAAGCACTCGTTGTCCAGGCCCGTAGGAAGCAATTTCATATGGGGGGGGCTAAAGCCCTTGTCCTGAATATTGGGGGGGGGGCTAATTTGGATTTTCCCAAAAATTTCAGTGTAAAATTAAGAAAATTAGACATTTTTGGCCAACATTTGGGGGCTTAGCCCCCCCTAGCCCCCCCCCCCGTTCCTACGGGCCTGTTGTCTAGAAGTCAAACTTGCTGTCAAAATATCTAGACTTAAGCCTTTTGAAAATAACAAGATTATAGGGTGGTGTAATATGAAAGTTGCTACAGATGACATAATTGATGTTGAAAAAATGTTTAGCAAAGAACAATGAGCCACAGATAAGACACCGTAAAGATTTTTTCAAAAAGCAAAATGTGATTTTGTCGTTGACCAAATCGTTTGTTGTATTATCGAGACGATTCGAATTACCGGTAGTACACAAAACATAAGGTTTGGATTTCAAATAACATTTCAGAATAAGTTTCCATATCTCTTCTTATCTGTTTTTCTGAGAGTATTTGTCTTGTGTATGCATATAAAGGTACCAAACCACGGAGAAAAAATGTAAGAAATATAAAAGAATTTTTCACAACAATATTTTCGCTTGATTATGCTGATTATAACATATCATAACTGATATATAGTTTGAAAGAAATTCCATATATTCCTTTATTGCCCCTTATCACAACATAACATAACATTCTTTATTACAATGGGGACATTATTACAATAACTACAGCACCAACATATGCCTAATAATAAAAAGACATGATAAACCAAAGGCAAGTGTCTTTAAATGAATTGTCTCTAATTTCGGAAAGCTTGAACAATAGTTGTCCAATCCAATGTGAGAAACAAAACAAGCTTAGATTATCCGTGAACAAGAATCGGTGATATCCCAGATCCCCCAATAAATAACCTTGCAGAGAATCTCTATCTAATAGCAAGAGATACTTGTCAGGTCATTTATCGAGACATATATTTATCTGCATGTATTATAAAGGTGTCAAGTTGAATTGTTTTTACGGATAGATCTTGTTCTGGCGCGTCGCATTGTCCTGGTCAGCATGGATAAGATCCAGAATGTATTGTCGTTCCATAGTCAAGATTCAAAAGTATTGTTCGCGGAAATACCATTTTTGAATTTCATTATTACTTGCTAAATGTTAAACAAGGATGTTTTGTAACAAAAAAAAAATGACGCAAACTTGACGATGCATGACACAGATCGTATATCAGGGATCACAAAAGCTCACGTACCATGAACTCATCGTGTTCATTAGAGCTCAAAAATGTGTAACCCTTTCCAACCGACAAAATTTTAGGGTGTTTCAACTTGAAAGCTGTTTAGACGACAACATTTATGTAAATGGAAAGCGAAATCGTGTACATTATATCAGAGAAAATATTGAGACAAAAGAAGAAATTGCTGATTATCAGCAATTTCTTCTTTTGCCTCAATATTTTTACATGCCTTATTCTAAAAGGGACGTCAAGTAAGGTTTCGTTTGGCAAGGGTTAATGATGTAGCATTTATTTTACCCTTATCACGACGGCTGTCGTCACGACGACTGTCGTGGGATATCAATGCATCCCCCGAGCCCCAGGTTTTAAACATACTACGATGTTTAAACCCTCGGACAATATATTGAATTCCTTCGTATTACAGCTGGCCGAATGCTGTCATTTCATGTGTTACCTCAGTATTTTTTCCAGTGAAGATTCAACCAATAAAATCAGTCTTTTAAAGTGAGAGTGTACCTTTTTCGATATGAAGTTTTTTAGTCAATTTTCGTCCGCTAGCTTTGCTATCTATCTTAAATATTTTCCCAGGGGACGAACCAGCGTGATTTTCTGGATCTCCGAGTATGATAGATAATTATAAATTTGATTAGTGAAAAAGGAGAATGAATATCGAGCAATACATTTCTGGACAGTATTAGGTCTACTCGACAAATTCAAGTCTTTTCTTTAGTCTGGGTATATTTTTTTTTCAAGTCTGTTTCCTTGTTTGCATCAGCACTAAGAAGGGGTAGACTAAAGCTTTCTGTGTAAATTAAGAATATATGATGTCAGCCGCCAGCGTCACGTACACAAATTCCTTATTACACTACTCTCTGCACATCGGCCAAACGTTTTTACTACATACACTAAACGAAATCGAATTTGATGGTTAATTGACCACCTCTGCTTGGAGGGTATTATCACACACATACAGAGTCTCGTCAATTTCCGTTGCCACGGATGATACCCACAAACGAACGAACAGTTTCACTTTATATTTTAGTATCGACATGATACGTTTCAAACAAGCCCAATACGAAATTAAGAATACATTTATAACGTCAGCGTTAAGTACACGATTTCCATTATCACAAACAGCGGATTTCTTTTATAATTTTGTTGGGTTCCTATCGTCCGAATATTTCTCGTTTGTAAACCCAGGGTTGTCAAGGCTGGTGTCTGCGATGGCAGACTTATCGTAGGCCTCCGTCTTTCTGATCTCATCCGGCGGTCCCCAGAGTTCTGTTGGTCTAGTGGCTGTACGCAGTTTCTAGTAGAATGAAATAAGAAAAACAACAAGAAAATATATGAATGCTTTAGCAATTTGAAACTTATTTATCTGGAAGACCAAATAGTTTTGTGGGCGTTACGAATGACTTTTCGCAGTTTCTGTTAAAATAAAACAACGATAAAATCTATGAATAGCTTAAAAATACTTTGACCTTGCCGTGGTTCGTTGAACTTTAACTTCCATGCATCAACGAGTATCACGACATTATTTCATTACGACACAATAACCCATTTTGTTCAATTTTGGAATATAAATGTCTAGTCGGGGAAAAAGTAAAATTAGACTTAATAATAAAATGATAATGTTACATGCTTGAGTTTGTTACTTTTTCTGACCACAATGCTTTTTTTCGACAAAAAGTAGGACATCTTCCCCCTAAAACACTTTATTACCATAATTATCAAATTAAGCTGAAAAAATTATTCAGTGATATCAGTAAAATCTCATCATTATCCTAGATTTATATTTCTTTTTAACTATGATATATTTTTTTTTTCATCACAATTGAGATGCAAAAACAAATACAAATTGTATTAAAGAGCCAGGATCTGGAAAGATGTCCCTTGAAGGCTTTTGAACCCATCATGATTCTTGACCAACTTCCATATACATGTTGTTTGACTGATAACCATGTTGTTGTCCAAAAGCTTCTTTATGATCTGGAGCAACCGTAAGAAAGCAACATGGGTCCCGGTCAGAAATCACTCATGCAGACTTGTCTTGAAACGCTATAAGGGGTAGATTCAGATCCCGGTTCATGAATATTTAAAGGACATGTCCCTATTCAGGCCAAGAGGTATGATGGGATGAAGGCATTCTAAATTTGTTATTTCAAATCCAAACCCTATATAGGGCCTACATATCTATTGTGTGGGTACTCATTTGAATCGTCTCTGAAAGATTCTAAGAGTAACTGCGATATAGGGTCTGAAAAACTATATAATTTTTTTTATGCAACATCGCATTTTGAAAAGCTATTGTGCCTCTTCAAATTAGGATATGCGCTTCTCATTGACATACCTCGTACAGCGAATCTCCCGGTGTTTTGATCAGTTTATAGATGATAAACAATGGTGTCGGAATGAGTGATGTGGCAACGATGCACCAGCCCATAGCTACCGCCCAACTCGGATATTCATAACCACTGTAGGCCGGGGGAGAGTAGGAGTATAATGAGAAGCCAATTGTCGTCTGTAAAAAAGTAACGAAAAGTAAGAATTCCTCAGACAAATGTATAACAACACTGACCCTTGGAGAGACTAAACTTTTAAGACTAAAGCATGTTTATTTGGACCAACAGTTGTCCCAAAACATATAAGAGGACTAAGTATTTGTCCAGATATTGGCTCATTTTCACCAACTCCATGTACTTTATGTACATCATGCATAATTATGGCGTTATATGTACGGTACGTCTTGTGCGTAATACCTCGTTTGGATAAAAAGTAAAAGTTTCATCTGTACAAACAGAAATTGTTAATTTATTATCTAAATTATTTATCCTTATATAATGGATGTAATGAAATATGGTGTCATAGTTATGATTCGATGTATGTATGTATAAAACAACATACCGCGAGTAGAACAGGTGTAGCGAAGTACCAGGCTATCTTGAAGATGATAGGAATGCCTCGTCCTGTCATTTCTTTCATGTTTTTCTCGATGTTACTCATACCTGTTTATAAACGAAAAGAATTTTCAGCTTATCGTCCGAATTTCTTCGAAACCCTTGTTAAATAAAACGAGCATCAGGCATCAATGTGCATGGTTCTAGCCTAAATCTACAATGACATTAACCCTTTCCCAAACAAGACCTGGTTTTGAAGTTCATAATAGAAAAGACTTAGGAAAACATTGAAACAAAAGAAGAAACTGCTGATAACCAGCAGCTTCTCCTTTTGTTTCAATATTTTCTGTGCTATATTTTACACAAATCCCATCTTAAATAGCTTCCATTTTGTCATTTTTGGCAGTTTTGAAGTGGATCACCGTAAAATTTTGCCGTTTTGGAAAGGGATAAATAAGTTTAATGATTAAACCAGAATCCGTTGCCATAACCTTTCTACTTCCTGCTTTCTGTTTCCAGTTAGTCTTATTTTGTAATTGACAACACCTTTCAACTTCGACGAATTCAAAATTCTGGGAATCATTAACTAGAAAGATGTACAGTCGACAATCGTTGTGTCAAAGTCAGAGGGACAGCCAAAATACATCGACATATCCGGAGTTCGACTCATCCGATTTTGGTTATTTTCGATGAAAACGTTTTCTAACCATTTTTGATGGGCATCATATGTGTCCATTATTGAAATATAGTAGGAAAAGGAAAGAAATTGCTCGAAACGAGCAATTTCTATCCTTTTCTTACTAAATTTCAATGGCTGTATTTGTTACGGAATTCATTTTGATACCCATATGTTGAGTATGGGACTTGGCTTTCACTTCGACTTAAGCGGAATTTCGATTTATCCGATGTCGAGATAACGAGTGTCGACTGTACATAATGATATTGGAGGGTCACTCACCATATATCCATACCATGACCAGACATTCTAACAAGGCAAACACTGTCACAGAGAACGTAGATCCATACCAGTCTACCAGGGTCACCAAATATATACCACCCTACAAGGTAACAGTTACGTTTAACCCTTTCCCAAACAAGACCAGGTTTTGACGTTCCTTAAAGAAAATGCTTTGGAAAACATTGAAACAAAAGGAGAAACTGCTGATAACCAGCAGTTTCTCCTTTTATCTCAATATTTTCTGTGCCATATTTTACACAAATTCTATCTTTAATAACATCCATTTTGTCATTTGTGGCAGTTTTTGAAGTGGATCATCCTAAATTTTTGTCGTTTGGGAAAGGGTTAAAATGACAATTTTGCGGTGGAAGATGAAATGCATTTCCTCATTAAATGTCCCTTATATATCAGATCTTTTTCTGAAGTATTGAACGAAAGAGAGTAAAAAGTTTATAGTCGGATATTTTTTTTATTCCTTCGATATACTTTCTTTATCTATAAAATAGCTTATCTGCCTTTAAGTGCTAATGACACATATATTATATTTATAAGACAGCTTTTAAAAAAGCATTGGGTGAAGGAGAGGAAAATGCTAATAATCAGCACTTTTCTTTTCTTTCCTCAATGTTTTCTATGATTAATCAAACAAGTTTCTGCTTTTTATATATTGGAGACAATACAGAAAGAATAGAGGAAAATTGTGATTGTCGATGTTTTCCTTTTTTCCCCTCAGTTTTTTTTCTATAATTTGCCAGAAAAACCATTCTTCGCGTAAAAGACTAGACAAGGGCAATCTGATTGAAATTAACTGACAGTGTTAACTGACAGTTACATCTGACAAGCACCAGTAAGGGGTCGTGTTCAATATCCTTTTCTTCTCAAAAAACACTTTCAAGATTCTGAAATCGATTAAAACCGAAAATTAGGACAATGAGGACATCACATTTTTGAACCGTGCACAACCATGCGTTTGCACGTTTTGTCATGGAAACCCATATATAACAAGAGACTTAGCTAGTTAGATTTAACATAATCGTCTTTTGTTGTCCTGGACCCTAACTGGTGCCTGTCAGATGCTACTGTATGTTAAAACTGGATTTTATTCAGACTGAGACAAAAAATTACCTCGGTAACTTGTGGAAGCGCCAATAGGAAGGCCAGCAGAATAACGACCAAGGTCATGGCTGTTGTTTTGTTTTTCCAATATTTCGGGAATTCGTCCCTCAGAGCCGTTACGACGATCTCGTAATTGGGAAACTAATCAAAATAGTTCAGTACAATATAAAAACCACTGAATGTATCAATACTTTATATAGTCACAAATGTTTTCTTTTAATTATACTCATTTCATATTAAAACTTATTTGGTACTAGTACTGTAACCCTTCTACTCGACTTTTTTGTTCTAGATAAGATGTTATGCCTGCATGGTTAACTGTTTTAACTTAACTTGTTTTGTGAAGGTTGGAAAAAATAAGTTACATACATGTATTCAGATAAAAATATTTCTACACATTTCAGCGTTGGCTTTAGGAATAGGATGTGTGATTTTTGAGGGTGTGGGTAATGTTACTGTTATAATCTAATTCTACTGCACCAACCTGCGAATCAATTCCCAGAAATATGGACATAAAGAAGAATAGAGCACACCATAATTGTGGTGGAGGGAGGTAGTTAGCGGCTTCTGGATACGCAACAAATCCGAGACCGAAACCTGTTAGAGAAATATTGGAATTCAAAACACGTTACTTTATTGCAACTATACAGATCTATTAAATTTATTATAGCAAGTATTGACCAATCCAAAATACTGGTTATAGACATTGTTTGACACACGACAAAGCAAAAGCATTGGAAACAATTATTTCATTTTAAGCACATTTTACTAGTTTTACTCCACTTTACTAAGAATGAAAATGTAAATGTCCATTAACCTTGAAATTGTGGTCTGCAAGGTCTTTTGACCAATCTTAAATTCTGCCCGGTGTGCGTTTTATAAATACTACATTTCAAAAACATTTGAAATTATACTGTTTCTGGAAATGAGTGCGAACTTTTATTGTTGTTTCAGAAAACGCATAAAACGCGAAGTCAGCTTAGAACATTTCCAAGATTGGAAGCTGCAGTTCCACCGGATCATTTTCAGTTTTAATCGTACCTGATTGTCTAAATTCATCCATGGATATCCCTGTTTTGTATGACACGTGACCTAGCACAGAAAATATGACGAAACCTCCCAAGAATCCGGTAATCAGGTCCATCAGGCATACGATTATAGCATCACTGTAAACAAAAACATATCATAACACATATGATAACAGTTTTTTCCCATTTTCTTCTCGTATAGTACGTTCATTTCCTTTCCAGCCAAACAACCTCATGTTTGTTATAAATATGTAGATAGATGCATAAAATAATCAAAGTGCTGTCAGCACTGTATATTGGGCATCACTGAGAAATTGATATTGTGACAAAAGGACAATATGCTGATTTGCAAAATTGCCCCATTCTCTATTCGATGTTTTTTAAGCATTTTCTATGAAGCGAGTAAAAAGGCGTCATCGTTTGGAAAATGGTTAATTAATGTGTAGGCAAACGTGCATAGGTGATAAAAAAGTTAAATGTACACTCTCGAGGTGAATCCAAAATGTGAGGCTGTTTGGGAAAAAGGAAAATGTTAAACTTTACCGGATTTTACATTAAATCAACATGTTGGATTATTTCTTATTCTTAGCTAATCAGAATAATACCAAGTACGGACCCATTGTAGAGGCTTAGCCTAACTGATCTCTGATCTGCAAACATATTTCGATTAAATAGAATGCACTTGTTCATTGGTCCAAATGATCAGTCTAAGAACAGTATATGAGTTTAAAATGTTAAAATTCTAGAAAACGTCAAATTTAAGATGATGATCTTACTTTGATCAAAATATTTTAAAATCACGGTGTCTAAACTCTATAGGCTAGCCTCTAACCATTCGTCCTTTTCCAAACAAGACATTGTTATGAAGCAAATAATATGAAACATACAAAGATAACCGGAATTTTCTCCTTTGTCCCAATATTTTCTGTGCTTCATTGTACATGACATCATTTCATCTTTATCGTCACCCGTTTCGTCGTCTGCAACTCTTTCTAATTTGAAAAACTCTAAGATATTGTCGTTTGGAAGAGCCTTCAACACAAGAGTTGAAAAAAAAAAAAAAAAAAAAAAAAAAAAAAAAACAATAAAGATAAAGTGAATGCAGATTCCTTAACCCATTACCACACAACGACTCTTTTTGACTCCTCACAAGATAATGTCACGGGAAAACATTGTGGAAAATGAAGAAATTGCTTGTGACAAGCAATTTCTTCATTTCCCACAATGTTTTCTACCTAAAAAGACCAAAACATTTTAAATTTCATGCACTTAAAATTGTCGTCTGCATCTTCTTTGAATTTGGACTAGTCCAAATTTTTGCCGTTTGGTAATGGGTTGACCAATTATCAGTCGCCGATTTCAAGCAAATAGATCGTTACATTGTTTGGTCTTTCTAGGAAGAAAATATTGTGGGAAATGAAGAACTTGCTTGTCACAACCATTTCTTCATTTTCTACCATGTTTTCCAAACACATATATTTCATGGGAACCTAAAGGGGTCAGAATATAGGAATGGGTAAAGCACACACATTGTATCTAGGGAATGGGTTAAGGGTACACAGTTGTAGTAGGTCAACCAGTGACCCAGTTAAACACCTGTTGACCAGTGCTTTCACTGGTAGGCTAAATGACCGTAGAAAAAATCAGAGCAGTATTTTTTTAACTACATGGAATTTATCTTAAGAGTTACACTGTTTTGCTTTCAAGCTCTTTACTCACCCGAAAAGATTGTAAAAACGCTGAAAATTCTAACAGGTATTCAATCTAAGCGAAAATTTCATCAAATGTAATTATAAACCCCCTCCTTATTTGTCGCAGAAGTGAAAAAGATGAAAAACGTTGAAGATAGTGAATGATAAAGGACGCTTCTGTGGTGTTTGAAATAACGTAGTTTGGCTTGAACACATAGCTCAGCTAGTTAGAGTTAGAATGTAGTGTCTGTGGTGATGTCTGGGGTGAAAAACTGGTTATTATATATTGGGCTATGCCCAATATAAAAATAGCCCAATATAAAAAAACGCCATTTTTGTCATACTTACACTAAAAAGGTGGGTGGGGTAAGATAATGTCCCCTTTTCATAGAAAGGCATGCCGATTTTTTGTGGAAAAAAGAGCTCGTGATATTATCTTCAAAATAATCATTGTTTTTTATAGTCGCAGAAAAGTGTACAAAAAGTGATTTTTCAAATTTTCCATTTTTTCCAGAGAGAACATTTCTTTCAATTGCATCAGCAATTTTGAACATATGTATGGTTTCTAAAGAGATATATCACTTGGAATTATTCTTTCGGAGTTACTTGCTGTATGACTTTAGGAAAAATGAAAATTACTGGTCAAGGCAATGGGCAACGAGCATAGAAATTTACCCCGATTTTTATAATATACTCAAAAGAAAGGGTTTAGTCAGTATTTTTGATGGTCAATTATTCGGCCAAATTACAACATATCAGTGTAGAATTTCACACAATATTTGGTCAATCGACGCAAAACAAAAACCTACCAGTAATGTTGCTAAATGCACCTGCTGCAGTTAAGACGTACGATATTTTCCTAAACTAATGTATGCAAACCAAAGACAAATAGCCCGGATACAAAAATCCACAATGAAAGTGATACCAGCCAACATGATTTTAGCACTCTGGCTTAATCAATTTTGCCAAAAATGCTTATTGTGACGTCACCAAGTTACGTCACGTCCCATCTGACGCACAAACATTGAAAATCGACCGTATTGTAACCCATTTGTCAAATAAAGGCATGTTGTCAATAAAGTTTGTCTTTCTTGCCTGGCCATTTTCTAGGAATTTGGCTTTTCGAGGACTGGCTCAGCCAGATCTCAGCTATTGTTTGACAAAGATTGAATCAATGTCATTAGATTTTTCTAATTGTCTGTATACAATTAATAACTTTGTCTGAGTGGTAAACCAGCTACTGGTCCTGATAGAACAATTTTCTGAAAACTCAGTAAAATGCTATGAGCATCAGATTGGGTGCATAAGTCGTCATAATTTTCTGTGAATTACATTAAAAGGAGTTTCCTCACTCACAGTCAATAAAGAGACTTTTATTCTTCCAAGAAATGCTACAAAGATCGCTTTTTCATGTCAATTACCAGGAATTTAGAGTCTACAAAAAGTAACCACTGCTGTGAATTTTCAATTTGACCCCATTTGAATTGAATTGTTGAAAGGAAGGTTAAGTAAAACATGGATGCCAATGGAATTTCACCGACTTGTTCTAAATTTGTCTGAGATTGTGATGAGTAAACATTTTGGCATTGTAAAACGTTTTTGACGAAATTATTGACTAAAACCTTTATACTGACTAAACCTTTTCATCTCAGTATATTTCGTTCGTGCAAAGTATTATTTCGAACAAAAAATGTCTTAGACAGAGTGCCAGGCTTTTCGCTTTCCGCAGAGACCCATATTCCCAAAACAGTTACTGGAAACGATAAAGACAGATAGCTTAAGAAAATAATTATAACTAAAATCCATAGATCTAGTACGACAGGGAACCATACCAGATCTCAAGCTTGGTAAAGAATTGGCTTACCGCATGCAGTTGTTTGAGAATTTGTTATAACTAGCAAACGTGATCATGGCCCCATAACCAGGACCAACAGAGAAAAACACCTGCATGCATGCTTCTGCCCAAATCTGTAAACATAAATATGCTTTAAAAATTCAAGTTTAAATGTAACATTCTAAATACAGATTTTTGATAAAAGTTCTTTATTCAGCACTTTCAAGAGCGAATTGTATGCACATTGTGTGCAATTCTTACATAATTGGACAATTTCTTAAATAGAAAAAAACAGAAAAAACAGAATTTTTATACAGCGTTTCTAATGCACATGTGTTATCATTAACATAAATGTCCACATATATGTAATGTCGTTTTTACACCCACCAGATATAAAGCATTAGAAAATGTTGCGAAAATGAATAACGTGTTTGTAATGTGATGTTTACGATGATCTAATCATTATATTGCATTTCTTTTAAAATTTAGAATTTCCTCCCATCCCCACGATTATGAGTCTAAAAAAACTTACACTTGTGTCCTTCAACTTGCTGATATCAGGTGTGACGTAATACTTGATGCCTATATCAGCGCCTGGCAAGATGGCGCCTCGGATCAAAAACACGAACAGGATAATGAATGGTCCCAGAACTGTGAAGTATACAACCTGAAAAATATTGAATTTTCCTCATAAAATAAAATATCTTTTGTGAGAGTTAAAAACCAACCGGGTCTGTAAAATGTGTGTTTTTTTAATTTGTGTCCAACGTACCGGGAAAGATGGCGCCACGAATCAAAAACACGAATAGGATAATGAATGGTCCCAGAACTGTGAAGTATACAACCTGAAAATATTGAACTGTTTACATATACTAAATTGGAAAAATGAGACTTACAAATCGCCAGGGAACTGAAAAATGGTATTTTTGATATTTAAGACCAATGTAGCCTACCAAAGTATTAGATTGTTTAAGTGCCCCATCTGCAGAACAACGTTGAACGTAAATCCAGTCTTTCGAAAATCAATTTTCACGCTCTGGAAAGTTTAAAGAAAAATATCGAATGTAAAGTATGTCCTTTGAGAACCTATTTTCACGTTTTGAAAAGTTTAAAGTAATTCAGACTGCGTCTTTGAAATAGTTTTGCGGCATATTGGTGATTTCTTTTCACCCTCAATATCTGCTTTGCTATGACATACCTGGGAAATCATTAAAGTAAAATTAGATTCGTACCTTCCCTGACAGTTTCACTCCTTTGAAAATAAATAGAAAACAGAGAACTTCGATAGCTGCCAGACACCCAAGTAATGCCCAGTTCATGTTACCCAAGTTGTCGAGTCCGTCAGTGAGACCATGAACACCATATCTGGAATAACATTATAGAATCGGTAAAAATACTTTGGGACGTTGAGGCATAAAACATTGTTTTCTTTTAGCATCAACAGTTTCTGTACTCAGTAAATTTTCTTTCTTTCTAAAGTTTTCTGTGCTATATTGTGTACATGCACATACAAAAATATTTTTATCAATAGGCCTACAATTTTAAATATCACAGTTGGTAGATCTATAAAACAAAATGCAGAACTTTAATTTTTTCTGATCAAAAGATAAGTAAAATTATGTACATGTATCACTTGCATGGGTAGGTCTAAATACAGGTTTCAATGTGAAAAAGAAATGTCCTTCAATATCACGTTACAAAGTGGGTATTATCTAATTCATCAGTATACATAATTTATGTAAACGAATTCAAAAATCCTTTGAATAAGTATGTTTTGTAACATGAGTAATACAGTCTTTATAAAGAAAACGTTGTCATAATAACCCATTTTGACGCGAAAAATACACCGACTTTAGTATTGCAAGGAAGACTGGTTGTGTCATTGTATTTACCCTGTCCAAAACGAAAGGTGTAACAGACTTGCAGATGACACAATTTATCTGACTCCACAATGAAAATTATCCTTGGTGAAATTAAAAACATTGAGGAAAATGGGGGAAATGCTGGTGACCAGCATTTTCTTCCATTGTTCAATATTTCCCAAGCTTTAACATTTAGGTGCGCCAAAAAGCGTTATTGTTTCGGAATGGATTGATATTTCCCCCAATAAATGATTTTTTCACAAAAACAATGTTCAAATAAAAAAAAATGCTGCAGATGACGAAATGTATATGGGCGAAAGGAAATCCATGAGCTTTAAGCACCGGAAATTCTGATAAAAAGGAGAAAATTCTTGTGATCAGCATTTACTTCTTTGTCTCAATGTCTTTCCCAAACTTTTCATGTAGTAGACGTTAAAAGCAGATCTTGTCCGAAAGGGGATACGAGAGAATCTGATATCTATCAGTTGTATTTTACTAGCTATGACATCCGCTGAATGCTTGAAACTACGTTTTGTTCATTTGATACCAAATGTAAAGCACACAAAGCTAAGGGAGTGAAACGTCATCTCATTGACATCTAAATCTGACCGCGAAAGAGATGCACAGTATTCTATTCATCAGTTTACCGAATTGCATTTTAAGCAGCATTAACCACTCCCTCGTGACCCCATTCAAATGTGCAAAAATCGTGATGTCAAAATAAGTCTGCATGACGTACGCGACCTCTTCAACTCATTACCAAACAACAAAATTTTAGCCTAGTCAAAACTCAAAAGTGTTGCAGACGACAATTTCCATTGAACAACATTTAACATTTTTTGGTCTTTCTTGGTAGAAAACACTGTGGGAAATGAAGAAATTGCTTGTCACAAGCAATTTCTTCATTTTACACAATGTTGTTCAAAGCCTTTATTTTGTGGGGCGTCCAAAAGCGTCAATGTGTGGGAAAGGGCTATCTCCCCACCCCTCTCTGAAAAAATGCCCGGATCTGCACTTGTCCCGTGACACATTTGTGAGTACATACCTCCAAAACTGGTCTGATGCCGTTAATTTGTCCGCTGCCGGTATTGCGACGGTAGTAACGTTCGTCAATAATGACGTCATATTTGTTGTCTCGTTTCTGAAAAGGTCTTCCTTCGTCAGAACGCACGTTTCCTTGATATTCCAGTCATTGTCACAAGTTGCCCATGGCAACACTTTATAGAACGCGTGGATAAAATAGTACAACATCCAGCTGATGATTACGGCGTAGTAGATGGCATAGAAAGATGTGCTGATCAGTGTTCCATATCCAACACCTAAAATACAATTACAGAGATCGAATTATGTTTAAAATAAAAGAACAAACAGAGCATGTTTCAAGAAAACATTGGTACCATGAGGAATGTCTTCTATATGAAGAGAAAGAAAAGACAAAATACAAAAACAGCCCCGGACTGTGGATATTGACCAATAGGTTAAAATTTACTTCTGTTACTATATGAAAGTACTTCTGTAAATAAATAAGAGTACTTCTGTCACTAAATACCTTTAAAGAATGGACAGATGTTCCATATAAAACAGCCCCGGCCAGTGAATACTGACCCAAAAGTTGAAATTTACTTCTGTGACCAGATTAAAGTACTCTTGTGACAATACATTTAAACAGGGGATAAATGTTCCACACAGAAATAGCCCCAGACTGTGAATTTCGATCCATACGTCGAACTTGCTTCTGTGACTATTTGAATTTGCTTCTGTGACTATTTGAAGTTGCTTCTGTGACTAGATGTAAATAACTCTGTGACTATACCTTTAAACAGTGGACAGACATTCCAGACCGAAACGGTGCCAGATTGAGAATATTGACCCATGATCATCTCTAGATAGACAATAGGCATGGCACCAACTAGGTTGAATACTATCACAGGGATTAGGAAGGCTCCTGTAAAAGAAGATACCGACATTTAGTCAATATACATTGGGTTAACAATTTCCCATACGTAACGGTAAAGAATCAATACTGCTCCAAATTTAAAAAGAATGCCGCAGACATTATGTTTATCAATAAAGATAAATAACAATAAATGCATGAATATGGAGACGTTGGTTATCAGTATTTTGTTTAGTTTCTGTGGTTCAACAGGTGTTTCTATGATCGGCGTCAAGCCAATCTCTTTTCCGTTTACTACTGTGATATTTGACACATGCACTTGTTTGTGTGCCTATAAAGTTAATTAAAAGATATAAGACGTCATTAATCAAAATCATAAATCAAAGCACTGATAGTACTTAATGATGACAGTTTGAATTAACAAAATAATCAATATAAAAGAGTAGGGCCTATGTTCCGGGACTTCAACATGCATTCATCTAGACGGCGAATGCTAAGATTTGTCGTTTGATATGACATGATTTGAGCAATAATCAATTTGGTTGTTTTCGAATTTATCTAATTGGAAATACATATACATGCATTAATGGTTTTGAAAATATGAATATATTATAATGTAAGATATACCTGGCCCCGGTTTCTCGAAAAAACTTAAGTATATTCTCATGAGAATATGCTCGACTTCAAAGGGATACTCTTCATCGTTGGAGGTTACTCGATTGAAGATCACGTGGATTTCGTGCGATTTGAGCACGGTGCTCAGATTTGAGCATGAGATCGTACTTAAGTTTTTTCGAGAAACCGGGGCCTGGTTTCCTGTCCTAAAAAGGAAAAGGGGAAATATAAAGATTACGCCCGTCCATGACAATAGGTATTTGTCGTCCATTCTTAATTTTCTGTGGATAACACACGCCATTTGTTTTGTACTCTGCAAAAAACGCCCAGGTTTTCCGGGACATGTTTCGGGCCATTTTCTATGGGCATTGGACTTTTTATATGGCAAAAAGTCATATTTGGAAAAATGATCACTTTGTACCTTTTCCCATGGACATGATCATTTTTGTTAAATATCATAAGATATTAAGATAGTCTACACTAATAAGATTCGCGTGACGTCGGAATTAACCAGGCGACGTAAAGATTCGGCGGTTGAACGTTCAAACCACGAATTTTTAGGACGTTGTCCGAATAGGTTCGGATTCGTCACGTAACTAATGTTCAAGACACAGGCAGGAAAAATCCGAAGTCGTCCGAATCTCATTAGGGTTGGACTACCTTAAAATAATTAATAAAGATGACTTACCTCCCCCATTTTTCATGACGAGATATGGAAAGCGCCATAGATCTCCCACACCAATGGAATAGCCTAATGACGTCAGAAAGAATTCTATACGGCGTCCCCAACGTGCCCGAGCCATCCTTCAACGAAATCTCCTGTCAAAGTCAGAATATATATTTTCAGACAAGATCTGGTTATTAAGGACATTAGTAGTGAATTGGAAACCAATATGGATTTCGGTCAGCCTGCGTATACACACAGTCTGTTCAAAGCCCACGTTGTTATTTAATAGCTGTTTTAGAACACGTAAGCAGCTCTCTTGGAGCAGAATGGATCCTGATCAGACAACACTTAGTCACAAACTGATATGTTACCAAGACAGTCTCAATTCTATAAAGTTTTTTTTCAGATCCCGTGTCAATTATATCTTTGAGAAAAATATTGATATCAAATTGTCTTGTGTAACATCTTTTTTCATATTTATCCTGACACGGAATAAGTAAGTGCACTTGTTTTATTTGTGTATTTTGCTTTTTTGTATCCACAGTGATATAAGATATGATTAGTACCGTTTTTTCGAAAACCCAGCTTGAATGTGATGATTCCATATTTGTAATCTTTGTTTAAATTCTATCTCAAAAATGTCTGCTTTGAAAAGAATGAAAAAATTCCCAGATAGGTATTCCAAGAACCTGATAAAACAAGTACTAAAAGAAAAGAATGTTATAATTCAAAATCACATTGATAAAACTATAATTATGAAATTATTCAAAATTTCCAGCATTTTTTTTTTTTCGAACTTACTAAAATTCTAAAAGTCACGGTGACGCATCCCTTGACAAGGCAAATGATATAAATGCGAGAATATTTCATGTGGCGGATGTGTGGTAAGTTGATTAAGTAGGTCAGGTATTTTTTGAATGAGCCAGAACCTGGAAAAAGAACTCGTACGCCTTTTGAATTGAAAAGAGAGCGACGACGAATGTTGATAATACTAACTATTGATCCAGATCAGCCATAGCCCGAGTACAATCTGATTAAGATCATTGTTCTTCTCTGAGACTTGTTACAGGTAAGGAAGGTGTAATAGGTCAGGACAACATGAATCTTGATCAGACTATGCGTTTGTATAGGCTGGTCTACATCCGTCATGCATATTGATGCAATAAGGGCCATATTTCCATATTTCGTCTCGCATGTAATCTTATGCCGAATTTTATGTAATACGAGGAGGGCAGATTTGCAGTTTTGCATCCCAGTTTTTTGTCTTGTTTGTACGACAAATATAAGTAGGACACTAAGACAAGTTTCATCATTTAGGCCCTAACCCTTTTCCAAACGGCAAAATTTTTGGGTGATCCACTTCAAAAATTGCCACAAATGACAAAATGGGAATTATAAAAAATAGAATTTGTGTAAAATATGGCATAGAAAATATTGAGACAAAAGGACAAACTGCTGGTCATCAGCAGTTTCTTCTTTTGTTTCAATGTTTTCCGAAGCCTTTTCTGTAAGGAACGTTAAAACCAGGTCTTGTTTGGGAAAGGGTTAAGACGTAGGCCTATTTTTTCCTACAACGTCACTCGAAGAGCTTAATCAAGGTGGAAGGGGACTATAGCACTTTTAGAATGTAAAGAACCCAACCAAAATTAGTATCGAATTTAACTTTGACTTACGGCGCTTTCAAAGTCACGTCTTTTTTAACGTTTTCTTTGTTGATGGCGTAACTATGACGTCGGAAATATGACATTTTCGCGCCTTTTTTAGAATTGACCCAGGCGACATTAACCATGTATTACAGGTGTATTTGTTTCAATTTAAAAAACAACTACACAATTTTCAATTAAAGTGACATTTCACATTTATTTCATCTTTTAAAAGTATGTTTTGATGCAAAGATTGTTTATTCTTATACATAGAAATGCTATCAATTTTTTGAAGTTGTTACTTATAAGCGAGAAACACGCATATAAAAAAGTTGAGACATAATCGATAAATTGCATATAAATCCGAACTGTTGTCCACAACAATTTGTTCAATTTTAACACAAAAATATAAATTTCGCGTGAACGGCGCAATATTTTGGCTTGAAATTTTCAGAATTTTCATAAGGAAATATGCTCTTTCAGATAAAAATAAAAGTAATATTTATTACAAAAAAAATCTGAAATGTCACTTTAAATAAAGAGAAATGAATAGTAAATCTTTTGCAGTGTAGATATACATGTATGTCTATGGCTATATTGTTTTGATGCGTTCCAACATTTATGAATACGGCGTCATTTTTCGATTTTTTTTTTTTTTTTTTTTTTTTTTTTTTACAACATACAGTCACATTGTTCGGAAATGAAAAAATGCTAAACCTAATGATAAATGACCTCTCAGAGTTTCTCTATCGATTAACATGGGCTGCTCTGTCAGGTCATTTGTCGTGAAGTATACAGACGACAGCATAAACTGATAGTAAAAAAATAGTAAAAAAAATACATGATATGTGTAAAGTGGACCTTAGCCGTATAAATATATAGTTCATAAAGCGTATTTAAGCCATTGTTCTTTTTTCCAAATGTATCTTGTTTCTTGTCCTCGCCTTGACAATATCATGCTTCATAGATTTTGTAAAGGATAAAATGCTTTTAAAATATCATCGCTTTATAATAAAAATCTAGTAACTGAAGCTTACAACATGCTGCAGTTACAATGCTGTTGTTGAAAAGCATCGATATGTAATGGGGAGAGGATGATGATGCACAACTTGGCTTAAGTTAAGTCGCATCAAATTTCATTTCAACAATCTACTTGCATCACGATATCTAAGCTGTACACTCCAAGGATTTTTTTAAATGCATTTCATCCGTCATTTGATAGTTGACACTCCGTGAAACTTCGGCGTCAATCCAGGCAATGGATATTGATATTATTCGGATAAACTCGTCAATTTTCGTTGACACAAATAACTTCGAATTCGAAGGCGAAGTTGCACAAAGTGTTCAATTAATCATGAATGAAATGAAGTGATTTGCTATTACTAGATCTACAAAGCCACTTTTAGAGGCAAAAAATCTCACAATTATCCATATATAGGATAAAACATATACAATTCTATTAGGGAAATAATTAAAATATTTTCTTCATAAATAACTTCAAAATTATGTTAATTATGGTGATTCTAAATTGCCAATGTCCAATTTAGTTCATGTAACGAAAGGAGTTCAATGGCGATTTGCTATGGTGTTCAATTGCTGTTTGATTTTTTTTTTTTTTTTTTTTTTTTTTTTTTTTTAATGAGTGACGAAAACTAAGGTCAGTGACATAAACATTTCTCTTCAAAACTGAGGCAATTGCATTTCTTTTAAATATAATTGTACAGTCAAAAAAGTAAAATGTTTGATAATGAATATTTTGTAGGTAATAAATATTTTGTATGACATAGGCCCATTGTCAACATAGATGTACTCTCCAGAGCCGAGGTCTATTGATTAACCATCAAATATGACCTCTGCCGTTTTTGTTACACAAACAGCCTATTTGGTCGTCATAATCTAATCATTTGAATTATCGAATCAAAATCCGTCTTACATGATCATTGTACGTATACATTACGTCGCTTCTATTTTTGGTTGAAGCCGGTAACATTTGAACTATCGAATCAAAATCATTCAGTTTTATCTTGTTAGATTACGTATACATTACGTCGCTTCTATTTTTGTCTGAAGCCGGTAATTTGAAGCGTCAGCCGATGAAAACTTGTATCAGAAATTTCAATTGTTTTGAAGTTTATTGGCAACGATTGGATACCGAAAACCCGCCAAGGCCCCGAGATTAGACGTGAAATGACCCCGCGAGAACAGAGCTCATTCTATCGAAATGGAATGAAGAGATAATGTGCTCTGTTCTTAAGAGAGTAACATAGAGGAAGATGAGATGATAATAATATAAAAAAAGTTTGAATGTAATATTGTTATTGTCATCATGTACCCCTCTCTGCATCGCACGGTTGTAATGATACCAGTGAAAGATAATACGGGGGAATGTGTCACGCAAAAGGATAGACATACAGGCAGACATACCTAAACCCTTTTCCAAACGACAAAATTTTAGGGTGATCCACTTTGAAAGTTGCTGCTGACGACAAAAGAGATGTTGTTAGAGATAGAATTTGTGTATAGTACAACACAGAAAATATTGAGACAAAAGGAGAAACTGCTGGTTATCAGCAGTTTCTTCTTTTGTCTCAATGTTTTCCCAAACCATTTCTATTAGGGACGTCAAAACCGGGTCTTTGGGAAAGGGTTAAACGTAGGCCTTTATTAAACTATCCCAACATGAAATATGGCCTTTAATTCACGAAAGAAAAGGATTTAAAGCTTGTGTGTTATTACTTGTTTTATTTTGCATGGCACCGACCTCTATGCAAAACATAGGTTCTAGGTTATTCATCTACTCTGCGCATGCTGTGTAAGACATCATAGACGAACCATGACGAAGCGCAACCACTCTCTTATTCAGCTCGAGTCTGCTGTTCAAACGCTCCAGTTTGAGGTCAGTGGTAGAAAGTCAAAGCTTCCAACGACAATGTCCAATACCCGCAAGAGAAAGGCTGATAAAGGAAATGACCAAACTTACAAGGAAAATGCTCAGAGAGACAAAGTTTCGACCGAAACCTGTTTTCACCACAGCAACGCTGATGCATAGTTTGGACGTATCAAGAGAGGGTGATTCATGGCCGTGTGAGGTGAGAGGACTATGTTTGTTGGAGGACAAACTTATTGTTTGTGACCAACATAACTATAAGATTAAAGTGTTTGACTCGTCTTACAAGTTTATTTACGAGTATAGGTGTGACGATAAACCATTCGATATATGCATGGTTGACGATGATAAAGTCGCTGTATCATTATGGGGTCGTTATATGAAAGTGTTGTTTTTAAGTAACAATGGTGTGAAAGAATTGAAGAACATAAATACCGAGTATAAGTGTTTCGGTGTATGTTGTTATGAGGGGAAGATTTATTGTGTTGTGAGAGATAAGATAGGTCCAGAGCGTGTATCCCAGGTCCGTGTGTACACACAAGATGGACAAATGAAACGCCGGTATGAACATTTATCTGACGGTAAGGTAGAATGCAATAACCTAGAGTATATAACAGTGAATCCGCAGACCGGTATCATGTACGTTACTGACTGGGACAAAGGTGTGTTGGCCCTGTCTACAAGTGGAGATGTTATTGCGGTTAAGTCTACTCCCCAGTTATGGAACCCACAAGGAATCGCCGTAGACGATCATGGACAGATTTATGTATGTGGTGTGAGCTCTGGAAATGTGATACAAATGTTGGCCAATGGCGACAACATTGTAGAATTTCTGTCCAAGAATCCGCGATGCAACAGGGCTCACGTTGTGAAGGTATATGGCGACAAAATGATCCTGGCTCGTCGTGGGAGTGGTGTTATTTCAATTTACAAACTGTCGTAAAACGTTGCTGAAAAATATTTTTCGTGCATGTTTATCAACTCTATGATTTATCATACCTTAGTAATTCCGAAACTTTTCCGATTGTTAAAACGATGTATAAAATATATAGAATTTTTAAAATTCTATATATTTTATACATTGTTTTAACAATCGAATATTCGGATATTCGTTCCCATCCCTAGAATTTTACCATTTCTAATCAATACCTGGTGTTGACATCATTAACAGAAACATGATGGCCCTGTATCCCTCCATTCGCTTTTAGACTCTAGACTACAGAATTCTTCAATGAATACAAAAGCGGTCTGTCTATCTAAAGAATATTCATGCTTCACCACAATGAAATCCAATACGCAGTTTTTATAGCGAAAAATAAATCCCGCCCACGGCGCCCATATTTTTTTCTCAAAGAATCTAACCCTTTCCCAAACGACAATATTTTAGGGAGGTCCGATTTGAAAGTTGCTGCAGACGACTACATGGACATTGAAAAAGTCCTAGGAAGTTTCTAGTCCAGAGATAAGAATTCCAATCTGGCTAGGCCGATCCGGGATCTGCCTAAAACAGATTTGAATCGGTGTAAATGCAAAACCTCGTATGTCGATATGTATAATTTTCATAGTCAAACCATGTATGTCCAGTTTAGACAATTCTTGCAGATTTTGACTTATCAGCACATTAATACGTGGACAATCATGTTCGAATTTCAAGTAAAACCTTTCAGTTTCGGAACAGTTATTTAGTTTTATCCCCCCCCCCCCCCCCCCTATAAATTCCCTAAAATGAGATACGAGGTTTTGCATTAACACCGACGATTTACTTTGAAAAAATGTTTTGACATTTTATACATTTTCTTAAACTAGAAGACCTGAATGTCTTGAATCGCTCCACAGGCCTGCGATTCTTTTAATATTTAATCCAAGTTTTGATTAGATTGTTTAACACACGTGGTTCCTAGAGCAAGAAGAAAGTAAAGGAAAAGGGGTATTCCAGCTTAGGATGATACTGGCAATGTAAACAGATACATGTATAGTCCATAAAATTGCTCATTGAACAATCGAAACTTTAATTGCACAAAGAAATAAGCATGTACTAAGTGTTTTTCATCTATTAAGCTTTTTTAACCCATTCCAACACAAAGACACTTTTTGGCGCCCCTCAAGATAACGGCTTTGAAAATATTGTGGAAAATGAAGAAATTGCAAACAAACTCAAAAACAGCAATTTTATCAAATTCAAGGGCAGATACCTCACGACTTTCTAATCCGATCAGTGAGAACTCGTGTGACATCTTATGGTCATTAAAGTGACATTTCAGAATTTTTTCTCATAAATTTCACTTTCATTTTTATCTAAAAGAGCATATTTTCTTAGGAAAATTCTTAAAATTTCAAGCCAAAATATTGCCCCGTTTACGAGAAATATATATTTTTGTATTGAATTAAACAAATTGTTGTCCACAACAGTTCACATGTATATAGAATTTGTCGTTTCTGTCTCAACTTTATCGCTTATCATCAACAACTTCAAAAAACTGATAGCATTTATACCCATTAGAATAACCAATCTGAGCATCAAGACATACTTTCAAAAATTGAAATGGGGATGAAATGTCCCTTTAAGATTGTTTGCAAGTTTTATCTTGATTAGTAAATAATTCTAGATAGGGGAGACCGGGGCTAGTTCGGCCCGGGGGCAAGTTCGGCTAGTGGCTCTTTTGAGCCTGTCGACAGAGATAGAGAACTCTGACCCGGATTGCAATGTCACTCATGACGAAAGCTTTTCGCAGAAGGTTTTTGGTCGCATAGAAACCAAAACATAGAATTTAGAACACGATTCTGATTTTTAGACACTTTCAGTAACTTTTCTACATTTACGTATGTAAGTTTTTATTTGTAGTAATATGCGCCATGATTCAGATTTCTTTTTTGTATATTTATGAAGACAATTAAGTCCTCTTTCATATTAAAGTGACATTTCACAATTATTCTACATAAATTTTACTTTTATTCTATCTGAAAGAGCATGTTTTCTTATGAAAATTCTGAAAATTTCAAGCCAAAATATTGAACCGTTTACGAGAAATATATAATTTTGTGCTAAAATTAAACAAATTGTTGTGGACAACAGTTCAGATTTATATAGAATTTATCATCTCTGTATCAAATTAAAAGGCGTATTTTTCGCTTATAAATAACAACTTCAAAAAACTAATAGCATTTCTACCCATTATAATAAACAATCTTTGCATCAAGACATACTTTTAACAAGGGCTTCGCAGAGCGGCGCATATACGCCCGAGAGGGACTTGTCAATGAAATTGGCCATTTTGTCAACTCAAGGGCAGATAATTCAAATATGAAATGTTATCAAAATTTTGTTTTCACAACCGATCACCATAAAGATTCATTGTGGCTAGTTTGATTAAATTCTGGTTGGAACTATAGGAGTTGCACACACGAGAAAATGTGCAATTTTGAGAAAATGAGCATTTTTCCCTAAATTCAAGGGCAGATAATTGAAGAACGAAAGCAGTTATCTGAATTCCGTAAGCGGTGTGCACATCTAGACACCATGGAGATTCAGTGTGGCAAGTTTGATGAAATTATGATCAAAACTGTAGGAGAAGTTGCGCACACAAGAAAATGGGCATTTTTTTAATTCAAGGGCAGATAATTCAAGAACGAAAAGAGTTATCTGAATTCCATGAGTTGTGTGCACAACAAGACACCAAGGAGATTCATTGTGGCAAGTTTGATCAAATTCCGATTAAAACTGTAGGAGGAGTTGCGCACACAAGAAATTGCTAACGGACGGACAGACAGACAGACGGACGGACGACCAGGGCCATAACATACCCTTCGGGCGTATAAAAAATGAAATAAACGTGGTATGTCACTTTAAAACTAAAGATGAAGCTTTCATGTTATCTAAAAGAAGATATGACGTGATGTTGACACCAGGTCTGTCTGGGGCTAGTTCGGTCATTGGGGTTGGGGCAAGTTCGGCCACCACCAAACTTGCCCATGAATAAAAAGAATAGTCGCTGCTAGAAATGCCATTTCTTATCGACTCTGATTATATCAATCGCGCAGATCTAGCTCTAACAGAAATGTAAACAATGGACATATTCAAAATCACAGGCCGAACTAGCCCCGGCCTCTACTTGTTATCCCGAATGCCCCCTTACTCACGAGTATTTGACTGTTATAACAGTGCTTTTTCAATTTATACCTTCATTTGGAAGTCGTATACAGATTCCTTGAAATTTAAACAGTCTAAAAATCAAATATAAAGAATTATATGTATGTGCATAACTTGCCCCAAGGGTGGGCCGAACTTGCCCCATGTATGGGGCAAGTTCGGCCACCACGACCAAAACTCTAAAATTCTAAATTCCCTTCACGGTGGGTAACCCACGTGACTTTTGGGGAGCGTTCACACCGAAAAAATCGTCCGCTTCAAGGTATGTTTTGATTAATTTCTCAGCTTATACGCTACGGATTTTGACGAGATAAAGTGCACCGAACGCGCCTTTGAGGGGGCTATTCCCGGCTCTAACTCACTCTGCTCCAAATTCAGTGGTTTCTTCAAACATTCCAGCCAAAATACTTTTAAGTGCAAAACGAAAGTGGGAAGCGTTCACATGCACCGAAAAAAAACTTTCGCTTGAATGTTTGAAGAAACCATTGGATTTGGAGCAGAGTGAGTTAGAGCCGGTGTAACGTAGTAAAGTGACCCCCATAGAATACTGACCCCTCGGTCACTATTTTATATAGAATACTGACCCCCTTTCTATAGAATACTGACCCCCATATAAAATAACGACCCCCCCCCCCCCTGATTCTATCTATAGAATACTGACCCCCACCTAGCTTATTGCTAATTTAAAATACGCTACATGTACATCGATTCAAATGACATCTTTGTTTATTATGCTCCCCGAGAAAAAGAATCGGGGAGCATTTAGTCGCAATGCTATCCTTCCGTTCGTCCGTCCTTCCGTCCGTCCGCCTGTCTGTCCATCCGTCCGTCTACAGCCAGATCTTAGCAACCTTTAGGCCAAATTCAATTGAACTTCACATGTGTAATCCTTGAAATACTTTTTTGAGTCTGTGTTCTCGCTTTTTTTAAATTTGAGGTTGCGTCACAGAAAAAGGGGCCTTAATGTAGAAATTAGTGTTTCTCTATTTTTCTGTTCATTCAATGAACATAATTTAATGAAATTTTGTTCTTCAGTGATAAATGAGATGTTCTGTAGCTTATTCAATAATTGATTCATGCACAAAAATCCTGTCATATGAAAAGGGGACTAAATGTATGATAACATTGCGTCAAGATCTTTAAGTCTGTCCGAAGCAAAATCTCAACAATTCTTGCACCAAATTGGACGAAACTTCAATGTGAACTTCATGAAATTCTGTCAAGAAACTATTCTCTCTGTTTCTCAATTTGATGCTGTGTTATGGGAAAAGGGGCCTTATTATAGAAGTTTTTCTCATATTTCTTTTAAGCTAGATAGAATTTATTGAAAGTTTATAGATTCTATTTGAATAATTATTTTTTCATATCTTACATCTTTATTTTCCAATTGCGACAGCTGCTTGACGCCTTTTTAGTCTGACTTGTTTCCCTAAATTAAGTTTTATGGACTTCCCATTATGTCCCCTTTAGCGTGACGTGTTAATTATACTTTTGCATGACAAACATATGGTTCTACACTGAAATGTGACGTCATCGTGACCTAGTTTTCGGATTAATCGCTTCGCCAATCGTTGAAGCGTTTCTTTGATTGGTCAGAAAAAGGTCACAGAAGATGACCCCTTACTGGTGCCTGTCAAATTTTACTGCCAAGTCAACACAGGATATTAAATCAGGTTGAGAAGCCTAGATAACTATCTCGCTAAAGTGACTGAATGTTAACAGAAACACTCTAATATGCAACCTCCAAGTACGAAATTGCGTATGGCAGACACACATAGGCCTACATGTTACACTGGTAGGCTTCGAACTCACAACGCTGAGGGACAAGTGATTTTCGGTCAGAAACCTTATAAAATCATTTGTCCTTTCCACACATATGTACATCGGTAGAAGTTCGTAATCCATGAACATACTGTAGACCTCATGGGCGGACCTAAAGGGGGGTAGGGGAGGGGGGGTCCTGATCCCCCCCCCCTGGCATTTGCCGAAAATTAGATTTTGACTATATAAATTTAGTGTAACGTTACATATTTATTACATTTTAAGCCATAATTTGAGCTTGGACCCCCACCCCGGAACAAATCTTGGGATTGGACCCCCCCCCCCTGGAAAACAATCCTGGATTTGCCCTTGCCTATTGTACATACGATCAAGAACCATTACAGATGCTCCGGGACCGGATAGCTTAGTCGGTAACGTCGGGGTACGCCAATCAAGGGGTCGTGAGTTCAAACCTGGCTCGGCATCTATCGATTCTGACATTTGACAAAAGTCATTTGTCTCTCACCAATGGGTGTAAATCATCTATGAGATAGCAGCTGGGGGCTCTGTTTGTATTGTCTTTGGTAGTACGGGTGCGAGAAATACCAGCTGGGACAGGCCGCGGACTTAGCGCAGTTGGTAGTGCATTTGCTTCTCATTCGAGAGGTCCAGGGTTCGATAGCCGTCCGCGTCTAATACCCTTTCTGACAACATTGTCACCCACCAATGGGTTTGAAATCGTTAGCTTAAGTGGGTGAGCAGCTGGAGGCTCGGTAAGGGTGTTGTGGTAGTACCGGTGTGAGAAACAACAGGAATCCATGGGTAGGTGCTCCAGCCGCCATGACCCTGGCAGTAGAAAACGGCGTAAAAACCCCAATAAACTCAAATACCAGGAATTCATATTAGGTGCTCCAGCCGCCGCAATATGGCCATAGCAGTTGAATACAGCGTTAAACTCCAATTAATCAAATTAATTCAGATGCGGTTGAAGCGTTTTACCAGCCAGTTTGAATCGGATGCGCCCAATAATGTATGAACAGTTGCGGTCAAAACACTAGAGGTATGTACGGACAGACGCATGCACGGACGAGTGCACTTGCACCCCGATGACTATCAATGGAGATAATTATGTTGTACGGGTACCATAGTTGGGTTTATATTAGAGAAAGATTTTTGGTGTGAATGTGGGGAAGGGGGTCGATATTTTATGGGGGGTCACAATTCTACGTGAGGGGTCACTTTTCTATGTGTGGGGCGGTCATAATACTATGACCCCCCCCCCCCCGGTCATAATATTATGACCGGGGGGGGTCAGTATTCTATATAAAATAGTGACCGGGGGGTCAGTATTCTATGGGGGTCACTTTACTACGTTACACCGGGACTAGCCCTCTCAAAGGCGCGTTCCGTGCACTTTATCTCGTCAAAATCCGTAGCGTATCAGCTGAGAAATTAAACAAAACATACCTTGAAGCGGACGATTTTTTTCGTTGTGAACGCTTCCCAAAAGTCACGTGGGTTACCCACCTTGTCTTTATTGAAAAGAAAAATATAAAAAGGACAGACGCAGTTTGAAAGGCTTTCGCTTGTTGAACTTAAATATATAAATCACGCCCAAATAACTTTCATATAATTCAAAATATGAGCAATCGAAATTAGGGGGCCGAAATAGCCCCAGTCTCCCCTACTAGAGAGTAAACAAAGTCGAAAACAATCGAAAACGACAATTTTGTCAAAATTAAGGGCACATAACTCATGACTTTACGGTCCGATCAAAATGAAAATCGAACTCTTTGATCTTATTGTGTCTAAGTTTTGTAGATGCTAGAGTGTTAACAAGAAAATGGACATTCTTGCCAAGTTTGGTTAATATTTGTCCTTTAGTTGATTTAAAAGAATTTTCTTATGATTTCTTTTAGTCCGATAAGCCCCGACCAAAATTATCAAACATTCCTGCAAAGTTTGGTCAAAGTTGGCCCAATGATTTAGGAGAAGATGTTTAAAGAAATTGTCAATAGACGGAAGGACAGATGGACGGTAAGCGACGACAATAGCTCACCTTGAGCACTTCGTACTCCGATGAGCTAAAAAGCAACATCGCTGAATCGCTAGAAATCTGTATCAAGTTTGTGATAACTTAATTTATTTATCTAAATTGTGATAGCTCAAGTCAGCTTAATAACTTAAATTAGTCAAGCTCAATATTGCCTATCTGTGTCAGCCTCGTCACAACATGGGTCCTCGAAGGAAATAAGAGATCATGGATCTCTTTTTCGTGTTAACCCAGGTCTGGATGGGGCAGAATTGGTTTATGTAACATACTGTGATACTTTTCAATCATGATGTTTTATAACATTTACCATGCATGTCTACAACTTTTACCAAATAAAATCTTATCTTATCTAATCTGCAATGCTTTTCAATGTGTAAGGAGAACACAGAACAAGGGAACTAACTTCTGTTATAATTTTTCTTGATAAAGTACTAGTCATTTCCCTTAGTCACTGTGAAATCACAGACCTTGTTCAGTTTCATTTTCAATTAATGATGCATCACTGGTGGTGAACTCGGCCAAAGCTAGGGACGTTTTTCGCTACAACAAGGTACAGATACTTTGCGTTTAAATGTGAGTTTAATGATCTGATTGGATAATTTTTTCTAATAACAATGAATTTGTTCTAAAAAATACACCGGGTTTACCGATATGTATTGACAAACCGTCTGTGTTGTTATATAAAATCTCGTATAGCGGACGAGAATTGACCTGGCAGAGCATTCCATTCGATTAGCATGGGCTGCTCTGCCAGGTCATTTATTGTGAGGTATAACTACGGCTTTATTTTATAACAACACCGACGGAATACTATGGTCGCGAAAAAACGTCCCACGCTTTGTCCGAGTTCACCACCAGTATGTATTAACCTTTTCGAAAACATGACCACGTTTCCACGTCCCTACAAGAAAATGTGAAGGAAAACATTGCAGCAGAAAAGAAGAAATACTTGTAACCAACATTTTCTCCTTCTATCACAAATCATCCTGGGTTCATATTATCAACGATGGTACTAAATCATAAGATTGTCAGACGACATAATTATATAGTATTATAATTCCCCTTTCACTTTGGTCGTATATGTACCATAATCTTAAGATTGTATTTGGTTGTATGGTCGTTTATGACACCTTCAAGAACGCATTTAGCATTCTAGAGCTGTTCTAGAATGTTAAATAGCACTTCTAGAACTGTTTTAGAATAATTCTAGAAGTATGTTCTAGAACATTCTAGAACCTTAATTGGCACTTCAATTATAATATTAGAACAGTTCTAGAAGTGCCATTTAACATTCTAGAATGTTCCTGAACAGTTCTAAAACTAGACCTGTATTCTTGAACTTTTTTCGCAGGGGATAATGAATGTGCTCTACAGCTATGTGTATGCTTATTTTTGTCCAATATTCCTGTTTAACCAATTCCAAAACGACAACATTATAGGATGGTCCACTTCAAAGAGTCACGAATGACAAAATGTTAAATTGAATGTATGCGAACCATCATTATCACTAAAGAGCCAGAGACGAAATTTGAGAAGTGCCAGTAATTCCTATATTGTGTTACATTTCACATTGGAATCCAGCATGGTGAAACAACTTATGTGAAGTGTATTTACAAGTGTGTGTAATTTGATGCATTTGGTATGGCTAGAAAGTGGTGTTTTAATGATGGGCTGTAAACATTAAGATCAAATTTGTGTGAAATAAGGCATAGAAAATATTGAGACAAAAGGAGAAACTGCTGGTTATCAGCAGTTTCTTCTTTTGTGTCAATATTTCCCAAGCCTTTTCTATTACGGACGTCACAACCCGGTCTTGTTTTGGAAAAGATTAAACAAGTTTTTTCAGGGTTCAGCAAATCCGGGACTAACTTAACAAACACAATAAAGAGTAAGCAAGAGTAACCAATGTTATGTTTTTATTTTCGTATTATCTGAAAACAGAAAAAAAGCAAAGAAAACACAATTCATTAATAGTTTAGTCTACATAACACAAATCCATTAATTTATCCACTAAAGAAAAATAAGCTGCCAAAGTAACAAAACATTTGTGATCTATCTTACAAAAAGGTGCTTTCTTGTTCAAACTTTTTTTTTCGTCCCAAGCAATTTCTTCATTTTCACAATGTTTTCCTAAGCCATTATCATACGTCAAAAAGCGTCAATATGTGGGAATGGCTTAAATGTCAAAAAGGTCCAATTTCCTAGAACATAGTGAAAGCAGACAAATACTCAAGCTTGTGTTAAACCCTTTCCCAAACAAGACCTGGTTTTGACGTCCCAGGAAGAAATGGTATGGGAAAACATTGAGACAAAAGAAGAAACTGCTGATAACCTTTTGCCTCAATATTTTCTTAGCTATATAGTACGCAAATCCAGCCTTGATTAGCATTCATTTTGTGGTCTGCAGCAGCTTTTGAATTGGAGCACCGAAACATTTTGTCGTTTGGGAAGGGGTTAAAAAATTTGTACTGAACCTACCAAATAAAGACATTAAAACTTACATATTTTGAAAAATCATAAATGTTCAAGAAGACACCTTGTAGTAAGACAGATCACATTTGACAAAATTTATACCATAATAATTAATGCTTTAAACAAATTTGAGTATAATCTAAAACTTAAAACATGCTCTTTTATTTTGGGGGTTACATTTTTCAAACTTTAAACATTGTTGTACAAGATGAACATGCAGTTCATTTGAATAGTTGTTTTGGATTTGCAAAAACCTTTTTTTGTTTGAAAATGTAACAAAATGATTCATTTCATGAATAAAAAGGTAAGGTGTTGACAAGGAAAAGAATGGAAAAGAATACTGGCTGTACAGAACATGTTTAACCCATTACCAGACGGCAAATTATTTAACTGTTCCAAATTCAAAGATGTTGCAGACGACAAACCTTAACGAAAATTTTAATTTTTTGGTCTTTTTGTGTGGAAAATATTGTGGGAAATGAAGAAATTGCTTGTCACAAGCAATTTCTTCATTTTTCATGATGTTTTCCAAAGCCATCATCTTGTGGGGAGTCAAAAGGAGTCACTGTGTGGTAATGGGTTAATGAATATTCTATTTCTACAAACTTATGTAAGAAAGCTTTGGAACAAAATTGACAGGAATGAAGAAATTTGTGACAGTCTGCAATTTCTCCACTCCCCTCACTTTTGTGATTTATGAAACTTGTATTTTCAAGTCTATAAATGATTTTGATACTAATATATATCTATTTTTAAAAGCTTTTGGCTAATTTTTGTTTAGATTTAAGATTTTCCAAAAATTTCAATGATCAATGGATAGAGAATATAGCCAAATAGTTATACATATACACGCTTTGAATCTTTTTCTTCAGTCAGGCTATCAACATTTTCTTCTTTCCGCTTCTCAGTTTTCTACCAAGGACATCAAAAACAATGTCTTAACCCTTTCCCAAACAGCAAAATTTTCAGATGATCCTCTTCAAAAACTGCCACAAATGACAAAATGGGTTTTATCAAAGATAGGATTTGAGTAAAATATGGCATAGAAAATATTGAGGCAAAAAGGAGAAAATGCTGAAACACCTTCTTTTGTCTCAATGTTTTCCCAAGCCTTTTCCATTAGGGTCGTCAAAACCAGGTCTTGTTTGGGAAATGGTTAAAATGTTAAAGGTAAAGACTTCCAGAAGACTTTTTTCCCCCACAATGGATCAATATACAAAATTGCGACTGCACATTTGACATTAATTATTGCAATATACATAATTGCTTTTTCTTCTAAATTTCAAAAAAGATGTCGAAAAAGTGAGTTACAAAAATACTGGATAAAATAGAAAATACAAAAGTCATCTTTTATAAAATTACCTAAATAATTTGTTATTTAATCAATTAAGGTTTTCCATCCCTATTGAGATTAATGCAACATCGACATTTTTTGTGCCACATCATGTACATTTGTTACACATCCAAACCCCTTCCAGAAACATCATTAACCCTTTCACTGCCACAGGCGACTTTTGTCGACTATAGGGGGTCCCTGCCATAGGCGACTTTAGTCGACAAATTTATGGGAGCGAAATATATGAGTACCCACAACATAAAAAAGAAAAAAAATATAGTCATTTCATAAATTACTTTTGTATTTTGGTCACATAGAGGTGCTTAATTTGTCTGTATGTGCTGAAAATTTGAAAGGAATCCATCAAATGAGTCAAAAGTTATGCATGTTTTTGTGTACAGGGTATCGATTCTTGGAAATTTCTTCGAATTAATTCAGCAGTGAGAAACATGTCCGAAAAAAATATTTGGCAGTGAAAGGGTTAACCACTGTGTGTGTATAATCACGTGATACAATATTTTCAGAAAATCTTCAATAAGTTTGTAAATACTGGGACGATTTGTATTCGGTTTGAAGCGGACAATGTGGACAGACGTCACACATTAGATGGACGTGGTTGATTTTTGAAAAATCAACTGATAAAAAAGTTATTGAAGATAAACGAAAATTTTGGTTTATCTTCAATAACTTTTTTATCAGTTGATTTTTCAAAAATCCAACACGTCCAGCTTATTCCTGGCATTTTCCCACTTTCTCTGTTTCAAACCCAATTCAAATTGGTCAAGTATTAAAAAAGATATTGAAGATTATCGGAAATTCTGAGTCACGTGATTATACACCGTGTTAACGTCTGGTGGTGGAAAGTCTGCATAATTCTGGCCTCGTGTGGATCTCATTGGGGTGGACTACCTTAATATAGAATGCTGTTCAATTCCTGATGTAAAGTACAAAAAGAATATTATTGTTGACATTTTCCAAGAAAACACTTTTTTTACTAAGCTTATCTCTTTCCCAAACAGCAAAATATTGGATTGTTTCAATTCAAATGAGCTATTGAATCTCACAACAAAATGGATGTTGGTCAAGATAGGATTTATGTAAAATATAACACAGAAAATTTTACGACAAAAAAAGAAAATAGCTTTTTTTCTGTCTTATTTAGTATACAAATCCTTTCTTCATCAACATTTTTTTGTCATCCTCCGCAACTTTAAAACTGGATCTGTCTGAATTTGTATTTTTTTTTTTTTTTTTTCACAAACAAGACCTGGTTTTGAAGTCCCTTAAAATGGGTTTAATAAAACATTAAGAATCAGCATTTTCTCCTTTTGCTTCAATATTTTCTGTGCTGTATTTTATGCAAATCCTTGTTTTGGGAACATCTGTTTCAAATAGACCTTACAACCTTACAATTTTGTTGTATAGGAAAGGTTTAGATATATTTATACAAGGTGACTAGATGTGCAGATTATCACATGTAACTCTTCACCAACCAACTACCAAAACAGTTTGAAAATTGCATTGAAGGAAAAGATGATATTTAGAAAGAGGATTCCCCTTTTTAAATAATACATCTTCCTAATTTACTTTAGAATATTCAACAAAATCAGGTCATAGATATTGTGTGGTCTGCAAAATCAATTGTGTGTGGTATTTGGACCATTCAAACAATGATTGTTTGGTAAAGAATTGAGTGAAATACATACGTTCTCTGTTTATATGTGAATAATCCCAAAATTTCTAGATAAAATACCATAATTGAATTTGTGAGTGGATTGTGCATATACCGCTATTTCACTCATCTGTTACATTCACAATTACAATTTGAAAATAGAAAAACACTTAAGTGTTCCTTTGCCAAACTGTGCAAACTGTTCAAGCTGACTAGGCTAAAGACTTTTTTGTTTTGCTCCATAAATTATTTTTTTTTAATCTAGAATGTTTTTGTCCATCTTCAAAACATATGATTGACCTGTGTTGGGACCAATCTGTTTTAACCCATTGCCACATAGCAAAATTTTAGACTATACCTAATTCAAAAATGTTGCAGACAACAATTTAAAGTTGATGAAATTTTTAATCAAAATGTGTCTCTGTGTAGGAATGGGTTAACCCTTTCCCAAACAAGACCTGGTTTTGACGTCCCTGATAGAAAAGGCTTGGGAAAATATTGAAACAAAAGAAGAAACTGCTGATAGCCAGTAGTTTCTCCTTTTGTCTCAATATTTTCTGTGTCATATTATACACTAATTCTATCTTTAATAACATCCATTTTGTCATTTGTGGCAGTTTTTGAAGTGGACCACCCTAAAATTTTGCCATTTGGGAAAGGGCTAAAACAAAGTTTACAGACTATCTGTATAGTCTATTATTTTTGCAACTGGTCTCATACTTTTTAGATCAACCAAGAATTGTATGAAAAGCAATTGTTACCACATACAGTCGACACTCGTTGTGTCGAAGTCGGAGGGCCCGTCAAAATACTTCGACATATCCGGAGTTCAACTTATCCGATTTTGTTCGGTTTCGATAAAGTTGATATTTGACTGTTTTTGATACTAATCAAGTACGATTATTATAGAAATATATTAGGAAAAGGAAAGAAATTGCTCGTTTCGAGCAATTTCTATCCTTTTCCTTCTATGTTTCAATAGCTATATTGAGTTCGAAATTATTTTGTTTGAAAAAATTATGTCCATTGATGAAGACAGGACCAGATTTAAACTTCGACTTAAGCGAAAATTCGACTTATCCGATGTCAACATAACCAGTGTCAACTGTATTTATAGTCTTGTATTCACCGAGTGACTTATTTGGGAATCTTAACAAAGGAAAGAAGGGAATGTAAAATGTGTAAAAGTAGCTATAGCACACTTCTGCCTTAATTACCCCTTTCCCAAACAAGACTTTATTTCAATGTCCTTAATATATTAAGCTTGGGAAAACAATGAGGCAAAAAAGAAATTGCAGAAAAAACAGCATTTTCTTATTTCCCTTCAAAATTTTCTATTCAAGATTATACACAAATTCTATCTTTATCAATGTTCATTTTGTCATCTACAGAAACATTTATATACCAATCTGCTCTGTCCAAATGTGTACTGTTTGGAAAAGGGTTAAACAAACTTAACAAAATCACTAATCGGGAAAAACATCATATTCTTACATTCAAAAAATCTAATATCATTCAAGCTATAAATTAACGATGCTTTTTGAAACACAAATGTATATATAAAATGTTCAACAGATTTATGTCTAAATAGTAGTATTACAAATAGACAAATTAGCAAATTATTCCTCCAGACATTACCATTTTAGAGTGATTAAAATCAGAAGTCATTGTGTATGACAACATACCATTCCAATAACTGTTTCCCCCCACAGGTTTAAAGCGCTACTCTCAAAATGTTACTCACAATTTCAAAATCTGACATTCAACTACAAACTTTTAAATCTCATGAACCACAGATAAAATATATCTATCGATTCCACAGATTGAAAACCTAAAATCTATATGTATACATCTTCTTTTACGCAAATACTAATGTAGCAAACATACTTGAATACTAAAAAATAATTTTACCACAAAAAAGACCGTCATAAGCAATTTACATTTTGATGAAAGACTAAAACACTTAATACACGAAAAAATGAGCTTACAAAAATGTAATAGCAAATCTTTGGCAAGTCTGACTTTATAATTATCATGTATACAAAATCTTTTCTTTAGTTTGATCATTAAACCATTCCCCACCACTCGCTGATTAAGGTATCTATATTTAAGGTATTCCATCCATCATTAACCCTTTCCCAAACAAGACCTGAATTTGGCGTCCCTGATAGAAAAGGCTTGGGAAAACATTGAGACAAAAGAAGAAACTGCTGATAACCAGCAGTTTCTCCTTTTGTCTCAATATTTTCTGTGCCATATTGTACACAAATCCCTTCCTTTTTAACATCAATGTTGTCCTCTATAGCAGCTTTTAAATAGGACCGCCCTAAAATATGGTTGTTTGGGAAAGGGTTAAGTTACCAAACACTGTATCTTCAGGCATCATCCATAGCAATGGAAATTGAGGAGGGAATACCATCATCAAAGTCCTTTTGCCACAAATGACATCTCAAGTTTCATGAAGTGTAAGTGAAAGAATTGTAAAGTCCAGAAAGAAAAGAAGAAAATATCTTTAATATTGGGACATCTGCATATGTAATGACCCCACATTGGCAATGTTTCTTTAAGAAATTCGGCTGATGGCCTAAGCCAAAAAAAAGTTGTCCCAGGTTAATTTTGGTGTACTATACAAAATCTTTCAATTTCACAGAGACTGATAATTTCGTTCTTTGAGAAATTCATTTAAACAAAATGTGTTTGTGAAACACAAATGCCCCCAAAATGGTTATTTTTCTGAAAATGTTAAGTTTTGTGTTAAGGGTTGATAAGGGTTACCAGATGACCTTGAGGAAGGTCAAATTGCCTGGAACAGATAGAACTGAAGTTACATACCAAATTTCAGCTTTGTATGGCCAATACTTTTGGAGAAAAGGCAAAATGTTAAGTTTTTGGACAGATGGACAGACAGACAGACACCAGTAAAACAATATGCCCCCAATCTCTCGATACAGGGGCATAAAAATTAAAAGCCCTATTGCTATTTCCCAACAACAGTTTATTTCAAAGATTTATTTTTGTTGCAATAAAAGATCACAATAATAACAATCAAAACATGATTTTTATGAATTATTTACAAAACATTAAAACAGACAACAGAACATTTTCAAGAACATTGTTAAAACATAAAACTATTGCACATCAGTATTTTTATCTTTCACACAAAACATTTAATTACAAAATCAACCATTTTTATCCTTATTATGCGGATCCTAGAAAGTTGTAGGTCCCAAACAATGAAGCTTTAGGGTGGTCCAATTCAAAAGCTGCTGAAGACAAATAAATGGATGATAATAGAGATTGGAATTGTGTGTGATATAGTCAAGAAAATATTGAAGCAAAAGGAGAAAATTCTGGTTATCAGCATTTCCTTCTTTTGCCTTAACCCTTTCCCAAACAAGACCTGGTTTTGACATCTCTGACAGAAATGGATTGAGAAAACATTGAGACAAAAGGAGAAACTGCTGATAACCAGCAGTTTCTCCTCTTGTCTCAATATTTTCTGTGCTATATTGTACACATATTCTATCATAAACAAGGTCCATTTGTCGTCTGCAACAGCTTTTGAAATGGAAATTTTGAAAATTTGCTGTCTGGGAAAGGGTTAATGTTTTCCAAAGCCTTTCTAAGTTGGGACATCAAAAGCAGGTCTTGTTTGGGAAGGGTTACGGTATAGCCATAGAACAAGATCAGCCTGCACATACCGTAATCATTCCAATAAACGCCTGGGCGTTTATTACAAACGTGGTCGATGAAAAGGTAGGGGGTGGGCGTTTGTTAGAGGTATTCTAATTTTGTGAGTCAAAATTTGCAAATCAAGTGTCAATTCATGGACTCGAAGTTCAGCAAGTCGAATTTACAATATTTTGTTATAAGGACTGGAAAATATGACACAAACATATCAAGGACTGGACATTGCCTTTTTGATTCTTTTGGAAATGATTTTTGTTTATGACTTTCAGTATTCTAATCTGTAATCGGGGGATGAGCGTTTATTAGAATGACCCTTTTTCGCTAAAATTGTTTTAAATATAAGCAGATTTTCAGCTGAGATTTGGGGGTGGGCGTTCATTAGAATATTAGTCCATGGGCCCATAACCGAAACCCTCCCCCCCTAGTGGGATTTTTGAAGACCTATATTTTCTTGAAGCTTATTATGTATAGTAATAGATTCAGGTTGTTGTTCAATTTAAAAGTGCTGGATAAGCAAATGGCGGGCTCGTTACCATGGCAACCGTCCATTTTTCTACATTCCAGCGCTTGGATCAATTAATTGCAATAAAATTACTTGTTTTTGTCATAAATCTTTCAAAATAGTTTTAAATTATTACTAATATATTTCTCTCACAATATAAATATTTTTTTAGAAAATTTGCTAATTTGCATATTCATGAATATTAATGAGAAAGTAGAAAAATGTGTTTAATTTGCTAAAAACAAGACTTTTCTAGTGAATCTAAACCTCCCTATCAGGTAGGCTTTTTGAAGATCTATATTTTCTTGAAGCTTATGATTTAAAATGTTGTCATCACATTTTTCTCACATCCAAGATATTTTTCAGAAAATTTGCTAATTTGCACAATCATGAATATTAATGAGATTGTGGAAAATATGTGTTTAATTTGCAAAAAGACGACTTTACTAGTTTACTAGCGAACAGAAACCCTCCCCACCATGTGGGATTTTTTAAGACCTATATTTTCTTGAAGCGCAGGAAACATGTTAATGAATTCAGGTTCTTGATTGATTTAAAAGTGCTGGATAAGCAAATGGCAGGCCTGTTACCATGGCAACTGCTCATTTTCCTACGTTTCAGTACTTGGATCAATTAATTGCACAAAAAAATATTTTAAAATACTTATTTAAGATATACATGTATACTTATTTTGGTAATAAAACATAAGACTAGTTTTAAAATTTCAAATATACATTTTTCTTGAAATCATTTCTATTTAGCTAATTTGCATATTCATGAATATTAATGAGAAAGTAGAAATATGTGTTTAATTAGCTAAAATAAGGCTTTTCTTGGGAATAAATATGCTGAGGCATTTCGTTTTTAAAATGCTTAATGTTTCAAATGGATAAAAATACTAATAGATCAATAATAAGTTCATAAACCACTCATCAGCTACACAGAACAAGCGGATACGGGCTTAATCGCATTCACAATTATTTGCATACTTTTCTCTAAATGGCAAATTAAATCTCAAATATTCTCTAATTATCTTAATGACTTTCATTTTTGCATCTTTTTCCCTAAATTGTGTACTTGTTGTGTCTGAAAACTAAAATTTCATGGTTTACCAATTAAAAGGGAGAACCTTACAATATATACTCTGAAAAATTACAGTATAAATGGCAATAAAATTCCATTTAGCGCAAATGACATGCTGAAATCTTTAACCTACTTTCTTTGATTTTTTTTTATGTGAAATACAGTTTTCTTTTATACAAGAAACTTTATTTTGTTATGTGAAGCACTAAAAAATTGTAAAGCGTTTTTAATAATGAATTCCCATTGGAGTACATGTATGGCCACCTTTGATTTATACCATTTTTGCCTTCCAATGCATGCTTTTTTACATTTCGTCGGTGTGAATACAAAACCTCGTATCTCGTTTTTTGGAAAATTTTAGAGGGGAAGATAATAGTTTAATAACTTTTCCGAAACTGAAGGGTTTTACTTGAAATTCGGACATACTGTTCACATATGATGTGTAGAATTATCCCAAAACCCATGTGAATTGTATAAAGTGGGCATACAAGTATGTACTTTGAAAATCGCCAGAATTGACATACGAGGTTTTGCATTTACACCGACGATTTGCTCCACGTTTAAACTTAACAATACTATTGGAGACATGCTGTGCAGAAGAGAAATCTTCCCAACCACTTCTATTAATATGCTCGTGCATTTCTTAATTCATTTCAAACATCTTCACCACAAATTAATTTATGGAATTCTTACTTTTGTGGAAGACAACAAGCAAACCTCAGGATGAGGTAAAATCCATAAAACACAAGAGCTAGCTATGAATAACACATATAAGCAATTTCCAATCAACCAAGGAGTCCGCGATTCATTTATGTCAATATATGTGCACAAAATTGTCTAAATATATATGGTTATTAGAAAGCCGTTTCACAAAAAAGGGAGAGCCTGCTTTGGTTCGACACTTGTATTGAAAAGGGAATGAAGGTAAAACATGCATGATGAGTTTACTGGTCTTCTGAAACATCTTATTCTCAAGTAAAATATCGTGGTGGTGGTGGTGGGGGGGGGGGGGGGGGGGTTATAACGCGACAGAGAAACTTAAGAAGATGATGCTCGGTCTGAAGGCAAAGTTGCAACCACTGTCAACGGTATGTGTCATAAATTCACAGATCTGGTATACTTGATGAGCGAATTAAAGTAAGAAATTGTCTATGCATTATCTTTTTCAAGATATTGCTTGATCGCCAAAGGATGCACAAACTTGCAGACTGTTGGGTCTAAAATTCCTCAACGATAAGCAAATGACAAAGAGATTACCAGTACTTGTTGCATTCTTATGAACGAGAAAATGTCCAGAGTCCTAGCTACGTTGGTATGGAATCCTAAAGGCCAAGAAAATTATTCAATATAATACAGACAAGGTTCAGTATACAATGTTTTTGGACAATTGGGGGTTGCAATAAAATATTTTGTTGGACACATTACCCAAGAAAGGTACAATTAACAAAGCATACTATGCCAAGTTGCTAGACAATCTGAAGCAGACCATGCGTGAGAAACGTTGCGGCAAACCCTCAAAATGTGACCGCTGCTTGCAACAGGAAATTACATTAGTACACAATTGCCAAAGTATAATGGATGCTGTCGAGAAAAAAATCGGTATCAATTTAGATCACACCCTTCCTATCCACATGACCTTGCTGCTATCGACTTCTTTCCTAAAAGGGATATGAATGGTTGCAATTTTAAGTCTCATGAAAAAAGTTATTGATGCAGTTTAGGTGTGGTTCTTTGGAAAGTTCTCGGACTTCTTTACTTCTGGACTGATGTCACTGGACCACCTTTAACGTTGATTAATTTGAGTTTAACTCCTTTTTCAACTGCTATGGTCATATCGTTTGGTCAAATCGCATATGCCTGGGTGGAAAGTATTTCAAGAGAAAAGCTGTCGATTTAAACATAAAAAAGGTTAGGTCAGTTATTCATTGACTCATGCTCGTATTTGAGCATTTAGGCAGATTACATAAAATACATATTATTTTATTGTATTATATGTCATGTAAATTGATAGTGATGAAGCCAGTTTTAGCGTGGCGAAATTGTTGATATTGGTGTTTTGTATTCAACATATCCACCCCAAAGTAAATAGCTTAAACGCTGTATGACCAAAATAAGCCTCAATGTCTTTATACCCTCTATAACACCTATTATCCAAAGCCTCCCTTGTCCATGTAAGACTTAAAACCTTCATGCAAAAAGATGCCAATGACGTACTCCATTGTGGACTCATTATTAAAGAATCGGGTACATGGTTTCTGTCAAAGAGGGAAAATCTCTCCTAGAAAATAATCAATTTGGATTTTCTTCAGTACTTAATTTATGGGAATGGGGATTTATTACCATTTATACGGTAATTAGGACCATTCTGGAAATATATATTTTCAAGGTTATGTCATTTATTTACTTGTTGAATCATGTAGTTTTAATAAGAAATTGAAATACATTTGAAAATATAATATTGAGTGCAGAAGATTTGCAGAAATGAAAAACATTTTACATCATTTTTGCATATTTGAGATTTTGGCGGCCATTTTGAAATTTTGAAAAAAAAAAAAATGACAAAAAAGCCTATTATAAGCATGGCAGCACTCTTTTACATTTAACATACTCAATTTTCCGAAGAAATGATCTCATTTACATACAGAACATGTTAACAAATTATAGGGCAGTGATATTTCGATATTTAGTCAAGTGGTCATTTTGCGGCGGCCATCTTGAAAATCGTTTGAAATGTCGAGTATATCTTAGAATGTCGATAGTAAACACTTTGATTTTTATTACAAGGCATCTAATAAACACTTTAATACAAATTCTAGCAATTATTCGCTGTGGAAATGATTTCCAAATGCAAAGTAAATATAAACAAAGGCAATATCTATACTATTTTTCTCTTGTTTTACATATTCAAGGGGCATAATTCGTGCTAATTTTGGTGTGAAATTATCTTTTACTATTTAATGATGTGAATTGATAAAATCTATAAGCATTTTGGTCATTTGCGCTTAAATTTGGGTTATTTTGGATCCCATGAATGTGTATAATGTGAGTTATGAACAAGTATTTTTTGTAATTCAAGGGGAGATAATCAATCATTCCGCATATGCTTATCCAGCACTTATATATCAAACAACAAGTTGCATTTGAAAGGGAATTCATTAAGCTTTACAATGATATAGGTGTCATAAAATCCCGGTAGGGGGGGACCTAGGGTGTAGCCAGCCCACGGACTATATGGGCGTTTATTGGAATAATTACAGTATGTGCACACTGTTTTCATTCAACACTATCTGATAAACTTCAGGTAGTCCATCCCTAATGAGATTCACGCAATGTCGAAATTATTTGGGCGAAGTTATAAACATTCTGCAGTGGAACATTTCATCCTGGAATGTTTACTAGGTCGCCCAAATAGGTCGGATCCTAACAAATGGTTACGTAATACAAACAAGAGCTGTCCGAAGACAGCGCGCTCAACTTTCTAAGTTGCTTAGTATAAAGGGGGCATAACTCCAAATATAGTGGAGCAAGGGTCATGGGCCCTGGTAGTAAGGTAGAGGGTGTGATGGTGAATAAGTATTCCAAGTTTGGGTTGAATCCCTTTGATAGTATGGAAGTTATTGATGTTTAAAAAAACTTTAACCTTTGTTGCAACGCTGAAGCCCGGGTGACAGTATAAGCTCTCATTTTCTTCGAAAAGTCGAGCTAAAAAAATTCCAACGTGACATGAATGTCAATAGGTGTGGACTACCTTAATGCAGCATATTTAACCCTTTCCCAAACAACAAAATTTTGGACTGGTCCAATTTGAAAGGAGTTACAGACGACGAAACAAATTATATCAAAAGGAGAAAATGTGTATGATATAGCAAAGAAAATATTGAGGCAAAAGGAGAAAATGCTGAATATCAGCATTTTCTTCTTTTGCCTCGATGTTTTCCAAAGCACTTTCTTATGGGGACGTAAAAACCTGGTCTTGTTTGGGAAAGGGTTAACTTATGTCCAAGTATGAAGTAACCAAATCGGATAATTTATTGGGTCCTGTGTTGTGATTTTTTTAAATATACATCAAAAGTATGAGCACTACAGCACTTCAAAAATATAGTGAACTTTGCATTGTTTTACATACAGATGATGAAATAGAAGTTTAGTAGATCCCATTTTCCCATTAATAGGTACATAAATATAATTTTGTGACGTGTCACGCTAAAAGGGACCTTATAGGAAGTAAGAAAAATATTGACCCTAGTCAGTCTGCGCAGCCAGACTAAGGCCAACACTTTTCACTTGTGTGTAATTTTCTAAATCTGGAATGTTTTCCCCATGTCACTATATGTTCATTTTTCGCATATGGTATCTGATTGACCTGAGCTGAGTCTGATAAGTTGGTCAAAATTCGAAATTTTTGAGTTCGGATAAGGTCTCTTTTAGCGTGACGGGTCACAATTATTTCCTCTTTAACCCATTACCACACAGTGACTCTTTTTGATTCCACACAAGGTAATTGCTTTGGAAAACATTGTGGGTAATGAAGAAATTGCTTGTGACAAGCAATTTCTTCATTTCCCACAAAGTTTTCTATCCCCTAAACACCACAAAATGTTAAATTCATGGACTTGAAATTGACATCTGCAGCACCTTTGAATTTGGACAAGTCCAAAAATTTGTCGTTTGGTAATGGGTTAATTGTGACCTCACGCAAAAAGGGTACATCAGGGAATCATAAATGTCAACAATGTCAATCATGACCAGACGATTGATGCAGCTGACCAGGATAGAATTGTTTCCACTCTCTGAATATTTTCTAACTAGTCAATTTCCTAATGTACAAAACAACCAATCCGATAGACAAAGGAAAACATCCGATCATATCAGATTACCCAGATGGTCCCTTTTCATGTGAAGAGTCACTATTCAATTCCTTCCCAAACAAGACTGTCTTTGACATCCGTAATGTAAAAAGCTTTGGGAAAACATTAAGGCAAAAGAAGACAACATATGTTTTTTTAAACACTAATGCCCAATGTTTTCGAACAGACAAGCAGATGTACAGATGGATAAAGGTAAAACAATATGACAGCTATCTTTCCTTTTGCCTTAATATTTGGGCTAAAATGCTATTGGGCTGTTTAAAAAAAAATGGCAAGTGAAGTGAAAAAAAAGTGAAAAAAATATCATCCATAAAAGTCAAAATCAGTTTTACTATGTTTAAGTATAGTGACTGGAGTCTTCAAAACCAATCAAGTTTTACTCTTAAACTACATCAGACATTTTTTATGACACTTTATTGTTCAAGACCAAGCTAAAAATAAGCAACTTACAGGAATATGTAGCTTTCTCTTGGGAAAGGGGAGGTTAGCTGCTTGAGACATGAGACACAAGTCTAAACTATTTACAACTACATATTACATGGTGTATAATCACGTGACTAAGAATTTCCGATAATCTTCAATATCTTTTTAAATTCTGGACCAATTTGAATTCGGTTTAAAGCAGAGAAGGTAAGAAAATGCCAGGAATAAGCTGGACGTGTTGGATTTTTGAAAAATTAACTGATAAAAAAGTTATGGAAGATAAACCAAAATTTTGGTTTATCTTCAATAACTTTTTTATCAGTTGACTTTTTAAAAATCAAACATATCCATCTAATGAGTGACATCTGTCCACATTCTCTGCTTCAAACCGAATTCAAATTGGTCCAGTATTTACAAAATTATTGAAGATTTTCTGACAATATTGTATCACGTGATTATCCACCGTGTATTAACAACCGTTTTTTAGCTATCTTGTACACATAAACTTGATTTACACCTGTTTTGTCGTCTGCAGCAGCTTTCAAATTGGACAACCCAAAAATTTGTCATTTGAGAAAAGGTTAATGTGAAATGAAAGCATGAGCAGGTGGGTCTATTTCTATGTCAAAAAGATTATCCCTTTCCCAAACAACAAAATTTTAGGGTGATCCACTTCACAAACTGCCACAAATGACAAAAGCTATGTTATTAAAGATACATGTAGGATTTGTGTAAAATATGGTGTAGAAAATATTGAGGCAAAAGGAGAAACTGCTGGTTATCAGCAGTTTCTTCTTTTGTCTCAATGTTTTCCCAAGCCATATCTATTAGGGACGTCAAAAGCAGGTTTTGTTTGGGAAACGATTACAAACGAGTACACAGGTATCAATCAGCATGACAATGTTCTGTCATTTGTTACAATTTTGTTACAATTTCACTTCAAAGATATGATTATTATTGTGTCTATATACATGTGTTTGTAGAAAATACTGTAACAATTTCATCAAAATACATTGTATTAAGGTAGTGGAAACGTTCTATCAGGTAATACGAGCAAATTCTAAAATTTTATTTTAACCATTTTTGAAGGTTTGAAGTTAATGTAAAATTTTATCATTCTATGGCATCATAATACATTACAGTTGAGAATCAGTTTGACTACAAAAATGTTTGGGGTTTTTTTTTGTCATGTGATTTTGACACAAGTTAAGCTATCTAATTTTTGGTAAAATCATACACCAAACTCCAATTTTTAGGCAAAAAAATTTCAAGGCACTATCCAAAATTTCAAACAGAAAGATAAGCTGTGATTGGTTGTAATTTCTGTAAGACTATTGCTGATTGGCTGGTGGCTGTGTTTGTTGTTGTTGTTGATTTTGTTGTGGTTGTCCCATCATACTACCTAAGATAGAGCGCAGCAGGCTTTCAACTGAAATGGACAAAATCAACTTATTATTTATAACATGTAAACGTTAAAACAAACAATAAAATTTGAAATTAAACCTTTTCCAATCATTGACAAGATTTGACACCCTAAGTGATAAAGCTTAGGGAACAAAGAGACCAAAGAGAAGAAGATGTGTTTGTGAAACACAAATGCCCCCGAAATGGCCATTTTTTTCTAAAATGTTAAGTTTTCGTGGAGTAAAGGGTTATTAAGGGTTAATGGATGACCTTGAGGAAGGTCAAATTGCATGGAACAGATAGATATCATTGAAAGAAAGTTGCATATCAAATTTGAGCTTTGTATATCATATACTTTTGGAGAAAAGGCAAAGGTTAAGTTTTCGGAGTAAAAGGTTAAGTTTTTGTAGAGTAAAGGGTTGATAAGGGTTAAGGGATGAAATTGAGGAAGGTCAAATTGCATGGAACAGATAGATATCATTGAATGGGAGTTGCATACCAAATTTGAGCTTTGTATGTCAAATACTTTTGGAGAAAAGGCAAAGGTTAAGTTTTCGGAGTAAAAGGTTAAGTTTTCTTAGAGTAAAGGGTTGATAAGGGTTAAGGGATGACCTTGAGGAAGGTCAAATTGCATGAAACAGATGGATATCATTGAATGGGAGTTGCATACCAAATTTGAGCTTTGTATGTCAAATACTTTTGGAGAAAAGGCAAAGGTTAAGTTTTCGGAGTAAAAGGTTAAGTTTTCGTGGAGTAAAGGGTTGATAAGGGTTAAGGGATGACCTTGAGGAAGGTCAAATTGCATGGAACAGATGGATATCATTGAAAGGAAGTTGCATACCAAATTTGAGCTTTGTATGTCAAATACTTTTGGAGAAAAGGCAAAGGTTAAGTTTTCAGACAGACGGACGTACAGACAGACAGACAGACGGACAGACGGACGGACAGACAGACAGACAGACAGACGGACACGAGTAAAACAATATGCCCCTGATCTCTCGATACGGGGGCATAAAAATGCTGATGATCTCCTGACTAAATCTTTTCTACACTATTTGTACACAAATCTTATATTTATCTACATATTTTTTTGTATGCAGCAGCTTTCAAATTTGGAGACTTCAAATGCTCTGTTCAACTGAACATAAGCCATGTTAAAAATGTACATACATAGTTGTACATGTATATACGGTCGACACTCGTTATCTCGACATCCGATGAGTCGAATTCCCGCTTAAGTCGAAGTGCAAAACTGGTCCCGGATGGATATTAAAAACAGTAAACATAATTATTTTGAAATAAATGTAGCCTTTGAAATATAGTAAGGAAAAGGAAAGAAATTGCTCATGTTGAGCAATTTCTTTCCTTTTTCTACTATATTTCAATAATGAATGTACTTGATGAGCATCAAAGACGGTTAAACATTATTTCAATAGAAACAAAGAAAAAATCGGATGTGTCAAACTCCGGATATGTCGATGTATTTTGACGGCCCCTCTGACTTCGACACAACGAGTGTCGACTGTAGTTTACTGCTGTACAGTTTCAGTTTCACATTGGCTGATCTTACCTTGATTATTTTGTCCATTCTGTGCAGGCATAATAACAATACTAGGAGCACCACCAAAGCCAGTGGTTGGCTGAGCAGGCTGCTGACCGGGGTTACATATAATGATCTGGGGGCTGGCCACTGGGGGCTGAACAGATCCTGAATAAAGAAATTACAAATGTTAGTAAAACATTTGAATATTTGTCAGTAATAGTAAAGCAAATCTTCAGGAAAAGAAGGAATTACTGATAACGAGGATTTTTTTTTCTTTTTTGTCCAAGTTTTTTTTTTTTTAAAAGTCTATCTATTTTGGACAACAAAATAAGGGAAAATTTGGAAAACAGTTCATAGTGCATTCTACATACTAGTATTTTCATTAAATATAATTGATGAAGCCTTAAATAGGGCTATACCCTTTTACATTATGTTCAATTTACATAGACCTTTGAACAAACATCACGTCATCAAAATGGGCCACATCATCAAAATGGGCCAAAGAGGCATCAGCCTAGGAGAAGGCCTCTAAAGTCAAGTATCAAGTAAGTAAGTAAAACATAATTGTCTCGCACTTTATTTTGAAAGGCATCTGCTAATTACATAAACGCTTTCTAAAATTTCAGAAATTGGAATACTGACTGATGAACAATGATTGTACCTTAACCCTTTCCCAAACAAGACCTGGTTTTGACAATCCTGACAGAAATGGATTGGGAAAACATTGAGACAAAAGAAGAAACTGCTGATAACCAGCAGTTTCTCCTTTTGTCTCAATATTTTCTATGCTATATTTTACACAAATCCTATCTTAAATAACATCCATTTTGTCATTTGTGGCAGTTTTTGAAGTCGATCACCGTAAAATTTTGTCGTTTGGGAATGGGTTAAAAGTGAAGAATAACAAGAGGGCCAGAATGGCCCTGTATCGCTCACCTGAAAGACGTTTAAGACACGCCCACTTTTTTTGACGAATCAAAAATTTGCAAACAAATTTTGAAAAGGGTCACTCAAGGAACATCGTTGCCAAATTTGTTTCAAATTGACCCTATGCTTGATTTTTAAAGAATTTTCTTATGATTTCTTTAAGTCTGATAAGCCACGCCCTGCCATGCCCACTTTTTTGACCAATACAAAATTTGCCAACATATTTTGAAAAGGGTCACTCAAGGAACATTTCTGTTAAGTTTGCTTGAAATTGGGCCAATGGTTGATTTTTAAAGAATTTTCTTAGGATTTCAGTAAGTCCGATAAGCCACGCCCAATCTTTTCTGACGAATAAAAAATTTGAGAAATATTTTTGAAAAGAGTCACCCAAGAAACATTTCTGCCAAGTGTGGTTCAAATTGGGCCAATGGTTGATTTTTAAAGAATTTTCTTATGATTTCTCCAAGTCCAGTAAATGCTGACCTGCCACGCCCACAATTTTGGATGAATAAAAAATCCGCGAAGCAAATCTTAAGGAGGGTCACCCAAGGAACATTCCTGCCAAATTTGGTTTTAATTGGCCCTATGGTTAAGGAGAAGATTTTTGAAGAATTTTTTAACAATTTCTCTTGGTTAGATAAGCCCCTCCCTGCCACACCCACATTTTTTGACGAAACTATAAATTTATGAACAAATGTTGAAGAGGGTCTCTCAAGGAACAATTCTGCCAAGTTTGGTTCAAATTGGCCCATTGGTTGATTTTTAAAGAATTTTCTTAGGATTTCTCTACGGCTGATAAGCCCCTTCCTCCCTGCCACGCCCTCATTTTTTGACAAATGTAAAAATTTGTGATTCAATTTTGAAAAGAGAGACTCAAAGAACATTCCTGCAAAGTCTGCTTCAAATAGGCCCAATGGTTAATTTTTAAAGAATTTTCTTATGATTTCTCTAAGTCTGATAAGCCCCTTTCTCCCTGCCACGGCCACATTTTTTTACAAATGAAAATATTTGTGAACAAATTTTAAAAAGAATGGCTTAAGGCACATCCCTGCAAAGTCTGGTTCAAATTGGCCCAATGGTTGATTTTTAAAGAATTTTCTTATGATTTTTCTAAGTCTGATAAGCCCCTTTCTCCCTGCCACGGCCACGTTTTTTGACGAATCAAAAATCTGAGAACAAGTTTTGAGAAGGGTCACTCAAAGAACAATTCTGCCAAGTTTGGTTCAAATTGGAACAATCGTTGATTTTTAAAGAATTTTCTTAGGATTTCTCTAAGTGTGATAAGCCCCGCCCTGCCACGCCCACATTTTTTGACGAATCAAAAATCCGCGAACAAGTTTTGAGAAGGGTCACTCAAGGAACATTCCTGCCAAGTTTGGTCAAAATTGGCCTGTTAGTTTTGGAGAAGAAGATGTTTGAAGAAATTGTTGACGGACGGACAGACGGACGACGGACGGTGAGTGACCACAATAGCTCCCCTCGAGCACTTCGTGCTCAGGTGAGCTAAAAAGGAAAGAATCAAGTGTAAGTACCTGTTGTATTGAAAGTTTCTGCTTTTTGTGGAGTTGAAGGTGTAAATCCGGTCTGATTACTTGTTGCTGGTGTAGGTGTGTACGCCGGTGTTTGTGTCTGCAGTGCCGTTGCACTATTCTGTGTCTGTGCACTGTTGGGAGGCGTCTGTGCTACAGCACTAGCCTGCGTGGACAGACCAAAGTTTGTTTGTGCTGGATATAGAGGCTGGGCCTGTAGAGCTGCTTGTGGACTGGGTACGATGTTAGTTTGCGCGGATGTAAGGACACCAATCTGATTGGCTCCCATCTGCTGTGAGATCTGAGGTTGCTGCTGGAGTGACTGGTGTACAGACTGCTGCAGTAGCTGCTGTATTGCCGTAAGTGTGGTCCCACTAGATACATTATGGCTGGATGGATTTGCTGGATTAATCACAATACTCTCGGATGACTGGGAGGACAGGTGCACCGCCGCGGCCTGTAGTTGTTGTTGTTGTTGTGGGGATGAGAAGCCAATACTCTGGTTATTATGGTACACCTGTTGTGACTGAGTCACAATATTACTCGTCGACGATGTTACTCCATGCGACGCAGGGAGCTGAGTACCAGACTGTTGTAACGAACTGTCCTGTATTAGCGGTGTCTGTAAAGTGGCTGAGTTTACAACATTATTAAACAGCTGTGAGAATTGATCACTAGTATTGATGGACTGTGTGTTTGTATTATCAGAGTTTACAACCAGTCCTTGACTTGACAGTTGTGTTGAACTTGGCGCTGTTGAGTATGTTACAGATGCCGTCATATCAGATTGCTGAAATACACAGAAACAGAACTCCAGATAAGAGGGGGTGATGACTTTTTAAACTGCGATAATTCTGTTATTGTTAATCAAACCCTATATTGTGGGTATTCATTTGTATCGTCTCGTTGAGACGATTCAAATGAGTACCCACAACATAGGGTTTGGAATTGAAATAAGAAAGTTAGAATGTCTTCACCACCACTTATCTGTAGCTCTGCAGAAATACAGACTCATGATCAACCTTTCACAAAATGACTTCACCCATTGCAAGATGACAAAATTTTAGACTTGTCAAAACTCAGATTTTGCTAAATCAATGAAGAAATTGCTTGTCAAAAGCAAATTATTCTTCTTCCACATTTTCTAAAGCTTTTATTTTGAAACAAACCTTAAATAATACTGTTTGCAAGAGGGTTAAATATTGAGGTGTTAGTGGTCATGAGGTAGAGTGATAACTTCAAAATCAAAAGGTTTTCAAGTTTGATATCCAATAGTGGAGGTTAATTTCTTCTCATTGGCCTACACATTCAGCGTGTGTACAGGTGTATTTCCCAGGAAGGAAAAGATAGGGAATAAATTAAGTTTCCAGCTTTTGTTCAAATCAATTTAACCCTTTCCCATACAAGACCTGGTTTTGACATCCCTAATAGAAAACAATTGGGAAAACATTGAGACAAAAGAAGCTGATAGCCAGCAGTTTCTCCTTTTGCCTCATTGTTTTCCAGGCTATATTGTACACATATCCTATCTTTATTTACATCGATTTTGCTGTTTGAAATATATTTAGACTTGGACCACCCCAAATTTTTGTTGTTTGGGAAAGGGTTAAAATAAGGATATTTAATCTAAATATTGTTGCCTACCTGTGGGAAGGAAGTCTGGAACATTATACTGGTAGCCGGGGTAGGTACTGTTTGTTCCACTTGATTGAAGGATGTCTGCAGAGCACCATTTGCGGCAGGGCTTTGGACTGATGGTACTGCTTGTTCAGGAGAATACACAGATTGAGACGGGCTGAATGTAGCGTTCTGGTGGGGACTTGCAGTGAACGAGGCGTTCATCTTGTCTTTATCTGCCTCATTCATTACAACACTATCACAGGTATTATGAGTTGTATCTGGGGCAACAGCCAAATTAGAGTTGGCGATGTTGGCAAAGTTTGAAAACTCCTGCAGACTACTGGGAGGGCATGTAAGCGCCTCTTTGAGTCTGGAGCACTGCTGGTCCTCGGGTTTTTGTGTTCCAGAAGAGTTTGGTCCAGCACTAAAGTATGTTCCACTAGTTTGTCCTAGACTCTGTCCTGCAGGATTAGCAGAAGCATTATGACTACTAGAGCCTAGCATTGGGTCTGAATCATGAAGATTCTGTAAAAGTTGATTTATCATGTTATCACCACTACTAATCTCAGACGAAGTATTCATATTCACTGATTCTCCACTGAAAATGCTCGATGTGAGACCGTGTTCAGTTTGATATGTATCGGTAGACATTCTTGGAGACTTAATTCTGTTGAGAGACGATTCAAACGTTTGATCCGTGTAATTTTCATCAGTGTTCATAGGGAAGATTCCCTCAACACTTTCACTTTCCATTGTAGTGTAGCCTTTAGCAGGCTCTGTAGGCTTATTCTCCCAAGCCTGAGTCTGTGTATTGCTCATAGTGTCTGTATTAAACATGTTAGTGTTAACAGAGTAACCCACAGTGTTCAGGTTTAACTGCTCTGTCTCTGTCACTGTCTCTGGTATATGTGATTGTTGTGGAGGGGGCTGATAAGTCTTTGCTTCCTCCATGTTTGTGTGTGTGTTTGTGGTGTTGTTGTTCTGTTGTTGTATCACGCCACTCAGCACTCCCGGGGGCATCTGGAACAGCTCCGAACTCTGCGACGTCTGTTGAATCTGCTGGTTCAGTTCTAAAGCCTCTGCAAAAATATAAAAGCAAATTTGATTTACAAAATAAGCTTTTCTGGCTTCAACCCTGACCTCTGAACAAACATACCAAATTATGTCTCAGGCATAAGTATAATATGTTTTGAAAATGGAAATCAAGATAAAGTGTTTAAGGAAGTTTTGCGTACATTTTAGAGAGCAAACAAACAGATTTTATACGTGTAAGATTATGCCATTATACATCCAACTCAACCTTAGCTGCATACATAAAGTGTAAATATTTTACCTGGTGCGACAAATGGATAATTTCTCTTTCTTGATTCCTCTGATATATCCATAGGAATTACTTCCTGTTTCACAGCAGGCTTTAGTTCATCTGAAAGGTAGGGAAATGTATTACTAAATTGTGTCAACAATATTAAGAACTTAATTCTAACACAGCTGACAAAATGATTCATAACTCTCCATACGAAGAGCATGATAGCATTTGAAACAGGAATATGAAACTAATAATTGATCAAACCATATATTGTGGGTATTCACAAGAATTGTTTCAACATGACAATTCTTATGAGTACCCATAACATAGGGGGTCTCATTTGGAATCTACTATGTCTTAAACCTTTCCCAAACAAAAGAAGTTGCAATATCAAGAAACATGAAGATAACTGACCTTATAATGCTCACCTGATAAATGTGTTTACAAAATGTATTGCTTTGGTAAATTCGAGGCAAAAAATACCAACTGCCAATGATTCAGTCTTCATCATGTAAAAGAGAAGTTGTTTAAAATATTTTTTGTTCCTTTGAGGATGCAATATCCCTACCAATTTGTATCCATATTAATTTTTCTAGTTCAAAGTTCTAGTGTAACCCATTCCCATATATTGGACACTTTTCTATCGCAAACAATAAACAGTTTTTGACAACATTGAGACAAATGAAGAAATTGCTTGTGACAAGAAATTTCTTCATTCCTCACTATGTTTTCTACCCAAGATGACCATTAAATGTACAACAGCATTTAGTTGAAATACTTGTCAGGAACAACTTTGAATTTGAAACAGTCTTAAATTTTGCCATCTGTCAATGGGTAAAAGGAACTGACCAAGGACACCGGACACCAGAGTATCACAAAATATCCATGCAATCTGCTGACCATGGAATACCAGAGCTACAGATAAGTGGTGGTGAAGACATTCTAACTTTCTTATTTCAATTCCAAGCCCTATGTTGTGGGTACTCATTTGAATCGTCTCGACGAGACGATACAAATGAGTACCCACAATATAGGGTTTGGTGAACAATAACAGAATTATCGCAGTTTAAAAAGTCATCACCCCCCCCCCCCCCCCCCCTCTTATCTGGAGCTCTGGAATACAAATTTGTAACAAATTAAGATTTTAAAAGATTCTAAATTCTAGACTGGGTAAGATCAGAAAAATTAGAAAATGTGGTTAACATCCCCTTGTAGAGTGATCAGCCTTTTCTTCCTATTGTTAAACTTTTTCCGGTTTGTTTTCATTAAGGCAAAGAAACTGGTCCGTGGAATGATCATTCAGGATAGCCACAGCCATTGGTAATTGTGTCAGCTAATATATCCTTATTAGCACTAGCAGATTCAGTGTGGTCTGATTTTTAAATGCAAAATTGTGAATTCACACTGATTTTTTAACTGGACATGGCTATTCATTACTTGTATATTATACACAAATCTATAGAGAAACCAAAATGGTCTTGAAGATCCAGAAATTCATTTGATAAGAAAGGTATACATTATAGCATGCAAATAAAACATAGTGGCAAGTTGTTCAACTTTTGTTGCATTCCAAAATGCAGTTCACTTCCAGATCCGCATTTAACAATGTTCAGCAAATGGATCTTTTTGTGTTTGTTATATGAAATACTACAAACTTAAATCAATAAGTCATGCCAAACCATCTTATTATCACTTTTAAGAGTAAGTTTTAAACTCACTTTTTTTCTTCAAGTTTGCCAATGATAGAATGCACATAGGAATGTATTGAAACCCGAAATCTAAAGTTTCCAAAACTCAGAACAACAAAATTCAGAGTAGTCAAATTTGAAAGCTGCTACACATGACAAAATGGTTGTGAATGAAGATAGATCTTTTTACAGTGTAGCAGAGAAAATATTGAGGCAAAAGGAGAAACGATGGCTATCATTTAAGCCAGGATCTGGAGAGGCTCTTATAGCATTTGACACTTCTATGTTTCTAGATCAGACTGTGCCTGATTAGGATGCATATCGCTCTCTCACAGTTACCACTTTTCATAAAGTATCTATTAATATTGATTTGGTGAAGAGGTTGTTTTTTTTTGACTATCTGAAATATGAATGAAACCCCTGTAAATATTAGTATTTCATAGATTTTATCTCTGATCCACTTGATATATTGACAAAATCACAAATATTTTTGATACACAAGGTAAAAGAATGAACATTTCTTTCATGAAAATATACAACCTGTCATTGATTTTGAAACAAACTGTAAATAGTTTACTCATTCAAATTGCATTTGATTAGAAATTCCTTCCTCAAACCAAAACAGAGTTGACTATCTGAAAGAAGTCCCTGATTTGTGCCTTTGTGCTTGTAACTTATACATGTCTTGACTCCCTTTTTTATGCAAGACTGTGTGTGGCCAGGATAAATTCTATCACATTTCTACATTGATAGTCATGACAGGTTATAAACAGTTTATGAATCGTAAACATTCAAATCAGTCAAATTTTATTTTTAACATGTTTTGAGATTCATGTATGCAAATCAAGTAGCAGTATATTAAACGGACCCATGATAGTTTGTTGAGCATCTAAACATGTAAAATATAAAACTCAATGAATGGATAGTGTCAACCATTTTAAGTCGATATGTTTCTATCCAGAGAAAATTCACATCAAGTTCATTTACTTCTTCTATTCTAAGTTGGTATTTTTTTTTTTAATCATACCAGTTTCTAGTGATTTTTATAGAAAAATGTCTTTCAATAGAAAAATTTGGTACCAGAGCTATGACTCCTTTCTTTTTTGCCCTACACTGCACATAAAAAATCTATACCAACTCTGACTGCCCCAATGTTTTTTCTGATGCCTGAAATATCTAGTATGGGTCCCTTTAATAAATGAAAAATATATAACAATTTCAGTGCAATCATTAAAGACAATTGAATGTCATATGGGACATAGAAAGTTCACAAATAAAGGGGACAAAAATCAATTGATTCACCATTGTTTCAAATAGTTTAGTTTTTTTAATTATCTTTTGAACCTTAAGTGAGCGAATAATTTGTTTTGGGATTCAAAATGTTATCTTTATATCATTGATAAAAAGTTCTAAAAAATTAAGTGTGTCATTAAGATGTTGTGGCAATCACATTTCAGCAACGGTTTTAACATAGGTTTTAGACTTAAGGTACCTTTGTATATGTGTATCATTCTTATTGATGCAGCCAATATTTTGACACCAAGTTTCTTACCCGTTTTGATTTTTCTCCCCTTTAACAAAACTTGAACTTTATATGCAGTACAAAATTTAACTAATAATGAAGATAGTGCACCAGATGACAGGGAAATTCCGACTAAAACATTGAAAGATATTGTAATAATTAAATGATAATTGTTAATTCAAACGCAATTTGAAGTAGTTTCAAACTTTTTTTATGTGAAAAATCACAGAATTTGTAATAATTCAATTTCATAGACAAATAAACAAAAAACTGAATCAGTATTACTTCTTGGGTAAAAAAAATAGAACTTGGTAGATGTCTCTTTTAGGGAGGAAAAGGAATGGATGTATCAGAATTCTCTTCAATTTGAGAAAACAGAAATTCAAGTCCTTATTTCCTGTCATCTGAGACACTGAATATTTATCCAAAATTAATTCTTAACATAGACTATAGAATGACTACCACCAACATTGTATAGTTGTTTATTAATGTTGAGTCTGAAAGCCTTCATTTATATTTTCTTTACTTCCTCCATTAACAGTAGCCATATTGCAAAATCATTAACATTAACTTATTGAAGTGATTTCAACCTCTACAAGAGTTGTCCGAGGACAACGTAGCTCGCCTATACGAGAGCTTGTCACAAAAAATGATTCCAAGGTCACTAGGTCATAGGTCATGGTCTCAAGGTCAATGTCATAGCATGAGGCATCCATATGTGAAAGATCAAGGCTCTATCTGTAATAAGGCATAAGCTATAGACCAGGTTAAAGTTTTTTAAAAGTAGGTCAAATTCCAAGGTCAAAATCACTAGGTCATGGTCTCAAATGAAAGGCCTTGGCAGGAGGTATCCATGTGTGAAGTACCAAGGCTGTATCTCTAATAGTGCCTGAGATATAGACCAGGTTGAAGTTTTTGAAGACACCATGCGACGCCGATACAACAGGACACTAGGGCTGTGACATTAGCTCCCTGGACATAAAGTCCCAGTTTGCTAAAAAGAAACTAAGTATGTCCACCTGACCATTAGGATAGGTGAGGATTGTATATTATCTCTCTCAAACTGGAACAAATACGAAAATAGCTCTTGTACTTTTGAAGGAGAATGAAAATTTTGATTGCAGATCATTGTCATACCCAATTCACTCATCTAATTTCTCCTTGTCATATCACTGCAAAGAAAGAAAGGCTAACAGTCTAGATTCCAGACCAAAACATTTCTTATAATTATATTTTCCAGATTTCTTACACCCATCTTAATTTCATATAATTTCTACTGTTTTGGGTAAACTATACTTATGTTCAAAAAGTTTACATGTGCATGAGTTGTAATTTGTAATTGATCAAATTCTAAACAAGTATACACTGTTTTTCTTTCTAATAAATAACTAGATGCCGAAGGGCAACATGTCGAGCCCGCTCATTTTGAAGAAAGAAGACCATACCTATGTCTACAGCTGTCATTACAATGGCGTTGTAAAAGTGGGGACAAAATAAGTTGGAATGATGGGGATCATGGTGAGACAGTTTATTGTTCACAAAATATTACATGTCTATGTATTTATAACGAGATACCAGAATGGATTAATTTGAGTATACATATGTGACCCGTCACGCTAAAAGGGACCTTATGCTAAGTCCATAAAACCAAATTCCGAGAAATATACCAGACCAAGCAGAAGTCCATCCGATGTCGTATTTGGAAAACGAAAATATTGTAAGGTAGAGAAAACATTCTAGATTCAGAAAATACTTAAACGTGAAAAGTTTCGACCCTAGTCAGGCTGCGCGGACTGCGCAGACGGACTAGGGTCGATACTTTTCACAAATCCGATAAGGTCCCTTTTAGCGCGACGGGTCACATATAAGGAAAATAAGCCATGCCCCCTGGCACCCATTTTTTGTACGGATCGGAATAATTTGAACATTCTGAGAAGTACGAAAATTAGCTGCACGTAGCTGTACGTGGCCATGTTTTTTACGGATTGAGATAATTTGAACAATCTTGGTAGAGGGCCATCCAAAGAATATTTGTGCCAAATTAGTTTGAAATCTGGGCTGTAGTTTTGGAGGAGATGAATTTCAAAGTTTGACTATATACATAAAAAATCAACTCATTTTTTACATTTGACCTCAAAGTTTGACCTTGACCTTTCATCTTGGAATCTGGTTCTTGCACGCGACACTCCATCTTACTGAGCTTGACATTTGTGCCAAGTTATTTCTGAATCCCTCCATCCATGGTGAAGTTATGGCCCGGACAAGCAAAAATCATCTCATTTTTGACATTTGACCTCCAAGTTTGACCTTGACCTTTGAGCTTGGAATCTGGTTTTTGCACGCGACACTCCGCCTTACTGAGCTTGACATTTGTGCCAAGTTATTTCTGAATCCCTCCATCCATGGTGAAGTTATGGCCCGGACAAGCAAAAATCATCTCATTTTTGACATTTGACCTCCAAGTTTGACCTTGACCTTTGAGCTTGGAATCTGGTTCTTGCACGCGACACTCTGCCTTACTGAGCTTGACATTTGTGCCAAGTTATTTCTGAATCCCTCCATCCATGGTGAAGTTATGGCCCGGACAAGCAAAAATCATCTCATTTTTGACATTTGACCTCCAAGTTTGACCTTGACCTTTGAGCTTGGAATCTGGTTCTTGCACGCGACACTCTGCCTTACTGAGCTTGACATTTGTGCCAAGTTATTTCTGAATCCCTCCATCCATGGTGAAGTTATGGCCCGGACAAGCAAAAATCTTCTCATTTTTGACATTTGACCTCCAAGTTTGACCTTGACCTTTGAGCTTGGAATCTGGTTCTTGCACGCGACACTCCGCCTTACTGAGCTTGACATTTGTGCCAAGTTATTTCTGAATCCCTCCATCCATGGTGAAGTTATGGCCCGGACAAGCTCCATCCGGACGGACGCACGCACGCACTAACGCACGCACGCACTAACGCACTAACGCACATACACCGAACCGCCATTGTGACAACTATGTCGAGCTCACTGCAAGCGGGCTCGACAACAAATGATCTTTCTGAATATTTGTGACATTATTAAATGTTTAATCCCATAACTAACATTTTAGGCATACACAATGGTATATTACCATTTGGATAGCAATACATATCCATAACTTGTTACAGGGAATTGGTATTAAGCAGATAGAATACAGGTGCATTATTTATGCCAAAGGGCACTTTTCTAAATTTGAATAACCCCTCATTATACCTGTGTGAATGATAATCTTTAGAACAGCAATGGAAGTTGTGAAACAGGTCAAAATACACCCATTTATAACAAAGCATCATAATAATTATTATTTGCATGAAAATGAGTGGAAAATTAGCAGATTTTTTCCTCAGTTGCTTTCTATTACATAGGAACATAACAAAGGTTGAAGGATAAAATTAATTTTAAACATTCAGTGTACAAGTAGTATTATCATCAAGAGAGATTTAAAAGATTAAGTCTTGTGCTAACATAAAATATTGTAGTCTCATAATCATTGGGAATTGTGATACAATAGATAAAGTATCTACCAATTTCGCAAGTGAGTAGAAGACATAAGCTATTTCAACCTGTTTCACACACAGCCAGCCTTTCCAATATCTACATCAATTCTCTCATTTGGCTTAAAAACATTCAGGCTTTTTATTTCAATAGTTGTTTGATTTGGAATTTAACGCCTTTTTCAAATTCTTAGTAACTACTTAGTACTATGGTCATATCCCTGCAACTGGAGCACCTAACTATAGATTCCTGGTATTTCTCTAACCAGTACTACCAAAACATTCAAACCGAACCTCCAGTTGCTCTCTCACATAGATAATTCACACTGATTGGTGAGTGACAAATGACTTTTATTGATAATGGCTGAGATAGGGTTCGAACTCACAATCCCTGGATTAATTTTTTTGGAACAGAAATCATCAGAAGATTGGAAATTTACTATTCAGATCAACATCTTAACATTTCTTTCACTGTTTTTCATCTTCAAACATAAATTGAGAGCATTGCAATCTATCTTTGCAGCATTTTCACAAAGCAACGTTTCTGTACAATATGACTAAGCCTTATCTTTTGTTAAAACCCTTCTCTTTTCCACAGTATAACAGTATAGTTTCTATAAAAGATTAATCCCCCGAAAGTATCCCTCTTGCACAAACTGCAAGTCCAAACACAGATTGCTCATTCATATTATCAGAATACTTCTGATCAGAACATTAGATTTTATAATCTAATGTCAAAAGAAAAGAGTGTTATCAAATAGTGTTCAAAATTGTCTAATCTTTATATTCCCTTGTTATTCCATACACATACCATTTCTAATCAACACAACAGGCATTCATACAGACATTATGTTTGCTAAATTGTGCTTGCATCTACTTTTTCCTAATTTTTGCATTAAAAAAGCAATATCTGTAAATGTCTTTAATCAATTTCTTGCAAGCAAAAAACATTTTATCAATTAATGGTTTCTACAGTCCATTTATGTTGAGCAGAAATGATAGTATAGGAACATTTTAACTTATTCTGTTAATTAGAACCACCTGTTCATTTTTTCAATCGTGTGGAACGCCCAATATGTAGTCATCTCAGGCTCTATTCCGCAGGTCTGGGATAAGATTATAATTAAAAACATTATTGTGTACATTGCATCAATCATCATCATATAACAACAATATGTTAATCAAGTGTACAAAGATAAAATTGCATAACAATAAAGAAAAGAAATTTGTCTTGCCATGCACTATTCATTCCTTAGTCATTACTTGCGGAGAATTCCTCCTAATAAACTGTTAATTTTCAAATTTGCCTTCTTCATCGACAAAAGCACGGATACATTTTTCCAAGTCCACACCACATCCAAAAATATGCTGTATGGGTCATCTTTTTTGTACATACTACGGCAGTTATATGGACATAGTCTTGTGTAAGCTCCAGGGTCTAATACAAGTATCAACTCTAACAAAATCCCCTTTATAGCCAGAGAATTAGACTCAACCAAGGTATGTAATTTCATTTATCATAGCATAAAAAGAAGTTTACAATACAGCATCTTCCTGCTCAGAAAATGTACATACTTGTAATACAACTAGGGACACAATGCACTCTCTAACAGGTGGCCGAAATTATATTAAAATCAAAGATTCATTAAAGCTATCTCATATTCTCTAAAAGAGTGATCCAGCCTTGTAATATTGAGTAGCTTAATCCTAAAAGAATGAACAAATGCATGAACAGCATTGCAACGGGGCTCCTTTGACAGTTTTTAAGGACCATCATATTTAGAGAACAATTTTCTATAGAAAGAGTAATTCAAGGAGGACTTTATTGTTATGCAATTTTAATCATTATGAAAATGGCAATTAAGTGGAAAATCCAAAGCAACTAAGGTTTTACGATACCTCAATGGAAAAACTGTGACCTTTACGATCCGCTCATCGTTGACAACCGTCGCCAACGCAAATGAACCAGCACAGAGATCCATTTTATTTCAATTTTAAATATGGGATGATAAGGCATCCATTAGCTTCCAAGTTTATGCTTGCCAGTTTTACAATTATACATTGTTAAAATTCATACACAATTAACATTTCTTTTATCACAATCTCACCCTAATCTAATTCCTCTGATATTCTAGCAGGTATAACTGGGTGCTCAAAACTTTTTTGAGACATACAATCTTTTCGCAGGGTCAGCAGACATGCATTAATGATAAAACTTTTAATCAAAATGGCAAAAAGTTTGAATTCATTAGACACCATGAATCTATCAAAGTCAATGAACCAAAACTGTTGAATGAGAGAATTATCCATCATTACTTTCGATGGGAAAAATTGACCAAAATTGAGTTTGTGGTGGACATATAACAAACAAAGCATACATATCAAATTTCATCTTGATTGATTGATTGGCGTTTAATGCCTATTTCATTAAAAGTCATATTGGGGCAGGTGGAACAACTAACCATGGATTCCTGTCGTTTCTCATACTAGTTCTACCACACCATCCTTACAGAGCTTCCGGCTGCTCACCCACATAGGTTAACAATAATCAAAACATTGGTGAGACAAATTTATAAGAGAGGATGTTCGCCACACTGGGTATTGAACCTGGGACCTCAAAAAAGTCCCATACACTAAAAACTGTGCCCAAATTTCATCTCAATTCTGAACGGAAAGTCTTGCAACATAAGAGGACATTGCTTGAAAGACAAACAAGAGGGCGTTGGCCCTTAAGCGCTCACCTGAGATAATAGCTCTCTGTAAAGGATGTAGCTAGCCTCTTAATGCAATAGTTATATACCTATTTCAAGACCCATGTGACCCATATTCAAACTCTTCAGAGATATAAAGGAAACAAAAATTCGGAGCATGTTCAGGACAATAATCAAATTCAGGTTGATTGGGCAAAACTTGTGGCCTCTAGAGTGCACACAAGGTTATTCTAAAATTTGACCCCATGACCTAGTTTTTGACCCAAGATGACCCAAATTCAATCTTGTCTGAGATTTCATCAAAACAACAATTCTGAGCAAATTTTAGGTTGATTGGGCAAAGAATGTGGCCTCAAGAGTGCACACAAGAATTTTTTAAGATTTGGCCCCTTGACCTAGTTTTTGACCCCAGATGACCCAATTTCTAACTTCTCTGAGATTTCATCAAAACAAACATTCTGGCCAATTTTCAGGTTGATTGGGCAAAAAATGTGGCCTTTAGAGTGCACACAAGGTTGTTCTAAGATTTGACCCCGTGACCTAGTTTTTGACCCCAGATGACCCAATTCCAATCTTCTCATAGATTTGATCAAAACAATCATTCTGACCAATTTTCAGGTTGATTGGGCAAAAAATGTGGCCTCTAGAGTGCACACAAGATTTTTCTAAGATATGACCCCATGACCTAGTTTTTGACCCCAGATGACCCAATTTCAAACTTGTCCGAGATTTTATCAAGATAATCATTTAGACCAAATTTCAGGTTGATTGGACAAAAACTGTAGCCTCTAGAGTGCATACAAGGGCAAATTTTGACGCATGACGCATGATGCACGACACAAGACACAAGATGGACACAGCGGTATCACAATAGCTCACCATGAGCACTTTTGTGCTCAGGTGAGCTAAAAACTCTCTCTAAAATCAAGTGAGGATTGTAGGGTGATATCAGAATGAATCAGATTAGAGAAATTCTCTGAAACAACTAGTCATTTACTTTTCAAATTCAAACAATTATGTCTTCATGAATTTTTCAAGAGATTCTCCTAGTTGATTTCAGCATGGCACTCATATTTGAATTTTGCACAAAAAAAGAATAATAAGAATTTATTTAAGTAATTAACATCAATAAGAACTGGCAGAGCATAAACAGGGAAACAGCAGATCTGAAATTTTGAATTCATTAGATTATAACAAACTTGATGATATTTCAGGACTAGAATGGATGCCATGACAGATGATCAAGTAGATAATGATTGCTAGATTCTGGCTGAAACTTGGACACATATTTGTTGCTGTATAGAAAAATGGTTATGCCAAAGACAATGTTTCATATAATTACTATTGTTCAACAAACAGCAGTGACTGCTGTTTAAACTGTAAATGCATGTAAACTGCGGTCACTCCCCTCTGTCAAACTATAGAAAGTTAGAAACACATGTATTGGATGTTCTTCTTGACAAATGCTATCAATATAAAGTTTTACATGGATTGGAGCAAAGAGAAAGGGTCCTTAAAGCATTTGAGATAAAACCAATATAACTACTTATACCAACACTTTTAAACAATTTGTTCATTATCCATGCTTATCTTTTATACTTCAAACAAAGTAAAGAATGAGTATTAAAGGAAAACATAGATCTTGATCAGATTGCATGTATGCACAAGCAGATTTGAATCAATGATCTGCTTAAATGCTATAAGAGCCCATTTACCTTAGTCCACTGATTTTTTTTCTTTTTCTTTTTTATAAACTAGTAAATGCCTGTAGAGAAAGGATGTCTTTTATGTTTAATTTGAGTGATTGCTTGATTGACGTAACCATGAATTCTGTCGTTTCTTATACTATTACTACCACAACATCCTTACAGAGCCTCCAGCTGCTCGCCAACATATGTTAATGTTTATAAAATCATTGGTGGAGGATAATTTTGTCGGAAAGGATGTTCGCTGTGGCTGAAGATCAAACCAAGGACTTCATGAGTGAGCATCCAATGTTCTAACCAACTGCACTATGGCTGCACCCATGTTTGATTTGGAAACTTCTAATACCTTGCCAAATGACAAATGCATACATGTATAGCAAAATGGTATTGAATACCTTGTTTATGAAAGACTATATTGCAAAACCATAGTAAATAAATCCTTTCCCTACATTGGCAACTTATTTCAAAGCTTCATTTTTTTTTCAAAAAGAGAACCACATCATCCTTCAGTTAATACTATATCTGATCTACAATGTTTCTTGCATTTTTTATGATATTGAAATTGAATTAATGCATGTGAAACATTCTGGAGATCACTTTAATCAATGGAGGGATGTAACTGTGATTCAACGATAGCATTTTTCTAAAACGCAGTGCTACAGATATGAGAGGGTGATGGCCTTTCAAAGTGAAATATTTCTCTAAATGATCATCAAACATTATCTTGTAGGTATGTATTAGAATTGTCTTGTCGAGGCTATTCAAATGAGAACCCACGACATTGAGTTTGGATTTGAGATAAAAAATTTAGAATGTCTTTACCCCATCTTATCAGTTGCTCTGTTTTATGTCAAGAAGAACTGCTCTGCGTTTTCTTAGAATAGCATTAGGCCAGGTGACAATTATATTTTGTAAATGTAAATCAGAGGATAAATATGTACATGTTCCACTTCCAAACCCTAGTTCCCTGTGAAGAGGGTGTATTATAGTCAATTAATGAGCCTATTAAAGTTTTAGAATCACAAAATATTCCTTTAAAAATGTTCTATCAAGTAGGATCTTTCAAAATATGTAATGCATTGTCTGCCACTCTCAGTAGTCCAGTAAAAATTTAATAGGGTTCATAATGCAAACAACAATAGAATTAAATACATTAGAAAGACTTTGGAAGTGAAGTACAATGTATATACAAAATATCCTCTTTTTTCTTATTTTCTTCAAACAGGCATTGTTGTATGGAATGCCTGATGAAAATATTATATAATGTCACCCAACCTTTATCTCATTCTGTTTTATTCATATAACATTGTGTATATGATTTAATCATTGTCAAACCAAACTGATCATGAATTATTTCAGTTACTTTGGCTGCAGCATAGAACAAGAGCCGTCACAGACGGATTATGCTCCCCGAATAAGTGATTGTCACAAAATAAAAACTATCATACATTAAGCCCCCTTTTCCCATGACAGCTTTTTTGTACACACATTATTTATAGAATATGGTCTGGAACATCCTATTTATTACATGAGCACAAAATTTCATTAAATTCTGCCTATTAGATGAAGAGAAATAAGAGAAAAACCAATTTTTACACTAAGGCCCCTTTTTCCATGACGCAGCCTTAAATTTACAAACGGAGAAAAAGGTCCCTAGGTATTGACCCAGGGAGTTCACATGTGAAGTTTCATTGAATTTGGTCCAAGGGTTGCTGAGATATGGCTGTGGACGGACGGACGGACGGACGGACACACGGACACACGGACGGACGGACGGACGTACGGACGGACAGCGTGGCGACTATATGCTCCCCCGAAATTTTTTCGGGGAGCATAATAAGACCAGTCTGTACAAATGTGCAACAGTCTGGTCTTTTTTCTGCACCTGAATGTCTAAGTCTGTATGACAATGATTCATTTTCAATACACTATTCTCAAGTATATGCTCAAACATAATTCAGTTAAATTGAGGAAGACAGGTGATTTTTTAAATTGATTTTTCAATTTTTAGGGTCCTTTTCAGCCAGTTTCTAACAGGGTCTACCCAGTAGAGTTGTTGCCAGTTCTAAACCAAGGGTATAGGGATTTTCTGATGATTAAAAATTCATCTTTTAGCCAATATTGGGCAACACTTGGATTATTGTCCCATTACAACCAAACAACCTCACCAAACAGTAGAAGAAACAAGCAATAACTATAAATCAAAAGCTTGTGTTAAATTATTTATAACCATAATCGTGATTGGTGAAAGATCTAATAATTTGTCGACAGGTGCCCCAACTTTAATTGGTTGAGAAACAATTGAAATCATTACTTCTTTCTTATTTGCAAAACAAGAGGAAAACTTGCCTTTAACCTCTGACCTTTAAAAGTTTTAATGTGGTAAAGAGCCATGACATAACTGAGTTTGGAGGAGAAAATCTGAAATGAATTTCCACTTTCGCTCAATGTAAAATTGCTGAACCTACATTGTAAGGCAGAATTTCCATTGTATTATGACTTAAAGGGTTCAAGTTTAGATCTACAAGACAATGCTGATTTGGAGGAGATTATTTTGTCATGTTCTAGGGTACATAACTCAGGGTACACAACATAGACCTTGTTGTGAATCAATCACTTCCAAGATGTTATCGACATAAACATTTTATTCAAGTTTTGTCCTCAATACCAATATTTTTGAACTATCAATAACCTTCTTAACACTCTCAACATGATTTATAATGGACTCAAGTGTTGACCTATGCATCTACCAGGCAAATCAATAAGCTTTGGCTTTCCAAGTCATTCAATTTAGGACCATGTATAACTAAAGCTGTAGAAGCTCTTCCAATCAACTTTAATATTTATTTTGTTTTGATAACAGCTTTTGATCATAACTTGTATTTCTCAGAACAATGCCCATTTACTAGCATTTATGTAGCATAATGTAGGTTTGTATGGTTGTGCATGAACACCATACAAAATGTAGCTATGTAATTGGCATAATCCCACATAAATGAATTGCAAATACAATATAGAGATTCAGCTTTGACTAGTGTCAGAAAAAGAACAAAAGGTTTAACAAATAATACCAATCAACCAGAAACATCATAACCATGGGGACAATAATCAAAGATCAAATATTTTTGTCTACTTAGGCAAAACCAACCCACTGTTCAATGTCTGCAATACTCTGAGTTTTATTTTTCTTATTTGTCCTGGTCACAATTATTAATGCTTGTTCTCCTTGTAAGAATTCTTTAGAATGACTTCCAAATACATTGTACCACTTCAATTTACAATGTTTATACATTGTGTCTATCCCTCTGAATTTGCATGCAAAATACTGATGACACAACTTGGATGATATCTCACTAGTTTCCACAACATGCTTGTCATTCAATATTGAAACCCACTGAATTTATTCAGTATGCAATTTCAATGAATCAGAAACATTCAGCAGGGTCAAACTTGATGGAATGTGTCAAATCTAACCACTATTATAGTAAATAGCCGAAATTTCCTTTTTGTGTCATTTACTGGCAGCAACAAAACATGGAAATATTTTTTTACTCTAGTGCTGTTTCATTGATTGACAACTATCTGCGACATACATTGTGGGGCGCCGTGGTCTAGTGGTATGACGCGGGCTTAGGGATCGAGAGGTCCTGGGTTCAAATCCCACCGAGGTCACGGGAATTTTTCTGAGCAAAAAACTTACCCCACGTTGCTCCTCTTCACCCAGGTGTATAAATGGGTACACGGGAGAGTTTGAAAGCCGATGTGCTGTGGCTGCCGCAGGCGCCGACTGTAAACAGCCGACTTTGAAGCTCGATGATCGTGGAGTAAAGTGTGAAAGTCGCGCGAATATGGACCTAGTTCGTAAATTTGAGACTGATAAACCACCTTTACTTTACTTTACACCAAAATATATCCAAAATTGCTTATTGTTTGTTGACCACAAGTTGACTTGACAAACATGAGACCACAATATCAGGAACGTTGAAAAATAAAGAAATAAGCTTCCATGAAAATAAATATCAAACTCATCATATTTTTTTTGTTCATTAAGATTCAAGAATTCAACAAAGAGAACAAGCATCAAATTGTGTATTTTTCAAAAGCACTGTATTTGAAATAGTTTACTTCATTTACATGGAATTTCATCCAAAATTTACTGTTGTACCTTGTTATTGTTAAGGCAAATATTTTGGAAATAGCTTTTCCAAAATCTAATCTCAATATTTTCATTTTGCTATTTTTTACCAATCATTTCATCACAATTTTCTCTTTTTGTGCTTTGGATTTTCTTTTATCTTTTTTGCAATTAGAGAGACCAATCATTCTTCCGTCTGCAATTTAAGACAAAAACCTTTATTTTTTCCTGTCATTGAATCAAGTTAGACAAAATATATTTAATCAACTGAACCCTACATAAAGTTTTATCTGAATCATGAAAGTACTCAGAGTATTGAGCTATCCGGTAGACCCAATGCAGTATGAATGATGTAAGACTGTAAGAAGCAGAACTCAGCCTACCTGCCCGATACGTGAAGCTCTGGGGGTCACTGACCTTACCACCGCTATTAGCTACCACCTGACACTGGACCTTACAGCCAGGCTGAAGGCTGTGACCATACTCGGGTATTGTTACTATCATGTGGGTCTGAAAATTAAAACATGTGGTTATGAAGCATAAAGGAGTAACTGCTAGTTAGCCACCACCTGACACTGGACCTTACAGCCAGGCTGTAGGCTGTGACCATACTCAGGTATCGTTACTATCATGTGGGTCTGAAAATAATACATATTGGTCTGAAAATAGTAACATATGACAGTGAAATATAAATGCGACCTATCTGAAGTTTCTTTAAATATCTGTAATAAAAATAATAGTAGACCTCCATTTTCTTCGACACAGGGCATAATAATAGTCCAGAGAAGCAAATATAGTTAGAACTAATGCAAAGCTGACATGTAGCCGCACTAGCGCCTTGTCACTGAAAGTTCTATAGGATTGTGACCTTGACCTTTAATCTACATGACCCAAAAACAACTAGAACTGTCGCAAAGCGGACAAATACCCCCCACTAGCCCATTGTCACTGAAAAAGTGCTATAGATCAAATGGTTCTTGACTTAGAGCACAGAAACGGATTTTAAACAAAGTCCAATAGTGACCTTGACCTTTGACCTTCCCAAAACAATAGGGCAACTCCTTGGGTCATGGGCAACAACTGTACTAAGTTTCAAGGTCCTAGGTCAAATGGCTCTTCGTTTAGAGCACGGAAACAGATTTTAAACAAAGTCCCATTGTGACCTTGACCTTTGACCTTGGTGACCCAAAAAAATAGGGCATCTCCATGGGTCATGGGCAACAACTGTGTAAAGTTTCATGATCCTATGTCAAACTGTTCTTGAGTTTAAGCACGGAAACACAACTTTAAATTTTGACTACTCCCCCCCCCCCTTCCCCATTTAAAAGTTCAAAGTGACATAACTCTGAAACTAATGACTGGATCAACATGAAAATTGCAGGTGCACAACTTCATATGATAGGATGAAAAAACTGTGGGAGGAGAAGAGAACACAAAATTAAGTCCACGGATGGACAGATGGACGGACGGACGGACAACCTGATTCCAGTATACCCCCCATAACTTCGTCGTGGGGGGTATAATTATTTCAATTAAAGCACCTCCTTTGGTCAAGCGCAACAGCTGTATTACATTTCATGGTCCTAGGTCAAATGGTTTTCAAGTTAAAGCACAGAAACAGATTTAAGTTCAATTGTGACCTTGACCTACATGACCAAAAAGCCATAGGACACCTCCCTGAGTCAAGGGCAACAGCTGTGTAAAGTTTCATGATCTTAGGTCAAACTGTTGTCAAACTGTTCTCGCGTCAAAGCACAGCAAGGAAAGAGTCTACATGCGGACAGACATGGTGAAACCAATTTACCTCCCCTCTACTTCGTAGGTGGTAGGTAAAATGGTCCTATTCCTATCTTCAATTGGCAAAGATTTCTGAAAACAAGGCTAGTACATATATTTTATTGAATGAAAGCTAATGGAGAGCAATAGCTTACAGTTTGAAAGTAGTCCTTGTCTATTTCTCCTTCACCTTCCCACAAACATTTGTCTTCCTCATTCACCTCTTGAAAGAATACACGAGTCCCTCGCAAGAAGTTTTTACCAATCACATACAATTCTTCTCCACCACTTGAACTGCACTCCTTCAGACTCATTTTACAAATCTCTGGCTGCCCAATAGGTTGTGCTGAAATAACAAGAGTGCCATGGTCACAATATATGCCGCCACTTATAAAACTTGAGACAAAAAAAATGACATTGACAAGGATTTATAAATATTCACACAAAAACCTGTAAAAAGTTGTGTTCACAAAAAGGTTTTTATAAATATCCAGTCAAAAACCTGGAAGGAATTGCGTTCATGAGGCTGAAATATCATTAAGCCCCAGAGACTAAGGTTGAAGGGGGCATAACTCAGGCAAAAATCAATGTACCATAAAATCCTTACTTCATGCACATCTACCAATTTAGGTAATAACATCCACCAAGTTTCATTAGGATCCAGTCAGAATCTTAGAAGAAGTTGTTTTGACAAGGCTGCAATTTCAATCAGCCCCAGAGACTAAGTTTTAAGGGGGGCATAACTCTGGCAAAAATCAATGAACCATAAAATCCTTCCTTCATGCACATCTACCAATTGAGGTGATAATGTTGACCAAGTTTCATTAAGATCTAGCCAGAAACATAGGAGGAGTTGCGTTGACAAGGCTGCAATTTCAATAAGCCCCAGAGACTAAGTTTTAAAGGGGCATAACTCTGGCAAAAATCAATGAACCATAAAATCCTTCCTTCCTGCACATCTACCAATTGAGGTAATAACATTGACCAAGTTTCATTAAGATCCAGCTAGAAACTTAGGAGGAGTTGTGTTGACAAGGCTGAAACTTTAATAAGCCCCAGAGACTAAGTTTTTAAGGGGCATAACTCAGGCAAAAATCTACGAACCATAAAATCCTTCCTTCATGCACATCTAGGAATTGAGGTGATAACATTGACCAAGTTTCAAGAAGATCCAGCCAGAAATTTAGGAGGAGTTGGGTTGACAAGAAAAGTGGACTAACGTACGGACGGATGGACGGACGGATGGACGGATGGATGGACGGACAGACGGAGAAGATGACGCCAATATACGTCCGCCTCCGGCAGCGTATAAAACAGTTGATTAAGGTTACATGTCAATGACCAGAGATACGGAAACCATTGGTCAGCCTTGTCATACTTGGCCTTTTTGGCTGTGGAAAAGTACATGTACCAAACATGTACGAATCCTTTGTCTGCGTCGAGCCTCTTGGACAATTTGTTCACGTTCAGAATGTTATGGTGCCTACCAATTAAAACAAATGAGTTACACAGATTTTTTTGCGTGTTTCACTAGGACAAGTATGTTGAGTATTTCATAGAAGAATCTTTAAAAGTGGTGTTTATAGGCGTTTTACTCCGTTTTCAACTGCTATGGTCGTATCGCAGTGGCTGGAGGACCTAACCCTGGGTTCCTGTCATTTCTCATACCAGTACTAACACAACACTCTAACCGAGCCTCCGGCTGTTCCGCCTTATAGGTTCAAGATATCAAACCATTGATGGGTGACATTTCTGTCAGAAAGTTAAAAGTGGTGTAGAACCATGGCACATACAGAACTACAGATAAGCACGGTGAAGACATTCAAAATTTGTTATTTCAAATCCAAAACATATGTTGTGAGCACTCATTTGAATTGTCTCAACAAGACAATTCCAATGAGTACCCACAACATAGGGTGTGTTGAACAATAAGTGAAATATAACATTTATAAAAGCCATCATCCCCTCTTATCTTTAGCTTTGCGCAAACATTCTATGCAATCAGCCTTTTAATTCGAGGTTATAAAGGATTTACATTCAGCATTAATTACATGATTTAATATGTTTCCATTGAAACATATAGATCCTTATAACTGAATGATGTATATGTTTTAATATCACACTTACTACATAGTATGGGAGCGGACGCCACCTGCAACACCTGTGGACTGCCACAAGGCTTCTGAAATGTCACTCTGAATACCATTCTCGCTTTTGTACTCTTCTTCTTGGCTTTAGCAAGTCCTATTCTTTGTTCAACATCAGCATTCCTCAGTTTCAAAATACCAACACAGTCAATACTACACAAAAAGAAGAAATGAAACAATTACAGTAAATCAATTGCTTTTTCCTAATAGCCTTCAAATTCTGATAGAAAATATCACTAAAGAAGTTAAATACCCCTGTCACTACATTTCATGTAACAGAGGCCAAATTTTTCAGAGGCAGTCTGACCATTTGACCAACTGAGTGATATGATTCTAGTATACCCCTAACTTTGTTTGTTACGGTATAATCATGTGTTCCTTTTTTCTTATAAATACACAATTTATAGCATTTGAGACTTCTATATATCAAGATCAGACTGGGCATAAGTGTATGCTGATCAATTGCTACAGATCATGCAGATGCTATTACAGAAGAACTTGGATTTGATCTGGTCTATGGTCAAGCTGATCTGGATCCATGTTGTAATAAAAGATTGTTAAAACCTTTTCCCCCTAGATCCATGCTCATAATGGTTTAGTGCAATAATGCAATTTCTATGACCACTGAGCTGAATATAAAACATTGGATTGATTCTTGTTTTAAAACTGCATCTTCATATTTAATTTTGTAATTTAACTTTTATGGTGGAAGTACAAACACAACATATTGTCTATGAAGATTGAAAACTTTGACAATATCTCTGTAAAAGGTACATACGCTGCGGTCATGTCGTTTGAGCTTTTCAGGTCAATCTCGATGACTGTGGTCCCATCAATGTCCTTCTCATGACACGGAGTAGAATTTTTGCCACACACTTTACACGCTTGATAGAAACCGTGTGGTCTGACACGACCACTGTCATTACCAACAAATACTTGTAGTGTGGCCTCACCAGAGTGACCAATCAACTGAAACATATTATGAAAGAGCATAACCAGACGGCAAAATTTTAGTCTGGTCCAAATTGAAAGATCTTGCAGATGACAAATTCAAGTGAATAAAATTTAAAATAATTTAGCCATTGCTCGACAAAACGATGCCTTCAACATATCCTGATGTCGGTGTACTAATGATCAGCGAAAAATATACAATAAATGCCGACACATAAGGTCAAACAGTCTAAAATTTTGCCTTTTGAGGACAGGTTAAACCTGATGCAATGTGATTACCTTGACTGAAGGATAAGACTGTCCACTCCTATTCTTCACAGCCCCTCTGCTGCCTTCCGTCAGATATCTAGCTCTGTGTTGCTCCTCAGGCTGAATCAGGATTTTCAACTCATAGTTTTGATGTCCCTACTAGAAAAGGCTTGGGAAAAAACATTGTGGCACAAGAAGAAATTGCTGATAATCAGTAATTTCTCCTTTTGCCTCAACATTTTCTATCTTTTATAGTGAATATATCCCTTCTTTTTTAATATCCATCTATTGTCTGCAGCAGCTTTTAAATTTGACCACCCAACATTTTGTCTGAAAATTTGGCATACTTGACATCATCATATTGGATGCAATATAATTACCTTGACTGAAGGATAAGACTGCCCACTCCTATTCTTCACCGCCCCTCTACTACCTTCAGTCAGATATCTAGCTCTGTGTTGCTCCTCAGGCTGACTTAGGATTTTCAACTCATAGTTTTGATGTCTCGGAGGAAACTGCTGACTTAATATGGGTTCTCTAGACCTTCTGGCTTGTTCACGTTTCCTGGCCTAAAAGATAATATTGTCAACAAGTTATTGTTAAAACTGTAGTTAGGACATTTGTTAATGAAACCTATGATATACTCAGCCTCTGCTTATTCGATTCTAAGCTTGGACAAACTGCATATGTAGCAAACTGAACCACAGATAAATCAAGAGTAACATCCAGCTCTAACAAATTAATTGGAAAATATCAGGGTCCAATTTAACTTTTTTTTTTCCCACATGTGAATTTTAGCAAGTGCCTTTTTTTCTTACTTGCAAACTCAGTTTCGACCAAATTTCAAATCATTACGACAATGCTACTATAGATGCATAATTATTAGGGTACCAGCTTATTCAATTGTAAAATTTGCCATCAGTATTACATGGAAAAATTAGTTGACTCAGAAATTGCATGTCAACATTTCATTCTTTGTTTGCCAGGCCAATGTCATTTACATGAACTTACCTTGAGAGCTGACTGAAGTCTGGCTCCATATCCAGGTGGGTGGGGTGTCTTGAATGTAATTGGAGGAGATGATGGCCTGAAATATATAAATGCAATTTTTCAATCAAGCTTGTCTGTGGATGAGTGATTTTTTTTTTTAAGATTTCCACACCCATGTCCTACTCAACAACTAAGATCATGATAGAGATTGGACATAACTTTAAAGTTATATTAGAAAGACCAGATTTGTAATGAATTGAACAAGTGACCACTAGCTTAAATGTCAGGTATGTTACCACAAAACCAATGTCACCGCTAGGATTATTGAACATTGATAAAGAAAACATGGAGATTTTCTTTCTAAAAATACCTGCCATTTCTTACAATACTTAAATATTCTTTAAGCCTTACCCTTCAAGTTCTTTCTTCTCTGCTCCAAACTGGAAGAATCCTTGATCCGCATCAATTTGTCCAAATTTATGAAAGGTAAATTCAGGTGAGAGTCCCTGCATGGCACTTTCAAACACTCTCTCCACAGAGGGAGATAGCACAGATGACGGGGCGTCAGTATCCTGACCCAGCTTCATCATCTTGGGTTTACCAATTTGTTCTAACTCATGATCGTCTATTTTTGTTACGTCCCATGCAATGTTTTTATCCTTATCCTCAATCACAGTTGCACCTTGATAAGGCGCGTCCACTAGCACTAGTTTTTCTGATCGAGCGATCAACGATGATTGAGTACTTGTATCTATAGTCATGGGGGCCATTTCCGTATACGTCAACCCTTGTGAGGCATGGTCAATGAATGATGTCTCTTGTCCATTAGCTTCCGTATATGGACTGTTCGCAGATGATGTCGGAGAGCAGGCATTCTGTAGCTCCGGGCTGGATATATTGTCACTCAATTTTCTGTCTGTCAATAACTGTTCCAGCACGGGCTTATCACTCAAACACTCTGACGAGTCCAACACTTTAGCGTTCACTTGTGCCAATCCTTCAAAAGTTGAAAGATTCACTTGATTTAAATGATTTTCTGTAATAACATGCAGATCTGAGTTAGGGGTTTGGTTCACAAGAAAGGTTTGTAAATTATTAGGATTTTCACTAGCAACAGAATGACAGAACCCCTGGTCCACTACAGTGACAGTCTGACCCTGGTCTGTATTATAGTTACTGTCTGAGTTAATCACGTATGAGGGGTTTTGTTGAGTATGAATTGTCCCGTTTTGTTGTAAAGCACCACCGAGCTCATGCAAGTCAGGCAGGGTATATTGGGGGTCCATAGCACCTGGGGTACCTCCTGAAGTAACAACATGCAAGTAACGAATAAGCCCTTCCCAAACAGGAAAATTTAAGGGTTGGCCAATTCAAAAGTTGCTGTAAACAACAAAGTAGTTGTTGATGAAGACTAGATTTGCATACAATAAAGCATATAAAATATTGAGGCAAAAGGAGAAAATGCTGACTATCAGCATTTTCTTCCTTTGACTCAATCTTTTCCAAAGCCTTTTCTATTAAAGACACAACAAGAGCCGTCAGAGACGGACAATGCTCCCCGAATAAGGCATTGTCACAATAAATATATGCCATGCAGAGCTAATATAAAGCTAACAAATGTTAAGCCCCCTTTTTCCATGACATATTTTGTATACGCAAATTTTAAATAGTTTATTGTCAAGGGCATCTGATTTACTACTCAAATATGAAATTTCATCAAATTCTGACCATTAGACTAGGAGAAATTAGAGAAAAACTGTATTTAACCTTAAGTCCCCTTTTCCCATGACGAGGCCTCAAATCCAAAAACCGGGAAAAGTACATCGGCATTTTGTCATAGGGAGTTCACATGGTAAGTTTCATTTGATTTGGCCCAAGGGTTATGGAGAAATCGCTTCGGACGGACGGATGGACGGAATGACGGACGGACGGACGGACAGACAAAGCGGCGACTATATGCTCCCCGAAGAATGCTCTCCCTTCGGGCAGCATAAAAACCCTGTTCCACTCCACAACATGCAATTAACAATCTTTTTCCAAACCGCAAGAAAAATACTACAAAACAGACTGCTCCTTATTTGCCTCCCACTAACAATATGAGAAACAACAGCCATTAATGATGATGTTTGCATCGAAAAATCTGAATGACTTGCATTTGTTGCTGTTAATTTGAAAGTTAAAACATATCCAAACAGTTTAGTTTCATTCAAAGGATAAGGATAAATTGCAAAGCAACATGAAGATGAAATCTCAGACATGCATACACTTTTAAAAGAATATTTCCCTATTCAAATTCCTAAAATTTAAATTCATATTGACTACTAAGAGCTACACAAAACCATAAAGTCCTTTGAAAGGGAATAAATCTTTCCTCAACAAGAACTATTTTTTTATATTCAAATAAAGACACCCTCATAAAACATTGAGAAAATAATAAAAACACTGATAAGCATAATTTCATTTTATATTTTGTTCTAAAATGAACAAAAACTTTCATTTATATTTACATTCCCAACAACAGGCTAAATTTTTGCAGTCTGGTAAAGAGAACAGTCAAAACAAGATAATTATTGTTTCCAACAGAAGCAGAATTTATTTGTGATTTACAGAGATACAGATAAGAGGGGGTGAACTTGTTTCAAAATGCAATATTTCCTTTATTGTTTTTCAAACCCTATGTTTTGGGTACCCATATGAATTGTCTCCTTGAGACAATTCATATGAGTACCCACAACATAGGGTTTGGATTTGAAATAAAAAATTTAGAATGTCTTAACTCCCTCTTATCTGTTGCTCTGAAAAAGATTAAACGAAAGAAGGGAAGTATGTTACAAACAGATGCAGAAGTTATTCGTAATTTTGTTCTAGCAGGTGTCATTGTAATCATTAGCAAAAACAAGAGAAAAGTCCCATATGTTGATGTTACACTACACAGTTAGTGAACAAGCTCTAGGGAAACTTAGCTAAATCAAAACTTCATTAACTAGATAACCAGAGAAAAGTTTCATTTTTGTCAAGATGATACATGACTGATTAGTAAGCAAGTCGTGAGTAATCAGGAAATTTTTATTCATTGCGGATTCAAAACTTAAGACAAGGAAAAATTATAAATGCAGGATGTATGCATCCAGTTTAGCTTAAAACTTAAAGTTTGAAATTAAGCTTCAAGCTTTGTAGAAAAGAAACAAAAAGTTTTGATAGGTTTGCTATAATTTTCTAAAACATTCTCTAACCATCAAATATTGACAACTACTGAAAATTACAAACTAAAGTATGGATACGATTGTATATCAAATGTTTACAATCTGTTCAAACATAAACATTACATAGTTTGATAAATTCTTTATACGGACTGACATAAGTACTCTTAAAACTTTGGTATAACGGTACAGTCAAAATATTTAGCTGTTTAACCATTTCCTAAACAAGACCTGGTTTAGATGTCCTTATGAGACAAGGCTTGGGAAAATATTGAGGTAAATGCTGATGATTTTGCCTCAATATTTTTTATGCTATATTACACAAAGCCCATCTTTGTCATTACCCATTATGTTGGCTGCAGCAATTTTCAATTGGGAACAATCTAAAACTTTACTGTAAAGCCGCGTTCCCATTGCCGACCAAATCAACTCGATCAACTCGACCGCCCAAATTCCCCGATCATACTCGATCAAATGTATTTACACGACTTCTTCTTTATTTATTGTCAATTAATTGCCGATCATTTTTGCCGACCATGCTCGATCGTCCCGATCACTCTTGCCGACCAAGCTCGATCAGTACTCGATCGCTTGATCGAGCTTGATCGAGTTGATTTCGTCGGCAATGGGAACGCGCCTTAAGGGAAAAACTTAAGAAAGGGTTAAGCATAATCTAACCTTTAGCCGCATTATTGTCTGACAAGATCTCACTGGAACTTTGGTTGATGATTGTCTGAAGTAAAGCTGTGGCTGCCCCATTGGTAAAATCTGAAATGAAATTGAAACTGATTTTAGCGTTTAACAACAACTAAGGTTAATTTTGAGATGGGACTTTAGCTTGAAGTCCCAACTTTAAGACTGGAGTGGCGGGGAATCAAACTAGCAACCGTTGTATCATAAGTCCTGCAATGTTAACAAAGCACCAAATCCAGTCCATCACGTTTTCCCAAACAGACCTAGTTGGGACGCCCCTAGTAGACAAGAGGACCATGATGGTCCTAAATCGCTCACCTGAACCAAGATGATAACCATGAGCCACAGCTTTAATCCAATCAATTAGTAGTAGTGACTTTAAAGCTGGAATCCATCTTCGTTTTCATGTCAAATAAGATGAATTCATCTTAAAGAGAATTGTCTAAAAAAAAGATTAACAAAAATTGCGATGAAAAAATCAACCCCTAACCCGAGTTATAACCTGATAAAGATACGTGATTTACAGGCGCGCGTAAAACGAAACTGAAATTTACCTGTGGACCAGATATGGATGATGACGTCAATTGTGCAATCCCATTATAGCCGTGTTAACCTTACATGTATAAACGGTCAACTTTAACTTCAAATTGCGGTGACGTTGCAAAAGCAAATATAATTAAATAAAAGCATTTTATGGCGTTTATCATTTGGCCATTAAAGTGGAGAAAAAAATGGGACATTTTTTCGTGAATTTGAACAGTAAAATTCAGTTATATTAACATGCCGTGGTCCAAAAATTCTCTAGTATTATACGCTTGGTGATAGTGGGAATTTACTGAATAGTGCAATTAACATGCTTTTTTAATCTGTAGATTTAGGATAAATGTTTTTGTGAATCTATCAAAAGATATATAATGATGTTGAGAAGTATTGTAGAAATGTCGTTTTCTCCAATAACAAAGGAAATCCCATTCTTACATTTATTATTCCGTGATTTGTACCAATATTTTGAATGTCTCACGCCTTGTATTATATTGTTTTGTCAAACAAAAATTTGTAAGACTGTTCCATTTGCGAAGTTGCAATATATAACATTAAAACCTTGGGTATTGACAATTTAGGCTATATCCCTTGACGTAACTCGCACAATTTTCAACCGTTTCCCAAGGACAAAATATAAGTCTAAAAAATATGCAGCCCATTTTAAAGAAAACAGCGTTGAAATGTTCTTGGTTAGAAATTATTTCGGTATTTTATTTTCCTGACTGAAAAAATGCAAAAACTTGATAAAGAATTTAAAGGCCTAATAATGACCTAATACATGCATAAATAGTATATAAGTACGCAAATATTGAAGTAAATGACATTTAACTATGTTACATTATGTTAGGAAGAATTCAGATAAGTATTTTAATTTTTGAGTACATGTAAATGCTTTTAGACGACAAGTAACTGATGTTAAAAAAAGAAAATGTGTTTGGTTTAGTACTGACAATATTTAGGGAATGTGAGAAATTCTTTACCGTCATCAATTTCTTCTTTTCTTTCAATGATTTTTTCCCCAAACGATTTCTAATGTGGATGTCCAAACCTGATCTCTGATGGGAAAGAGTAAATTAATACAGTATTTTCATATTGTAAGGGGAATTAGTGAGGTAGTGGTTTTTCCTAATGTTTCCATATTTCAAACAGAGGGTTTTTTTAAAACATCGAAAAATGATCTGGTAAAGGATCAAGAAGCAAACGGTAAGTCATGTTAAAAATAGCGACAAAAATGCCGTAACTAAAGTTTTTGGGTATTCTTGATACTATGTTCTGGTAGCGCACCTGCAAACTGGTGTGTTATACCAACCAAGTCCATTTATTACGTAATCCTTTGATACGAATAATCCCATCAAACAAATACCGGTAGTTCATATTATACCAGTTTGCTAGACAAGACATTAAACAGTTGACACTTGCAATATGTCAATTAAGTGCTAGCTCAGCACACCCTTTCTCAAACAAGTTTTTGCATTGATTCAGTCAGGAAAATAATAATAATAAAAAAATAACCAAGAACTTCACATTTCCCCGCTGGATTTTTTTTTTACAATGGGCCGCATATTAATAGACTTAAATTTGTCTTTGGGAAACCGTTGAAAATTGTACAAGTTACATCACGGCATATAAAATGTCCCTACCCAAGATTTAAACGCTCCATATTGCGTCTTCCCAAATTGAACAACCCAATAAAAATCAGTATGAAAAAAAAAACAACAAAAAAAAAAAAAACAAAAAAAAAAAAACAAAACAAAACAAAACAAAACAAAAAAAAAAAACAATATAATACAAGGTGTAAGACATACGATAGATTGGTAGAATTCACGGAATATTTCATGTAAGAGTTGGATTTCCTTTGTTATTGGGGAAAATGACATTTCTAAAATACTTCTCAACATAATTATATATCCTTTAAGAGGTTTACAAGAAACATTTATCCTAAATCTACATTTAAACCCCTTACAAGACGGCAAAGATTTGAGCTCGTCCAAATTGAAAGAAGTTGCAGACGATATTTTCAGTTTGATAAAATTTTGAAATTGTTTGACTTTTGGGATGGAAAACATTGTGGAAAATGAAGAAATTGCTTGTCACAAGCAATTTCTTCATTTCCACAATGTTTTCCAAAAGCTTTATCTTGTGAGGCGTCAAACAGCGTCAATGTGTGAGAATGGGTTAAAAGAGCGATATAAAGGCACTTTTCCGGAAATTTCCACTATCATCAAGCGTATAATACTCGAGAATCTTTGGACCACGGCATGTAAATATAACCGTATTTTACTGTTCAAATTCACGAAAAAATGTCACATTTCTTCCTTCACTTTAATGGCCAAATGATAAACAGCATTAAATGCTTTTATTTAATATATTTGCTTTTGCAACGTCACCGCAATTTGAAGTTAAAGTTGACCGTTTATACATGTAAGGTTAACACGGCTATAATGGGATTGCACAATTGACGTCATCATCCATATCTGGTCCACAGGTAAATTTCAGTTTCGTTTTACGCGCGCCTGTAAATCACGTATCTTTATCAGGTTATAACTCGGGTTAGGGGTTGATTTTTTCATCGCAATTTTTGCTAATCTTTTTTTTAGACAATTCTCTTTAAGATGAATTCATCTTATTTGACATGAAAACGAAGATGGATTCCAGCTTTAAAACTGAAAACATACTTAATGGTCACCAACATTGAGGCCAAGTTTTGTCTTGATTGATCACTATTTGTGGTTGTTAGAGAAACAAGACAAATGTAATTCATTAAGGTCCCTCTTTCTGTGATACCCATTCGAACATTCCCATTTGTGGAAGGCATCTTTCTTGTAAAAGTTTCATAAAGAATTGGGCCAAAATTGTAGCCCCCTAGAGTACTAACAAGGATTTTGTTATTTAGGCCCCTTTTCCCTAGATATCTAATGGAACATTTGCATATTGAATATGGTCCATCCTTGTGACTAGATTTGGTAAAATTTGTGGCCTTTAGCATGCTAATAAAGATTTTGTCTTTAAGGGCCTTTTCCGATGATATCAAACAGGACAGTCCCATGTTAAATAGGAATCATCCTTGTGACTAGACAAGCATTCTGATGAAGTTTCATGAGGATTGGGCCTAAATTGTAGCCTCTAGAGTGCTAACAAGAATTTGTCATTAAGGCCCCTTTTCCTGTCATATCCAACAAACCATTTCCATTTTCAATAGAATTTATCCTTGAAGCAAGACAAAAATTTTGTGAAGTTTCATGAAGATAGGGAAAAATTGTGGCTTCTAGCATGCTAACAATAATTTTGTTTTTAAGGCCCCCTTTCCCATGATATCTTTCATTTTCTATAGGATTCACCCTTGTGACTAGGCAAACATTCTGATGAAGTTTCAAGAATATTAAGCAAAAATTGTGGCCTCTAGGGTGCTTACAAGAATTTTGTCAATAAGGCCCCTTTTCCTGTGATATCAAACAAAACATTCCCATATTAAACAAGAATAATCCTTGTCACTAGACAAACATTTTGATGTAGTTTCACAAAGATTTGGCCAAAATTGTAGCCTAAAGAGTGCTAACAAGAATTTTGTAATTAAGGCCCCTTTTCCCATGCCGGTGGTATCAGTGATATCAAACAAAACATTTCCATATTCAATGAGAATCATCCTTGTGACTAGACAAACATTTTGTTGAAGTTTCATGAAGATTTAGCCAAAATTGTAGCCTGTAGAGTGATAACAAGAATTTTGTAATTAAGGCCCCTTTTCCCATGCCGGTGGTATCAGTGATATCAAACAAAACATTTCCATATTCAATGAGAATCATCCTTGTGACTAGACATACATTTTGTTGAAGTTTCACGAAGATTTAGCCAAAATTGTAGCCTATAGAGTGATAACAAGAATTTTGTCAATAGGGCCCCTTTTCCCGTGATATCCAACAGAACATTCCAATTTTTCATAGAGTTCATACAACTTACTGACACAAATAAATAAACAAACATTTCTCATCTGTAGACTAGATCAGATGATAAGATAAAATCCAGAATAATAAATATGGACCAAGAGAGGCAACTTGTAGACTACAAATTGCTAAGGTATTGTATCTGTTATCTCCCTTATAAGTCTGATAAACAACGCCCTGCCACGCCCACATTTTTTGATAAATCTAAAAGTTTGAGAACAAATTATGAGAAGAGTCACTCAAGGAACATTTCTACCATGTTTGGTTGATATTGACCAAATGGTTGGTTTTTAAAGAATTTTCTTAGGATTTTTAAGCCCCGCCCTGCCACGCCCACATTTTTTGACAAATCATAAATTCGCGAACAAGTTTTGAAAAGGGTCACCCAAGGAACATTCCTGCCAAGTTTGGTCAAAATTGCCCCAATGGTTTGGGAGGAGAAGATGTTTGAAGAAATTGTGAACGGACGGACGGACAGATGGACGGACGGACGGACGGACGGACGACGGACGGTGAGCGATCACAATAGCTCACCTTGAGCACTTTGTGCTCAGGTGAGCTAAAAAGGTCTAGGAAAATATTGAAGAATTGGAAAAGTCCCAATTCTTGATGTTTGGGAAAGGGTTAATCAAGATAAATAATCCTTAGTTAATTTTGTCTACCAAAAATATGGAGCATATGTAATAATGTGATAACCAAGAATGAAAATGAGTAAATAAACATTCCTGTGTCTATCTATTAAGAATTGCAATATAATATAAGCTAGCTACACTGGGCAACTAAGTTACGGTACTATTAGTCTATTAGCTCATTTTTGGATTGCAAAAATTAAGACATTTTCATTCAAAAGACTTGCAAGCAACAAAACAACTGATGACAAGGGTAAAATTCATATATTGCAAAGAAAATAAGGATGACGGACCAACAGAGGACGGACAAAAATAGACAATAACTCTCAGAATACTTCTTGTTGAGAGCTAAAGATGAAATCACTGTTCAAAAGACATGTTTAACCGATGAATTGTCTGAAAGAATCACACCATGTAAATACTTTGTTAGCACTCAGTGAGTTATAGAGCCTGGATCTATGCCAACCAAGATTATTTGTATGCAATTACACTGCAAGTAAAACCCTTTCCTGAGCAGTACCTGCTTTTGACATCTATGTCTGATTTAAAGGCTGAGGAAAACATTTAGGCAAAGAATAAATTCCAATTTTCAATATTTTCTATGCTATGATGTATAATTGTCCCATGATAAACTGATGTTCATAAACAACAATTAAAAGATATTTAATAGAGACGGACATGCAAATCATTGTGTCAATATTAAATATCAATATCGATATGATTTCGTGTTGACCAATATAACCTATAATTAGTCAATGGGTATGGTATTTATATTGTTTGGCAGGAATAAGTAAATCATGGGACCACTATACAACTAGAAGACCTGAAGGTCTAGAGTCGCTCCACAGGCCTGAATTTCATGTAATATTTAATCCAAGTTTTGATTAGATTGTTCAATGCTTGTGTTTCATAAAGAAAAAGAAAGTTACAAAACTAGATTGTTCAAAATGTTTGGTTCTTGAAGCAAAGAAAGTAAAACTATATGTTTGCCATTTGAGAAAGGGTAAAAGGGAAATGGTAGAACATTCCAGCTTAGGATGATACTAGCAATTAAAATTTTCCATCTTCCAAACAGATCTAGATTAACAGACCATTGATTACTCCAAAATATTTCATATTTCTAAAAATAGATTTTGAGCTAAAAAAAGATTTGGGAAATACCATATTCCAAAATGGCTGATGAAAACTGAATTTCTTGTAATATCAAGTCCAAGTTTTGACTAGATTTTTCAATACTAAGTCTTGTTGCTCTTAAAACAATTACAAAGTAACTAGAAAGCTGAAAATACATTCATATACGATCAATTGGTTACCAAGCTTTGTCTTTATTAGAGTGAGATTGGCTGTTAGAGTGGAAAAAAGTCAAAATTAGCAAATTTGTCAAATTGAAAGGCATATAACTTAGGAATTTACATTCCTATCTAGCTAAGAATGACACGAAAGTAAGATCTTAACTTCACCTACATCTTGTTAAAGTTTCGACCTGATTGTTCAATATTTGTGGATGAAAAGAGTGTAAAATCAAAGTCGAAAACAGCAATTTTGTCAAATTCAATGGCAGAAAAATCATGATTTAAGCTGAATGAAGCTGAAAATTACACACATGCAAGATCTCATGGCCAGTAAGATTACATGAAAGTTTCCTGTTGATTGGTGGATATATATGGTTGTTTGAGTAAAAATAAGATCAAAAATTGTAATTTTACCAATTTCAAGGGCACATAACTCAAGACATAATATTCAGATCAAGCTGAAAATTGCACTCAGGCAAGATCTTATCAGCACCAACATTCTGACCAAGTTTTGTCTTGATTGATAAATATTTGTAGTGGCTAGAGTGAAAACAAGTTCATAACAGCCATTTTTTAATTCAAGGGCAGATAACTCCAGACTTTCTGGTTCAATCAGAATTAATTTTAGGAATCTGATAGAGGACCACCTAGGGATCATTCCTGTGAAGTTTGATTGAAATCCATCTGGTAGTTTCTGAGGAGAAGATTTTTAAAGAAAAAGTTGACGACCGGACGGACACACGCACGCACGACGGACACAGCGCCATGACAATAGCCCGCTGGCCTGAAGGCCAGTGGAGCTAAAGACACATATTTCTATATTTCTAAAACTATTTTATCATCTGCAACAACTCATTGAAAAGGTTACATCCATCCCAAAACTATATACTAAATATTATTCTCAATGGAATCCTAAGAAATACTCAAAGAAAAACACATGTCATTCATTCATCCTCACTAACAGACTGTACTTTACTAGTACAAGTGCGAGATAATGACAAACTTATAAAGTCCAAACAGGGCATGACTTTTTATCAAATATTACTCAGAGTTGGTAAAACACTTGTACTATAGCACCAGCCGAAAATAACAGTGACGTAGGCTAATGTTTACTACTTGACAACCAATCAACTCTGTCCGTATTTGTAACGGTGCAAATCAGACGAATTGATTGGTTTTGCAGCAGTAAACATCAGCCTACGTCACTGTCAATTTCGGCTGGGACTATTGTATATGTCGCTTTTCAACAAAAACCTTGTAACTGCAGCTTAAAACAAGCTGCAGTTACAGGGTCTTTGTTGAAAAGCAGCAATGTGTTAGATTTTCAAAACAAAACACATTTTTTACATCTGTATTAATCGTAAGTTATAGTTTGAGAAACAAGAGTGACCTCTCTTTACATATTCCGTTTATAAAATCGTCCATTCCCACAGGATTTCAGCACTGGATTTCTTACAGAGAGCATGTTTAAACGGATACATGTAACAAATACTTGCAACTAACACGATAAACAATGTAACAGTGATAGATCAGAGGTGTGGAATTCACATGCCCGACTTGCCCGACCTGGGTTTTGTGGTGGACGGGCAAGGGCTTTTTTCAAGTGAGCTTAATTGTCCGTGGGCAAGTGCATATCAAGGGAATCAAAATGTGATAAAAACGAAATTTTAATGTTTAATTTTTGCTCACGATCTGTCTAAAAAAATCCATTTCAATCAAATCATATTTTAAATTTAAAAGATAAATATGTGTTTGAATTGTGTTCATTCAGTTTTATATATTAACTGAAAATAAAGTTAAAATAAAGTATAAATATTATTTTCCTGTCTTGATGTTGTTTTTTTCTGGACAAGTCAACTTTGCCTTCGGACAAGTAGAAAACTTGTCCGAGGACAAGTGGAAAAATTCCATATTTCCACACCCCTGTAGATACATCGTCTTACATCAGTAATTTATCTTATTACACTGTTTTACTTTCAAATCAATAACCTGACATCCCCATATTAATGACTGAGTCTATCTTACACTGTCATTCTTTTTTGTACATCAGATGTACAACTAACTATAGATTCTGTTTTACTAACTATAGATTCTATAGTTAGTAAAACGGGGCCCAGGTCTTGTTTGGAAAAGGGTTAAGTTTGTGAAGAACTGGCCCACTTTTTTCCCTTTTCAAAACCAGACAAGTGTTAGAGTAAAGATGTGTTTTCTCTCAAATTCAATAATTACATCTACAGAGGATCAAAACATCACATTAAATCTAAGCCATTAGCAATTTTCCCCGCTGTTCTCTTATGCTCACAAAAATAGAAACCCGATAAGATGTCTTTCCTAATTCACAACCATCTTTATGTGCACAAATCTCCTCTGAAGTCTTTTGTGACATAAGTAAAGGCTTTAGACCTTTTGCAAGCAGAAACCATTTCAAATTCTTTAACCCTTTCCCAAACAAGGCCTGGTTTTGACGTCCCTAATTGAAAAGGCTTGAGAAAACATTGAGGCAAAAGAAGAAACTGCTGATAATCAGCAGTTTCTCCTTTTGTCTCAATATTTTCCTGACTCTATCACAACCGAATCCTATCTTTATTATCATCATGTTTGTCGTCTGCAGCAGCTTTCAATTTGGATGACCCTATAATTTTGTCGTTTGGGAAAGGGTTAATTCAATTCCATAGCTGCTGCTCACAACAAATTGGCTGCTGATAGAGATCAAAATTTTTGTACAATGCATCAAAGAAAATATTAAAGCTAAAGAAGAGAATGCTAATTATCAGCATTTCATTCTTTTGTTTCAATGTTTTCCTTGGCTTTTTCTTTTTGGGCCATCAAACATGGCCTTGTTTGAGAAAGGGTTAAACCTTTTACAAACGACAAAATTTCAGGGCGGCCCTATTCAAAAGCTTCTGAAGAGGACAAATTTGATGTTAAAAAGGAAGGGATTTGTGTACATCAAAGCACAGAAAATATTGAGACAAAAGGAGAAACTGCTGGTTATCAGCAGTTTCTTCTTTTGTCTCAATGTTTCCCAAGCCCTTTTAATTGGGGACGTCAAAAGCAGGTCTTGTTTGGGAAGGGGTTAAACCTTTTACAAAGTTTAGTATCTAGACTGGTCCAATTTGAAAGTACAGTCTAACCTGTATTAAGAGACCGTCTTTGGGATTCACCATAAAAGGTCACATATGACAGGTGGTCTCTTAATTGAGGGTCAGACAGAATTGGTAAAATTTTCAAAGTACATGTACGATCAATGTTTAGTATGCTAAAATTAATTTACAAATGAATAAACTCTACATATATAATAAAACTAAATAAAATGATTGGAAGAACACGCCTTATATAGTAAGAATATCCGTCAATCGATCTACATTAGGTTTCCTTTACAATGCACTGACCGTCATGGTGAAAATCAGCATGTCAGCAGACCTTCAGACATGTCAAATAATGAATTGTCCTCGATCCAACATTTCCTATTTTGTCATTCCCACTGTGCAACATTAATTGTGAAGTTCTTCTTGATGAAAATATCGGCCATTTCAAACAACCAAAACTGTAAATTGAATTCGAGAATTTGCCAAAAATTTCATCCTATCATTGTTTGTGCCTACTTGATTCGCGGATTTGTAGTTGCCAATACTCAAGGGATCCTTAATCGAACAAATATTTCGGCCGTTACAAGCCCATCCCTACTAAGAAAATTACAATCAAGTTCGACCCGGTGACATCATTTTTTACGATAACTTATTTCTCACGCTATTTGATTTTGAACACCGTTAACTTTCGTTTCCGTCTCAAGAATCCATATTTTGAAATTACGTCCCCGGGGAAAAGTCGCTAAAAACAGTTTCGACGGTTGATTTGGGCACAGTTTTTAAGGTCGCTTGTCGGGTAAGGCAGGGAGTGGTTTAATTCAGGGTCAATTTATAGCAAAATGCTTCGGGAGGAAAAAATACGGTCACATATGACAGGAAGTCGCTAAATTCAGAGGGTCGCTAGGGCAGGTTTGACTGTAGTTGTCGACAACAAAGTAATTGACATCAAAATTGGGAAATGTTTGTATTGATTGCTTTGAAAATATTGAGGGAAAAGAAGAAATTGATGATTAATTGATTATCAGAAAATTCTTTTCTCTCCATTTTCCCCATTTCATTACTGCTAGAGACTTGAACACTAAGTCTTGTTTGGACAGCTGTCATAATTAGAAAGTTGTTGCACATGACAGAAATATAATCATATGGTGCTCAGCATTTTCTACCTTTTCCTCATAGTTTTCAAAAGCTGACAAACCAGGGGTGCATTCTTTAGAGCGAGATTTTTTAAGATTTCTTAATGTGTTTTGAATAAAGCGTTTTTAAGACCGAAACTTTGACTGAGATGTTCCGAATGCTCCATATTTATACAAATGACGTCATCATGATGTCATTTGTATAAGGTATGGAGCATTCGGAACACCGCCGTTTATGAGTTATGGAGTGTTCCGAACAACTCGGTCAAATCTCTTTTATATTGTTTGTACAGAGTTGACCGATGGGTTCCGCACAAAGTATAGGGTAATGGCGCCTCCCATTGAGCGTCTTAAAAATCTTGCTCTAAAGAACGCTTTATCCTAAAATATCTTAAGAAATCTCAAGATATCTCAAGAAATCTCACTCTAAAGAACGCACCTCAGGGCTTAGTTGGGAAAGGGAGAGCCAATCCCTGATTCTGATGATATCTCTTATAATAGAGATGTTGATTACTGTTGACCTTTACAAAACATTTTCCTTTTCTATAAGGATCATTAGTTTTGATATCGCTATAGAAAACATTTCGGTAGTCTACATCCAAAAGGATGAAAATATTACTAATTAACCAAAAGGCAATGTTCTCCTTTTGTCTTGATAATTTCTTTGATAAAAACATACTAGACATACTTGTGCCATAAATTAATCTGTTTCACCTTAGGCTTGTCCCAGGGAAAAGTTTGAAGTGTAGAAAAGGGATATGAACAATAATGCATCACAAGTTGCAGAGAAAAAGTTGCCGTAGTTCCAACATTAATTCTGAATTTCATCCCAAAAACAATTACTGGAAATTAATATAATACACTGAAGATCTTTATGAAGCAATTCCGTTAATAGTTACTATGGCAACAAACATTATTTTTTCAATCATTTTTTGTCCTATAAAAGACAAGTTTTATGTTTCATGGGAATTAGATTTTGTCTACAAATGCTACCTAACACTATCTTAACCCTTGTCCTGCAGACTTCAAATTTTGTTTAAAACAAATTGCCCATTTCCAAGACATTTCAATCAATTTGCCTCTGTCTTCTTGCTATATTTGAGTAGAAAGCAGGCAGTGTGGGCTAAGATCAGACTGCATGTCTGTGCAGGCAGATTTTAGTCTATACTACCTGCCAAAGCTTTTGTCACAAGAGCAATACATGTTGTGAACAGCATGGAAACCTTTAACCCTTTCTCAAACGACAAAAATTTTGGGTGGTCCTACTCGAAATCTGTTGCAGACGACAAAAAAAAAACAATTATGGGTTAATTTAGATTGGATTTGTGAACAACATAGCTCAGAAAATATTGAGACAGAAGGAGAAAGTGCTGATTATCAGCACTTTCTTTTTTTGCCTCAATATTTTCGCAAACCTTATCTATCATGGACGTCAAAACCAGGTCTTGTTTGGGAAAGGGTTAAATTAACCACATTGTAAAGAGAGACTGTTTTTTCTTAAATATTCTTGTGTTCCGTCCTTCCCAAAACAAGTCATGACTTTAATGTTCATAACCAATCTAGCTTTGACAAACATTGAGAGAAAAGTAGGAATTTATTATGTTCTCCTTTTTTCATAAAGCTGTTTATGCTTAAAGATACACATTTTCCCACTCAGTAAAATTCAATTCTGTCAGATATTTAGGGCCATTGAATTCATACAAGCATAAGAAATTTACTGGTTAGGAAAGTGTTAAAATTTCTACAACATAATCCTGCACACAGGCAGACAAACAAAAGATACAAAATTTAACATATCCCAGACACATCTCGTACTTGGCAAGACTGTAAAAAGGTACCATAGAGGTAAACATCCAAGTAGTCTTGTGTTTACATCCAAGCACTGGCACAATTTGTCTAGGTATGAAAATAACTTCAAAGACAGACACACAGTCATACAGACAATGTTATTGTCCCTTTTCAACAAAAACATTGTAACTGCAGCTTGTTTGAAGCTGCAAGTACATGGTTTTTGTTAGAATGTGATGTTATGCTTATGTACCTGTACACAAAATAGACACTAGTCTTGCAGTCTTGCACTTTGCATGGGTATGAAAAGGTAACAATCTCACGCCAGAGCTAAAGATGTAGAGTGATGATGACATTCTAAATTCATTGTTTGTACACCAAACCATATGTTATGGGAACTCATTTCAATATTGTCTTAAAAAGACAATTCAAATGGGTACCCACAAAATAGGGTTTGACTAAAGAATGCAGACATTTTTTTTAATTCAAAAGCTGCTTCTTAGACTAATCAAAAGCTCTGCAGAGCAACAGATAAGACTTTCTAACTTTTTTATAAAATAATTCCTATTTCAAACCCTATGTTGTGTGCACTCATTTTAACCCTTTCCCAAACAAGACCTGGTTTTGACGTCCCTAACAGAACAGGCTTGGGAAAACATTGAAACAAAAGAAGAAACTGCTGATAACCAGCAGTTTCTCCTTTTGTCTCAATATTTTCTGTGTCATATTTTACACAAAACATGTCTTTATTATCATCTTTTTTGTCGTCTGCAGCAGCTTTCAAAATGGATCACCCTAAAATTTTGTCGTTTGGGAAAGGGTTAATTATCTCCATGAGACACTTCCAATGAGTACCCACAACATAGGGTTAAATGAACAATTAAAGAAATACATGTACTGCATTTTAACCCATTCCCACATAATGACGCCTTTTGACACTCCACAAAATAATGGCCAAGGAAAACATTGTGGAAAATGAAGAAATTGCTTGTGACAAGCAATTTCTTCATTTCCCACGATGTTTTCTATGTAAATAGACCAAAAAATATATAATTTCATTCACTTGAAATTGTCGTCTGTATCATCTTTGAATTTGGAACAGTCCAAAATTTTGTCATCTGGTAATGGGTTAAGCCATTTCTCGTTCTTATCTGTAGCTCTGCAATCTGTGTTTTACATCCTGTAATCCTCTCCGCACAATCTGTCTGGGTATGCCAAAACAAGTTGCTGTAACCAGTAATTCTCTCCAAAATATCTACCATAACATTTCAAGGAAGTCATTAGCTTACATTTTCCCCTAGATAATGTTTCTACCCACTTCAAGCCAAGTTACATAACAACAATTGTCTACAATTACACATTTCAGTAGCATGAAGATACTAGCAATATTAGATACAGTATTTATTTTTAATTTTGGGGGAAGGGGGTCAGGACCCATAGGTGGGGGAAAATTTGTGCACAAATGCCCCAAAAGGGGAATTTCAAGGCATGCTTATAATCTCAAATATAGTATTATAAATGCATTTAACCTTTTTTCAAACAAGATTTGGTTTTGACATCCCTTATAGAAAGGCTTGGGAAAACATTGAAGCAAAAGAAATCAAAGTACTGAAAGTACTGTTGGGAAGCAAATTTGTTAATAATGTACAATGTAGGCCTATCCAGAAGTAGATTACTTTGATTAGGTACTTTGATTATCCATTTGGATACTTTGATTCCATGCTGGTGATGTTGGATCTATTTTTAGCACAAGTTGACAACCTTTATGTGTATACTAGTACTAACCAATCAATGGACGCGGTTTGCCAGGTACTACCAGTTGTAAATACATAGTATACACGCTACGGTTTATCGGTGTGTAAATTGTCTATTTATAGCTTTGAGCCTTTGAATATATTTCGTAGTTCAGTAAACTTGACTGACCCATTTACAAGGAAGATCATTGGACTGATCTTTGAACCATAATAAAGCAAATTACTACGTCGGTCTTTTCTTCGCTTAAAGACATGATTAATAGAATGTTTCACTTTCAGTCACACTATTCAATATCTACATGTATAACTTCAGACTTACATATGAACATTCGAATGACTGTTACCTCATTAATTTTTGCTTTTGATAGAACTATTTATAGTGAGGAGGACCGGAAGATGTTGTGTGGTATGCAGAGAATGTTAAAGTGCAGAGAAGCACGGCTGCAAAGAAAAGCAAATTTTGCAAAATTTGCTTCCCAAAAACTGCTGATAACCAGCAGTTTCTCCTTTTGTCTCAATTTTTTCTGTGCCATATTGTACAGAAATCCTATCTTTAATTTCATCCATTTTGTTGTCTGCATCAACTTTCAAATTGGACCAACTTCAAATTTCGTCGTTTGGGAAAGTAATACCAGGCCCATTTTTCTCTAATAAAACTTAAGTACATACTCATGAATACATGCTCAACTTCAATGGAATTCTCTCCAACATTGAAGGGTATTCGATTATAGTTCGCGTGGATTTCATGTGATTTGAGTACTGTGCTCAGATTTGAGTCTAATAACATACTAAAGTTTTTTCGAGAAACCGGGACCAGGTTATCAGCAGTTTCTTCTTTTGTTTCAATGTTTTCACAAGTCTGTTCTAGAAGGGATGCCAAAACCAGGTCTTGTTTGGGAAAGGGTTAAACTTGCCAACATAGTTACAAGCATTTGCAAAAGTCAAAATAGATACTAATAAATCATTCAAGTTCTAGTGAGTAAGGAGGGATTGGTGCCGTGGTAACCTTAGCTGTTAAGAGTGGCGTTAAGGTCCATTCAATCAATCGATCTACTTAGTGGATATGGCTAAAGATCATTGAGGAAAAAGGTTTGGTAAAGGTTTGAGAAATGACCTTCCCAATAACCAATTATACATAATACAAGAGAAACAAGGTGATTTGATTATTTTTACATCCACCTACTCAACTGCCTTGATGCTTGATTGTTACTTCTACCAATACCATCATTCTCATAGCAAAATCAGAATGATTGGATGCTGTAAAGTAGTAGGCCTAGTTATTCTTCCATTGTTAATTCAAAGCCAAATACAGTGAACACTACTGCAACTTGAAAGGTGCTATAGCAAGCAAAATTTAAGTTGATGAAGGTTATTAGCATTTACTTCTTTTGGCTCAATGTTTTCCCAGGCTTTGAACAACTTGGTAGTTCAAAATGTGTCATTGTTTCTTAAGACAGGGTTAAGAGCAAAATGAATGAAAATTCTCAAAATTATTATTATAAAATTAAATCAACATTTTCTCCTGACTCTACAATATCATGGATAATGTTTATTCAAAGAAAAATTTTGTCATTGTTGTCACATTGTTGTCATACTGAAATTTGTCATCATGATAACTTTCATTATATTCTATTTTTTTCTAAACCTTTCTCTGACAAAACCTTTTTTTCATGTCCCTAATAGAAAAGTGTTTGGAAAGTTTGAGACAGCATTTCCTCGCTTTTCAACAAAAACTTCCTAACTGCCGCTTGTTTTGAGCTAAAGTTACGAGGTTTTTTGTTGAAAAACAGCGATTTACTCCTTTTGCGTCATTATTTTCCTGGCTCTAAAAAGTCCAATCTTCAACAACACCAAATTTGTTGCCTGCAGCAGCTTTGAAATATTTTGTCATTTGGGAAAGATTTAATCCTTTCCCAAACAAGACCTGGTTTTGACATGTCCTGTAAAGCAGGCCTAGGAAAACATTGAGACAAAAGAAGTAAATGCTGATAACCAGCATTTTCTCCTTTTGTCTCAATATTTTTCATGCTACATTTTACATAAATCCAATTGCTTTTTCAACATTCATTTTGATATCTGCAGAAGCTTTTAACCCTTTCCCAAGTGGCAAAATGTTTGAATGGTCCTATTTAAAAGCTTCTGTAGACAACAAAATTGAAGTGAAAAAGAAAGGGATTTGTGTACAATAGAACACAGAAAGTATTGAGACAAAAGGAGAATCTGCTGGTTATCAGCAGTTTCTTCTTTTGCCGCAATGTTTTCTGAAGCTATTTTAATTAGGGAAGTCAAAACCAGGTCTTGTTCGGGAAAGGGTTAAAATGGATGGACCACCAAAATATTTTGTCGTTTGGAAAAGGGTTAAACCCTTTACCGCTTACCTTCACAGCAAAATAGTAGTATGTTGTCCATATAGAAATGGTTAACAGATGCCAACAAAATTGTCATTAACAACAACAATTTTTTACTCGTATCAGAAGGAAATGTTAGGGGAAAAGAAGAGAATGCTGGCTATCAGCAATTTCTTCTTTTCTCCCAATGTTTAAGTCTTTTCAAATTATGAAGACATAAACACTAGATTTTGTTTGTGAAAGGGTCACATCTTAATTAAAATTCAATTGAAATTTGTCCTTGGACCTTTTGATGGAAAGTTGAACATCCACTGCAGGTATAAAAAAAGTATGGTTTGGACAGAGTTAGAATGCACAAGGCCAAAGGCTACAACTAAGAAAAGAATGAAGAAAGAATTGTTAACCCTTTCCCAAACAACAGAAATTGGGACTGATCCTACTTGGAAGCTGCTGCAGTAGACAAATCAAAGTTAACAAGAGCTTCGCAGAGCAGCGCATATGCGCCCGAGAGGTGCTTGTCAGTAAAATGGGCATTTTTTTTTAAATTCAAGGGCAGATAATTCAAGAATGAAAAGAGTTATCTGAATTCCGTAAGCATTGTGAACAACTAAACACCATGGAGATTCATTGTGGCAAGTTTGATCAAATTCCGATCAAAACTGAAGAAGTTGCGAACACAAAAAGTTGCTAACGGACGGACAGACAGACATACAACAGGGGCCATAACATAATATGACCCTTTCGGGTGCATTATAAAGAAAGGATTTACATACAAAAGAGCACAGAAAAGATTGGGATTACCAGCATTTTCTTCTTTTGTCTCAATGTTTTCCCAAGCTTTCCCTATTAAGGCATGGTCACATACAATTCAGTGTCAACGTGTCCAAATTATACTGTACAACTCAGCATTTTTGGATGTGCTCCAGCCGTGATATGGACGTGGAACTGTGTATGTGACAAAGCCTTAGGGGAAACAAGCAAATTCGTTGAATTGATATCCCCCGCCGAACATATTTTAATTTTCAATAAAGTAGCGCGGAAATGAATATAACTCTGTATGTATATGGCTTCAACAGAACGAATATCACTCTGTATGTATATGGCTTCAACAGAACGAATATCACTCTGTATGTTTATGGCTAAAACAGTCAGGGGCAGTAACTCTAAATTCGGCGGTCGAACCGGGTAACCCCGACGATATGCGCATGTCCTCATTGTAGTAAAGCTGTGTGCCAAGTTTCATTGAAATCCGGTCTATAGTTTTCAAGAAATAGCGCGGAAACGAATATCACTCTGTATGTATATGGCTAAAACAGTCAGGGGCAGTAACTCTAAATTCGACGGTCGAACCGGGTAACCCCGACGATATGCGCATGTCCACTTTGTAGTGAAGCTGTGAGTCAAGTTTCATTGAAATCCGATCTATAGTTTTCAAGAAATAGCGCGGAAACGAATATCACTCTGTATGTATATGGCTTAACCCTTTCCCAAACAAGACCTGGTTTTGACGTCCCTAATGGATATGGATTAGGAAAACATTGAGACAAAAGAAGAAACTGCTGATAACCAGCAGTTTCTCCTTTTGTCTCTATATTTTCTGTGCCATATTTTACACAAATTCTATCTTTAATAACTTCCATTTTGTCATTTGTGGCAGTTTTTGAAGTGGATCACCCTAAACTTTTGTCGTTTGGGAAAGGGTTAAACAGTCAGGGGCAGTAACTCTAAATTCGGCGGTCGAACCAGGTAACCCCGAGGATATGCCTATGTCCACTTTGTAGTGAAGCTGTGTGCCAAGTTTCATCGAAATCCGGTCTACAGTTTTCAAGAAATAGCGAGGAAACGAATATCACTCTGTATGTATATGGCTTAAACAGTCAGGGGCAGTAACTCTGAATTCGACGGTCGAACTGGGTAACCCCGACAATATGCGCATGTCCTCATTGTAGTGAAGCTGTGTGCCAAGTTTCATTGAAATCCGGTCTATAGTTTTCAAGAAATAGCGCGGAAACGAATATCACTCTGTATGTATATGGCTTAAACAGTCAGGGGCAGTAACTCTAAATACGGCGGTCGAACCAGGTAACCCCGACGATATGCGCATGTCCACTTTGTAGTGAAGCTGTGTGCCAAGTTTCATCGAAATCCGGTCTATAGTTTTCTAGAAATAGCGCGGAAACGAATATCACTCTGTATGTATATGGCTTAAACAGTCAGGGGCAGTAACTCTAAATTCTGCAGTCGAACCGGGTAACCCCGACGATATGCGCATGTCCTCATTGTAGTAAAGCTGTGTGCCAAGTTTCATCGAAATTCGGTCTATAGTTTCCAAGAAATAGCGCGGAAACGAATATCACTCTGTATGTATATGGCTAAAACAGTCAGGGGCAGTAACTCTAAATGCGGCGGTCGAACCGGGTAACCCTGACGATATGCGCATGTCCACTTTGTAGTGAAGCTGTGTGCCAAGTTTCATCGAAATCCGATCTATAGTTTTCAAGAAATAGCGCGGAAACGAATATCACTCTGTATGTATATGGCTTAAACAGTCAGGGGCAGTAACTCTGAATTCAATGGTCGAACCGGGTAACCCGGCGATATGCGCATGTCCTCTTTGTAGTGAAGCTGTGTGCCAAGTTTCATCGAAATCCGGTCTATAGTTTCCAAGAAATAGCGCGGAAACGAATGTCGGACGGACGGACGGACGGACATGGCAAAAACAATATCCCCCCCCCCCACACCCCCCCCCCCCCCCCGAAAAAAATTTTCGGCGGGGGATAATTAAAACCAGGACTTGTTTGAGAGAGGGTTAACGGAAAAGGTTGCTTTTAACAGGTAAAATTACAAATAAATACAGGAGCCCCATCATAAACTGCTACAAACAATACTATATGGAATGTTTATGACCTCACAACAGACAATCCTGTATTTCTGAATATCTCATTCAAACTGGGCATGTCATACAGAAAGGGACCATCTGATTTTTTTCTCCTCTAAACTCAACACTATTTTTTTTTTTTTTTTTTTTTTTTTTTTTTTTTTTTTTTTCACAGTAAAAAGTTTGTCATCTGTTTTCAAAATGACACATTGATTTTCTAGCAGGGGAGAATTGTCTTATTTAACCTGTTCCCTAACAATAATGCTTTTTGACGTCCCACCAGAAAAAGGCTTTGAAAAACAATGTGGAACATCAAGAAATTGCTTGTGAAAGAAATTTCCTCATATTCTGCAATGTTTTCTACTCAGAAAGACCAGAAAGTTTAAAATTTTGCTCACTGTAAGAAATTGCCATCTGCACATCTTTCAGTTTAGAGACACATCTTTGAATTTATACAAGTCTAAAATTTTGCTATTTGGTATTGGGTTAAAGAATTCGCCAGAGCTACAGATAAGTAGGGTGAATACATTCTAACTTTGTTATTTCAATTTCAAACCCTATGTTGTGGGTACTCATTTGAATCGTCTCGGCGAGACGATGCAAATGAGTAACCACAACATAGGGTTTGATGAATAATAATAGAATTATCGCAGTTTGAAAAGTCATCACCCCCGCTTATCTGGAGCTCTGATTCACAACCACTTCTTTACTGTAAATCTCATTCTGATATACTATTAAAATTTGTCCAAATGTATTCACTGTCAGTGTGCCTTTTCAATTAAAGACTTAAAAACTTGGTCTTGTTTGGGAAAAGGTTAAGAGTTTTATATCCAATATAGCTCAGAAAATCAGGAAACATAGACAAAGAAAGAAAATGCTAGTTATCAAGTTATCAGCATTTTTTCTTTTAACTCCATGTTTTCCAAATTCTTCTTATTCTCTATTGGATGTCAAAACAATTGTATTGTTTAGAATGTAATTAAGATATAAATATGACAAGTTGATAAACAAAAATCTTTGATTTACAATTCAAATCAGAGAAAAGCAACAGCCTGTCCTTACTATTGATTTGTTGGAAATGAAGTTTAATGTTTTGCAAAGATCTCCAACATTAACATAAGTTATAAGTAACTAACCCTTTCTAAAACAACAAAGGATGTATGTTACCTCTTTTTGAAACAGATCAAAATTCAAAGGACTCACAGGAGTGAAATTAATCAAATTAGTATTTCTTCTTGTATAAAATTTGTGTATATGATAGCACTGAAATCATTTAAAGAACAGGATAATCAGCATTTTCTCCTTTTCTGCTAATGCCTTTCAAAGCATTATCAAATTTTGGTGAAAATGACTATCAAAACCAATGATTGTTTGAGTTGTTTGAGAAAGAATAAACAAATCAATGGTCCTCAGTCTGCACAAAATAAATGAGCCAGGATCTGGAAAAACGTCCCTTAAGGCCTTTGAGCCCAACATAGATCCCGATCAGCTAGTGCATACACACAGTCTGATCAGGATCCATGTTGTTCTCTAATAGCTTCATTCGGTGACCTGTAGAAGCTTAAATAGAGCAGCATGGATGCATATTGGACTGCATTTGACAACAGGCTGATCTGTAAACTCGATTTTCAAAAATGCTTTAAGAGACGTTTTTCCAGACCCTGGCTCAAATGTATTTCAAGATACATATTCATCAAGAATCAAGATGACAAGTGTTTTGTCTCTATCAATCAAGCGATGTCTAACAACACTTTTTACATTTAACCATCATTCTAATTCTCTCAAACAACATGTTTTCCCAAGCTTTTCATATTTGGGATGTCAATAACAGGGTCCTATAGATATATTATCAACGATTGTACAACAAATTCTCCATTATGATTTCCTGTCAAACTTGGTTGTGACACAGTTGATGATACCACCCAACTGTAGATCTTGTTTAAGAATGGGTTAACCCTTTCCCAAACAAGACCACGTTTGACGTTCCTTATAAAATTGGTGTAAGAAAACATTGAGGCTAAAAAGGAAATGCTGAGGATCAGCATTTTGTGATCAGCAGCTACTTCCAAATTGGACAGTCAAACAATTTTGCTGTTGTGAAATGTGAAATGGGTAAAAAGAATTTTTCACAAATAGATATGACTCAGGGTTCTCCACAGAATCTTTTGAAGCCGTAGTGGCATTGGTAAACCTTGAAAATACATTGTGTTCATGCAAATAAATGTGAATAACAAGAGGACCATGATGGTCCTATATCACTCACCTGAACCAAAATGATATGAGCAACACTTTTGTTCAATTCAATTAATATTTATGACTTTAAGACTGAAAACTAAATTATATGGTCAATAACTTTGTGAAAATTAAACTCATCCGAGATCTTATGGTGCCCAACATTGTGTCCAAGTTTTGTCTTGATTGATAAATAATTACAGATTCTAGAGTATAAACAAGGTTGAAAACAGCCAAAGACGGCAATTTCATCAAATTCAAGAGCACATAACTCTCAACTTTCTAATCAAATCAGACTGAAAATCATACTCATCCGAGATCTTATGGTCTCCAACATAGTGTCCAAGATTTGTATTGATTGGTCAATAATTTAAGATTCTAGAGTGTAAACAAGATCGAAAAACAGCCGGAAAGGGCAAATTTGTCAAATTCAAGGGCACATAACTCTCGACTTTCTGATCAGATCAAATTGAAAATCAAAGTCATCCAAGATCTTATGGTCCCAAACATTGTGTATAAGTTTTGACTTGATTGATTAATAATTGTAGATTCTAGAGTGTAAACAAGGTCAAAAACAGCCGAAAATGGCAATTTTATCAAATTCAAGGGCATATAACTCTCGTCTTTCTAGTCAGATCAAACTGAAAATCAAAATCATCTGAGATCTTATGGTCTCCAACATTGTGTCCAAGATTTGTCTTGATTGGTCAATAATTGTAGATTCTAGAGAGTAAACAAGGTCAAAAACAGTCAAAAACGACAATTTTGTGAAATTCAAGGGCGCATAATTCTCGACTTTCTAGTCTTATCAGACTGAAAATCAAACTCATGCAAGATCTTATGGTCTCCAACATTGTGTCCAAGTTTTGTCTTAATTGGTCAATAATTGTAGATTCTAGAGTGTAAACAAGGTCGAAAACGGGAATTTTGTCAAATTCTCTTGACTTTTTTGTCTGATCTGACTGAAAATCGAACTCATCCAAGATCTTATAGTCTCCAACATTATATCAAAGTTTTGTATTGATTGAGCAATAATTGTAGATGCTAGAGTGTAAACAAAGTTAAAAACAGCATTTTTCGTCATTCAGGGGCAGATAACTCCACACTTTCTGGTCCGATCTGGCCCATAATCGAACTCATCCGAGAACTTATGACCATACTTGTTTTGACAAAGTTTGGTCAAAATTGACTAACATTTGTGGATGCTAGAGTGTAAACACCAAATTGCGGACAGACAGACGGACAGACGGACGGACGACGGACAAAAAGCGATCACAATAGCTCACCTTGAGCACTTTGTGCTCAGGTGAGCTAAAAACATAATGGGAAAAGAAGAAATTGCTCAATTTGAGCAATTTCTTCTTTTCCCCATAATGTTTTTATACAGAATTATTACATTTTGATTTATAAGAATGCATTATTTATCACATTTTGACATGATATACCTCTCAATGTCTCCACCTGGGGACCACTTTGAAGAAATTAAGCTGTAGGGGTGCTTTTAAGCTTTAGTGGCATTACACTAATCAACATGAAGCTGTAGTGGGGCCGATACAGCTTATTGGGCTGGGGAGAACACAGTATAATGTCTTACCATTTTGTTGTACAGCATTAATGGAAGTGTTATGGGCATCCACAGAGGCCAAAGTTGCTTCACCAGGTAAAGTTCCTCCTTGTTGATTGGGTATTTGGTTCTGTTGGACGTCTACTTTCTGATTGGTGGATTCTGAAAATACAATCGACACTTGTTATGTCCACATCTGATAAGTCGAATTTTTACTTAAGTCGAAGTTTAAATCTGGTCCCGTCCTCATCAATGGACATAATTTTTCAAACAAAATAATTTCGAACTGAATATAGCTATTGAAATATAGTAGGAAAAGGAAAGAAATTGCTCGTATTGAAATATAGTAGGAAAAGGATAGAAATTGCTCGAAACGAGCAATTTCTTTCCTTTTCCTACTATATTTCAATAATAATCGAACTTGATTAGTTTAAAAAACGGTCATATATCAACTTTATCGAAGCCGAACAAAATCAGATGAGTCGAACTCTGGATATGTTGAGGTAATTTAACGGCCACTCCGACTTCGACACATCGAGTGTCAACTGTAATAAGGAAACAGAGTGTAAGAATAAGAACTGTCATGCAGAGCGACAAGAAGAGGGGGTTAAGTCATTCTTATTGTAGGGATGGGAAGATTTTCAGGTCGAAGTTGATCCATGACCTTGACCTTTGACCTACATGACTAAATACAGATGAGAAGATGAAATATTTCTACAGCTTTATTTTTAAGTCTCAGACCAGGCCCCGGTTTCTCGAAAAAACTTAAGTATCTTCTCATGCTCAAATCCAAGCATCGTGCTCAAATCGCACGAAATCCACGTTAACTTCAATTGAATACAAATCAACGTTGATTGGTATTGAATAGAAGTTGAGCATGAACTCATGAGAATATACTTAAGTTTTTTCGAGAAACCGGGGCCAGGAGTGTAATAGAAACCTATCGACATTCAGCATGAAAAGTTACCAAAAGCTACTCTATCTGCATTTTAAATTTACATGCAAATGCAATAGTTTGGCACTTTATCCTTGGTATGGTAATAGGTTAATAATAAACAATATAACTCTGCATGTGGGAATCTCGTCGGTCATGTGAGAATAGCTAAATGTCATGAGTCTATCTTAGTGCAGTTACACAAACTGACATTTAGTTTAACTCTAACACAATAAACATTAGATGGAACGTTTAGTGCAAAACTAATATAAATCCATATAAAATGTACCTGAAATTATGACAATTTTGCTGTTACTCTTTACTATTAATCTTTTCCCAAAAGGCAAAAATTTAGTGTTTGAAAAAGAAAGCCATAAAATGTGATTTTGAAGTATTTGAAATAAACATTTTTGGAAAATAAGGTGTATTACAATAAGTCAATAACATGTGCCATCATTAATTTTGCATTTAGGTATTCCATCTGTCATTATATTCACAACACTCCATGCAACTTCGAGTGCCATCCATAGCAATGGAAATTGATGAGGGTATCCCTCGTCTATTTCCATTGACACAGATGACACTGAAGCTGACCAAATGTTTGGCATCTAATGATGGATGGAATACCTTAACACTATTATCTTTTATTATTACTCAATTTTGACTGAATTTCTGCATGAAAATAAAACAAGAGGACCATGATGGTCCTATATCGCTCACCTGAACCAAGATGATATGAGCCACAGTTATGTTTGAATCAATAAATATTTGTGAAATTAAGACTGAAAACAAACTTATGGTCATCAACATTATGTCCCTGTTTCCTCTTTATAGGTCAATATCTAGTTGTAAAGAGTGAAAACAAAGTCAAAAACGAGAATTTTGTCCATTTCAAGGGCAGATAACTCAGCAACTGCTTCTCTAATTGTGCTGAGGTTCAAACTCATCCATGATCTTATGGTGATTAACCAATATATCCAAGATCAAAGTTTTGTCTTGATTGGTCACCTTCAATTTTGTAGTTGTAAGAGTAAAAACAAAGTCGAAAAAAAGCAATTTTGTCAAATTCAAGGGCAGATAACTAAGGAAATTCTGGTCCGATCAAACCAAAACAAAAACTCATCGGAAATCTTATAGAAGGTCACCAACACTGTGTCCACTTTTTGTATATATTGGTCAATACTTGTAGATCTATGCTAGAGTGTAAACAATGTCAAAAGTTTTTTGGGTTTTTTTCAAGGGCAGATAACCCCTGACTTTCTGGTCCGATCTGACCCAAAGTCAAACTCATCAAAGATCTTATGGTCACTAATATTGTGTTAAAGTTTTGTCTTGATTGGTCAACAATTGTAGATGCTATAGTGTAAACAAAGTCGAAAACAGTCAAAAACGACAATTTTGTCAAATTCAAGGGCAGATAACCCCTGACTTTCTGGTCCAATCAAACCAAAATGCAACTTTTGTAATGATTGGTCAATATTTGTAGATGCTAGAGTGTAAACAATGTCAAAAGAAGCTATTTTTTACATTCAAGGGCAGATAACTCCTGACTTTCTGGTCCAATCTCACCCAAAATCGAACTCATCCAAGATCTTATGGACACTCACATTGTATTAAAGTTTTGTCTTCATTGGTCAATATTTGTAGATGCTGTAGTGTAAACTAAGTCGAAAATGGTCAAAAACGACAATTTTGTCAAATTTGAGGGCAGATAACTCATGACTTTCTGGTCCGATCTGACCCAAAATCAAACTCATTCGAGATCTTATGGTCACTAACATTGTGTCCAACTTTTGTATTGATTGGTCAATATTTGTAGATGCTAGAGTGTAAACAATGTCAAAAGTAGCTATTTTTTACATTCAAGGGCAGATAACTCCAGACTTTCCGGTCTGATCTGATCAAAATTCGAACTCATGCGAGAGCTCATGGTCATACATGTTTTGACCAAGTTTGGTTAAGATTGGCTTATATTTGTAGATGCTAGAGTGTAAACACCAAATTGTTGACAGACGGACGGACGGACATACAGACGGACGACGGACAAAAGGCGATCACAATAGTTCACCTTGAGCACTTTGTGCTCAGGTGAGCTAATAATTAGGCTAAAGAGGGGAGTTCCTTTAAAACCACTTGAAACCCCTCTGGATAGTCCAAATACTGATGATAGATCCACATTATTCTGCAGAGAATCCTGCAAAGGAAACAAGAATGAAGTCTCCTCAAGTGTGGGTCGTAAATAATATAAATACTTACCTCCATTTAATTGGTCTTGAAGAGATTTCATTAACCCATTGATACTATTATTTTGTTCATTCATTTCTGAAAAAGAAACAATCTTTTGTATATCTTTGTATAAAATAAATGATTGCTGATTAGTCAAGAGTTAAAGGACTCGTTGTCTTAACCCATTCACAGGTTAACAGGGTTCAACATTAACTTTTTTGGCTACAAGACCGCCGGGCTTGCTGCTGCCAAATGCTATGAGCCCGGACCAGATGTGCACTAGTCCTGACCAAAAGTTTTCATTCAGGGAGAAATGGTGGTGAAACGATATGTCGACTTATGGCTGTATCGCGATATTTAACTTTAATAGCGATAGGTGGATAGAACTTTTAAAAGTCGGTAAATATCACGACAGTTCTTTCGACTATCTGTTGTTTACGAAAGTTTCCTTCAAAACGAAAGTAGAACCAAAATCACCAACAACAGAGTTCAGTAAACGCTTGATTCTCAGTAAACATGCACTTAAAATTAAGCGTTTAAAATATCATGAGTAAATTACATTTGCCCTAGAGGGATACTCTAAATGAAGTTAATTGATCAATTACTCGGGAAGTGGCTAGGGATACGGGCCCGTATCCCTAGCAAAACCCCCTTGTTTTTGCTAGAGATACGGGCCCATATCTCTAGCGAAACCATGAGGTTTTTGCTAGGGATACGGGTCAAACGACTTCCATTCTAACATTATTAGTTATACGGTTTCTTGCCGGGGTATATGACGATTTATTCCCGGCTGGAAAAATGATGTCACCCGAGCTGAAGGCGAGATGACCCAATTTCAAACTTGTCCGAGATTTCATCAAGATAATCCAGGGGTGTGGAAATATGGATTTTTTCCACTTGTCCTCGGACAAGTTGAACTCAAATTTCTACTTGTCCGAAGGCAAAGTTTACTTGTCCAGTAAAAAACAACATCTAGACAGGAAAATAATTTTTAAACTTTATTGTTACTCTATTTTCAGTAAACATATAAAACTGAATAAACACAATTCAAACACATTTTTACCTTTTAAAATTAAAATGTGATTTGATTGAAATGGATTTTTTCAGACGGATCGTGAGCAAAAATAAGATTAAAATTTCGTTTTTATCACATTTTGATCGCCTTGATATGCACTTGCCCACGGACAAGCTCACTTGAAAAAAGCCCTTGCCCGTCCACCACAAAACCCAGGTCGGGCAAGTCGGGCATGTGAATTCCACACCCCTGGATAATCATTCTGATCAATTTTCAGGTTGATTGGGCAAAAAATGTGGCCTCTAGAGTGCACACAAGGTTTTTTTCTAAGATTTGACCCCGTGACCTAGTTTTTTACCCCAGATGACCCAATTTCAAACTTGTCTGATATTTCATCAATAGCCCACCAACCAATCACCGCGTCTTTAACCTGTGTACCCATTACCCGAGGGAAAAAAAATTGGACTGATCCAATTTGAAAGTTATAGCCAGTGTTCTGCCAAGGATTCTGATAGGATGAGACAAATGTCTCACTGACCCTAAAAAGTTTGAGACATTTCTGAAAATAAGGAGACATTCATAAAATTACCATCAATGAAATAGAAAAAAGATATAAAATGAATTACCGTGTATTCAAATTGCTACTTGTTAATTGCTACTCGCTAATTGTTAGGGATTCGGCCATTACTGCAGACCTGTGGTCGGAATTTTCGTCGTGTCTAAAGTTTGTGTTGAGCTCCGAGCTCGATGAATGCATTGTTTTTTTTCCATGCTTTTTACACAATTTACATGTCATAAAACATTTTTCCTTGTCATATTCTAACCAAGATTGGCAAGAATACTCCCGTAACCATTTCTCTTGAAAATGTCGGATCAATTTTCCGTGTTTCGGTTGCCGTATCGGGGGCCGCCGTATCGGTAGATGTAGAGGGTTCAGGCTCAGTTTCGGCGTGATCAGCGGTGAAAGAATCAGTCCTTCCTTTTCCGAAATAACTTAGAATTGTTCGGGGCTTTCAAGCGGAAGGTTCTGACATTTTGTTTACGTAAATGCGGTCGACGAAAAGAGGAACGAATGACTAGATTTTTCTCGATAATCAATTGGCCAGATATCGCGCACCTAATGGTCTGGCATCCAATCAGATTCGAGTAAAATATAACGGTGTCGGCGTGAAAATCACTTTCGATCATAAAATTCACTTGATTGCCCCCCTAATTTACGATTCTTTTTCTCTGCGACAGAAATCGCTATGGACATAATTTTTTGGCGACATTTTCAATTTTTATGCGAGAAAATCGCAAATACGCGGCCTTGGCAGAACACTGGTTATAGCAGACGAAATTTTTTGATAACGGAATCATAAAAAAATCTTTCCTTTTTTGCGTTAAAAAACATTGCGGAAAAGGGTGAAATTGATTATCACAAGCAATTTCTTCATTTTCCAATATGTTTCCAAAGCGGCAATCTTGTGTAGCATTAACAGCGTCAAAATAAGGGAATGGATAAACATTTTCTGTGTTTTTTTGTACATATTTTTTTGCTATTCAAGATAAACAATGATTGTTGGGAATGAAAAGAAAGGATGGTCCTTCCAGGAAGAAAAAATATTTGGGGAAAAAAGGGATTCCCCAAAAATTATTAAAATGTCATCATTACTGACAGTGACAGACATTTGTAGTGCCAAGAAACACTGATGACAAGTGTATCTAAGTAAGAAAGAGAGTTTGGTGCAAGTATTTGTTATCGATACGGTGCCAGAGTGCACTGTTCAAAAGTCGGTCAGGCGTGAAATTGTGAAAATGAAAAATACCATACTCGCACACCGCCATTGCATTATCGTCTTACCTTTCATTTTAAGTTGCCAAGCTAATCGCCGAATATTATCATGACAGTTGTAACCATATCTGAAGAGAGAATGTTATTAGTCCACTAATTATGCCAAGAAACCGTGTCAATAGGTTAAATTGTTTGTTTTCAATGGATTTAGGGCAAGTCGACTTATTCACTTCCAACATAACTACAATCATGAATTACGTTTGTAACGTCGATTTTCATTGGATAATTGGCCATTCGTCAGGTGCTTGAATGACTCACAGGCAAGTGCATTTATGAATGTTCACTGAAAATGTAATTTAGAGTGTACAGTCTATCGACCAGAAAAACATCAACCAATCAGAGACGCCTATTTCACCGGTACCTGGCTTCATACCAATGGGTACCAACTAGATTTTTGTCGCTTTACACTCATGATAGTCCAGTTTTGACACGGTGTCTCGATTAATAGGCAATGGGACAATGGTTCCAAACGCTTTCCAAACAGTGTCTGGTTTTGAGGAAACTAAATGCGTATGATTTGGGACGCTTCAAACAAAATAAAAGATGTTGTCCCGGCTAGTTTAGGGACCTCCAACCTCCAACTTTAACTAGAACTTGGATGTCATAAAGATCTTTTGGAAAATAAATGCATTCTCCATTTCTTCATTATCTGTATCCTACATCTTTTCAAAATAGATCAATAATTAGATCTAGTAGATTGTAGAGCTAGATCTTTTTTCTGCATATATATCTCTTTATAGGGATAGGCCGCCTACAATAATAAATAGATCTAGTAGGCCTACGAAAACTTCTAAACTTGGGCAAAGCCTGTCCAAATATTTGTACCTTGTAATTCTACAAAAAATGTTCACGTTATTAACAATGTGCTTCTGTAAAAACGCAACTTAGGCTTATTATATCTTGTTAAATTTACTATATCTTGTTAAATTTAAGACAAACGGCGTCTTAAATTAATGTAGGGCCTAAAGAATCTAAAGATCTAAATGGCAATGAATTTTGAGGTAAAAATACACTGGGTATACCGTTATGTTTTCAATAGATCGCATGTGTTGTTAAAAAATGTCGTAACTACGGCATCAATCAAGCTGTAGTTTCCACGTTTTAAATCTACATCGACGAAATAGGCCTACTATTGTTTGTCCGAAATTACGTCACCGTTTACTTGTTAGGCCTAATTTATTGTTTTATTTTTTCCCGGGCTTTCCAAATCGAAGTGGGTAACCTTCGACATGAACTCTTGTGTCTGCATATTCGCGCCAATCTTAAAAAAGTCTAGAAGCCACCGCATGGAATCGTGTGACGAAACAATTGCAGAAAATCTTAATATGTGACCGATTGGGAAAAAAAACGGCTTGAAGTAGAGACGACGGGAACTAGTGAGGGAATGGCTTCATGTGGTAGTTTTATTTTATTTCATTCAATTATTATTTTTTTTTTCAAAATCAATTGATAAAAAAGTTATTGACGAACACCTACCATTGTGTTTGGTCGCAAATAACTTTATAGGTCAGCTCCTCAAATCGATTTAGGCCAAAAAGACGAAGTGAACAGTGCACAATTTCTCGACCACATTTGGTTTTTCCCAAACAAATCCTGGGTTTCGAAATGGGAACACATGTGACCCGTCACGCTAAAAGGGACCTTATCCGAACACCAAAGATACAAATTATGACAAACTGATGAGACTCCGTAGAGGTTAACCAGTTATCGCATGAGACAAATGGATATATAGTAAGATAGGGAAAACATTCAAGATTCAGAAAAGTATATAAAAGTGAAAAGTATCGGCCCTAGTCTGGCTGCGCGGACTGCGCAGACTGACTAGGGCCGATATTTTTCACACATTCGATAAGGTCCCTTTTAGCGTGACGGGTCACAAATGTAAAACTATTCTGCAAAAGCAAGATGGTGCTTATATACAAGATTTTTTTTCATGGATGTTTTTCGAAATGAATTAGATTTTCAATCTTTATGTATTTATTCAAATGCCTATTTTGTCGTATGAAAATATCGAAAGGTCCAGTCCATATTTTTGTCGTTTGTGAAATGCATTACCTAATTACCACAACAAAATGGCGACACCGTGGACGCGGTCCTGTCACCATCCGTCATCTGCTCTCAAATAAACGCGCTCTGTAACAAAATATAAACATGGCAAACACATATCAAAATTAGAAATATGCTTACTACTATGTGACAAAACAAATGAATCAGATGATTATAAAATGTAGGGCAGTAGGTTACAATATTAAGCACGCTGATATATTTTTAAGTTAATCACTTCTCAAAAGAAACAGTTTAGCATGATCCGAATTGAACGCTGCGGAAAATGCCGATGCTTTATGAATCTCAAAATGACCATATTAAGGGTATTCTGCGGAAAATGCCGATGCTTTATGAATCTCAAAATGACCATATTAAGGGTAGAATACCCTTAATATGGTCATTTTGAGATTCATAAAGGATCGACATTTTCCGCATTTCTTACATTACGTATCCGGACCTATTCGTACGCGGTCGTAAACGTTCGGTGGTGAAGGCGTGAGGGCAGGGAAGGTCGAATATACAAATGAGCAAAGGGTTGTTTTCTATTTTTATACAATTTTGACAGAATTTCTGCATGAAAATGAAATAAGGGCGTTCGTTTGAACCCCCGAGCCCCTGTAGATCCGCCACTGTACGTCAATGCGAACAGTTACCTTAACCCCTTCCCAAACGACAAAAAAATAGGGCGTTCCAATGCGACAGCTACTGCAGACAACTAAATGGGTGTTACTAAAAGTGCAATTTGTGAATAATGTAGCACAGAAAACATTGAGACATACGGAGAAACTGCTGGTTATCAGCAGTTTCTTCTTTTGCCTAGATGTTTTCCCAAGCCCTTCCTCATCTTCGCAAGCCAAGCGTGTCATCTACGACGTAACGTCGTTTCTGTATTCACCCTCATCTTCGCAAGCCAAGGGTGACATCTACGACGTAGCGTCGTTTCTGTATTCACCCTTGGCGTATTTAGTCAGATTTTCTTGGTCTCCTGGAAAGCGTTTTCATTGGGTCCCAGCGAGGTCTCGCTGGAACCAATCAGATTGTCGACTGATACATTTGTTATAAGTAACCAAATCATGACAACGGGCGGGAAAAGGCATTGCATTTGCAACTCAAAAACGCGAAGATGGGCGATTTTTCCTAAGAATTTCACTGCAAGAGACAGGAATTCCCTAACTTTAATCGACGAATTATTATACTTTCGACAATTCGACCAAAAAAGCAGCTAACTTTTACATAATCCGCATGACGTATGACGCGAAAGACGGCAACGCGCGTTAATGACGTCATCAATAATGGACGTAAACAACCAGCAGAACAACCGCTAGGCGGCGCTTCGCGATTTCAAGAAAATCGGACTAAATCCACCAAGGGTGAATACAAACGTAGGTGGGTTCAACCTTGGCTAGCGAAGATGGCCCTTCCTATAAGGGACGTCAAAACCATGTCTTGTTTGCGAAGGGGGCAAATTATTAAACCGAGAAAAAGTCTAAAACGCAAAGGGTCATATATCTTAAATAATGACCGAAAATGTCGAAATGACCTTAATTCAACACCTATTGTACGCAGTAATGGTCCGCATATGCCTACATACCAATGACATCTTCTATCTTAACAATTTCTCAAACGTTGGTGCGTTTTGAATACCAAAAAGCTTGGGAAAACATTGAGGTAAAAGAAGAAAATGCTGATATCGACACCAACTTTTCGTCTGCAGCAGCTTTCAAAGTGAAATTGAAAAAAAAATGTAATTTTGGAATAGGTTTCAATAAAGAATTAGTCGATGAACCGCGAAAAAATGAAATTTAAAATAAAATCAATCAACATCACATGTGGTAATTGAAAATAGAAGGTGCGGTTCGTTGATTGATCGAATATTTTACATTTTAGATATTCAAATTGGATAAACCCTTTTCAAACAACGTTTAGTTGTGTCACTTTCAAAGACTTGAACAACCGAAGAAAAAAGGTAGTCCAGCCCTAGTGAGATTCACGCGACATCGGAATCTTATTATAGGGCGACGTCGTAAATATTCGGCAGTGGAACGTTCCACCTCCGAATGTTTCTGAAATTGCCTATTCGGACACATACATACGAATGTAAACGAGGTCGCACGAAAAATTCTGACGTCGCGTGAATTTCATTTGGGTTGGACTACCTTAACATTGAAACTTCCAACATCTTCTTCCATGTTTTAATATATGCATTGTCCCATTATTTACATTTCATCGTGTCGTCTGAGATTTCATTAAAATCAGAGTGCAAGTAGTCTTGTTTGGGAAAAGGGCATGATAAAATTTCATATCGCGCCTTCACATGCTAGCGCTTGTTTGCGCAAATTCCGCATACATACTCATGTACGCATATCATATTTTTTCTTTCTGTATTTCATTCGTTCTTATTCTTTTTTTTTCTCTCGCAATCAGAAATTACCGAAAACACGAATGCGAAAAAGCATTGACATCATAGCGGTAGATAACACTGGTGGTGAACTCGGCCAAAGCGATGGATGTTTTTCACTACAGCAAGGTACAGATATTTTGCGTTTAAATGTGAGTTCAAAGATCTGATTGAATAGTTTTTTCTAATAACAATGAATTTCTTCTAAAAATAGACCGGGTATAACGATATGTATTGACAGACCGTCGGTGTTGTTATAAAATCTCGTAACTACGGCTTTATCGAAGCCGTAGTTACGATATTCTATAAAAACACCGACGGAATACTATGATCGCGAAAAAACGTCCCACGCTTTGGGCGAGTTCACCACCAGTGAATAAGCCCTTTCCAAAACAGGGGAAAAAACAAAAACAAAAAACCTGCTCCGATTGGAAAGTGCCACTGACGACAGAATAAATGTTGATTATTAAAGAGAACATCTGTGAATGAATATTGATATAGCGGTCTATAACACAGAAAAGTATTGAGATAAAAGTAGGAAATTGGTAATTATCCGAATTTTCATCGTTTTATCTTAATGTTTTAAAAAGCTTTAACACTGTTCAAGTGCGTCAAAAGGGGTAACTGTTTGAAACAGGGACCTCATAATTTGTCAGAAGCTTTATACAGCCCATACGCATGTACTTTAATCAAAGGGGGGTCTCATTTGCGCCCACGCACAGATTTTCTTGTAACTTTACACATAGAATGCCTCTGACCTATGAACTACAAAAATATATTACATTTACTAAAAGAGTGCATATAGGCCTGTACGCAGCACCTTAAAGTGTTCCCGGTTTTCATTGATACCCGTCTTACAAAAACTCAATGTTGGCTATCTAGTTTTGGTATTAATCCACAAGTTTTAATTAAAATAGCAAGAGGAGTTATTGTAGAAACTTTTTATACCAATACTGTGGGTACCAACATGCACAAAAAATTCTTAGAAATTTAATTAATCAGAAATTGTTAGAAAAATAGCCCAGAAATTTTCAAAACCTAAAATTCTATCAGATTTTTTTGTATATTCCGATCTTCGTCAACCTATGAAATTGATAAGAAAGTTGGCCATATATGTTCCCTGTTTGTATGCAAAAGTTGGGGAAAATTTGAAACCGTTAACGTTGTCAAATGATGAAAATTGTGAACAACGACACCTTGAGACGCTCCCAGATTTCAATGGGGCCCATCTAGCAAAAGCCCTATGTTTCCTACATAGTTTTGATTTAAGTCCCAAATTTTAAATCAGAATAGCAAGAGGAGTCATTGTAAAATATTTTGGTACCAACATTGTTGATACCAACATGCACAAACAATTCTCAGAAATTTATTTTATTCATAAATTGTCAGAAAAATAGCCAAAAAATTTTCAAAACCTAAAATTCTATCAATTTTTTTGTATGTTCCCGTCTTTATCAACCAACGAAATCAATAAGAAAGTCGGCCATATATGTTCCCTGTTTGTATGCAAAATTTGGTGAAAATTTGAAACCGGTAACATTGTCAAATAATGATAATTGTGAAAAAAAGCACCTTAAGATGCTCCCGGATTTCAATGGTACCCGTCTAGCAAAAGCCCAGCGTTGCCTACAAAGTTTTGATATCAGTCCCAAATTTTAGATCAAAATAGCAAGAAGAGTCATTGTTGAATATTTTGAGACCAATATTGTTGACAGCAACATGCAAAAACAATTTCTCAGAAATTCATTTAGTCAGAAATTGTCAGAAAAAACAACCCAGACATTTTTCAAAACCTAAAATTCAATCAATTTTTTTGTATGTTTCCGTCTTTGTCAACCTATGAAATTGATAAGAAAGTTGGCCATATATGTTTATTTGTATGCAAAATTTTGGGAAAATTTGAAACCGGTAACGTTGTCAAATAATGAAAATTGTGAACAATGGCACCTTAAGATGTTCCCGGATTTCAATGGTACCCGTCTAGCAAAAGCTGTATGTTGTCTTCTTAGTTTTGATATCAGTCCCAAATTTTAGATCGGAATAGCAAGAGGAGTCCTTGATGAACATTTTGGTACCAACATTGTTGATACCAACAGATACAAAAAATTCTCAGACATGTATTTCGTCGGAAATTTTCAGAAAAAAACAGTCCAGAAATTTTCAAAACCTAAAATTCAACCAATTTCATTTGTATGTTCCCGTCTTTGTCAACCTATGAAATTCATAACATGGTTAGCCATATATGTCTAATAGTCGTATGCAAAATTTGGTGGAAATTTGAAACCGGTAACATTGTCAAATAATGAAAATTGTTAACAATTGCATCTTAAAATGCTCCCGGATTTCAATGGTACCCATCTAGCAAAAGCTCAATGTTGCCTACATAGTTTTGATAACAGTCCCCAATTTTTAATCAAAATAGCAAGAGGAGTCATTGTGCAACATTTTTATATCAGTATTCTTGATACCAACATGCAAAAATGATGCATGTTCTTCACAAATATGAGATTATTAAAAAGTTAATATGTCAACAAAGCAGTGGCTATGTCATCATAACAATAGAAATATTAACAATTTTGCATTGAAAGGCACAATTAATGTACAATAAAAACTGCTTTTGTGTTCTTTTTATCATCTTGAGCAGTGTAATAAAGAAAAATGTTTGCATTTATGATATAGTAGTCAAGTGCTGATAAGCTACAAAGGAAAGTTATTTAAAAAGTGTGACAAAATAGGTAAAATATGTAACATTATTGCATTTCCTTTATTTTCATCCCACATTTTATAATTTACTCCGCTGTTTGGGATTTTTTCTTCCATTATATCATTGGTGGGTGGGGTACGACAAGGTGCCAGTTATTCTTTAAAATCATGTTTTTGTGTGCAAAATGCTAAAATTAATGCCATGTACAAGTTGGTTATGTTAAATAAAGACACGACGAAGCATAATAAGCTGTTTACATATCTGTATAAAAGGTATAAAGTAAAATCTTAGATTTTACATTCTTAAAAATCTGGACCCTTTACACTTAAATTCAAAAACAACACTGTTACCGGTTTTATTTTTTCTTCATATCTTACCGTAAGCATGGGCATATATGGGGACAATTTTAATGTAAATTTCATAGGTTGACAAAAACTGGAACTAGGTGAAATTAAGACCTGAATTTGGTCAAATATTTAAAATCTAATAAAACTGGCGACAAGGCCATATAAAATCTTTTAGCAAATTGTTTTTTGTTGAGTAATATATGCTATTCTGGTTTATACATGAAGAGAAATCATTAGACATTTTTTGGGGGACAATTTGGCTCGAATCCAACGGATATCTGAAAGAGAATATTTTCTTATGAAAATTCTGAAAATGTCAATCCAAAATATTGAACCGTTTATATATATTTTTGTGCTAAAATAAAACAAATTGTTGTGGACAACAGTTCAGATTTATATAGAATTTGTCATTTCTGTCTCAACTTTAAAGGCGCATTTTTCGCTTATGAATAACAACTTAAAAAAACTGATAGTATTTCTACGCATTAGAATAAACAATCTTTGCATCAAGACATACTTTTAAAAAATGAAATAAATGTGAAATGTCACTTTAATCAAAATTGACAATATATGCATTGCACTAACCTTATTTTAAGGTTGAACTTAAATCGACCGACTTTTGATCCTTTCTAAAACGAAGAAAATTATGACAAGATTGGAAAGTATCAATAATTGCAATATATTGGTTACTTTTAAGATTGAGCTTGGCTCTTTCAAGTACTTTAAAGGGCGACGGTAACAGATGGTCTAATTGCAAAAAATGAAATTTTTTGAAAAAAATATGCAAAACTTTTGTGTTGACCACCTCGGGATGGTTAATAATATGTGATTCAGACAGCGAATGAGCCGAAATTACAAGACAGATGGCTGAATTTAGGGAGAATCCAAGCCTAAATTCAACCCCATCACTGATGGGGTTAGAATTATTTTCAAATTGTTGCGCATGCGCATACAGCGCGGACCATGATTCAAACGAGATTCATACTTAAATTTCAATATGACGTCATCATGTATGTTGTGACGTCATTTAAGAAAGTCGCATGTCCTACTGTTTGACCTACTTTCGACATCGCTTCATGAATTTGGTATCAAATTGCGAAAAAATGAGTCGTTGCTTCAATAGTTTCTCGTAATCATTTAATCAGGTCATATAAAGCTTAAAAAGTGTACATTTCGTTTGTATTTGACAAATTTTGGGTCCAAATCTGGGAAATAGTAGCTTTAACAGCATATCGTTGAGAGAAAAGGCGAAAATACTAGGAAACACAATTTTCTTCTTCTCCGTGAATGGTTTCTACAATCTTAAGGTAGTCAACCTCTAATTAGATTCATACGAGGTTGGACCATTTCGTGCGACATAGTTACTGCTACAATCGTTATGCATCAGAACCTATGCGGGCGACGTCGTAAACATTCGGCGGTGGAAATTTCCATCGCCGAATGTTTAACGACGTCGACCGAAAATTTTCGACGTCTTGCGAATCTCATAAGGAAAGGACCAACTTAACCCGAAAAGGTTATAGTTTTAATCTTTTGGATAGATCTACATTCAAGGACTCTACTTTTATTAGTAACTGTGCAATGTTGACTTGACCTGTTAAGTCATATCACTTCAACCTCCCCATTACCGAACGACAAAATGTAAAACTGGTCTAAATGGAAAAATGTTGCAGACGACATATTAAATGCGTTGTTCTTTTACATTTACTGGTCTTTCAGGGAAGACAGTGATGGATCAAGATCGGTCAGGAGCTTCAAACGAACCCGTTTATTTGATTTTCATGCATAAATTCAGTCCAATTTATGCAATACAAGTAAAAAGACGGTCCCTCTCCCTATCATTTTGTATGTCGAACCCTGTTCACAGAAGCCCAGGACCCACCACAGGAATAAAACATCGGAAATAAAGAAATAGCTTGGCACAATCAATTTTTTCATTTGCCACAACGTTTTCCAATTCCTCGTGGGGAGTCAAAAAGTGTCAAGAATAATTCCTGTGTGGCCGCAAAAATTATGGCTGTCTAAAAACGAGGTCAATGTGTACGTTGTTGCCTACATAGACCATTTTCATTGTCAGATCTATGTTTGATGGAATTGACGCACTAATTGTATAGCCTATATAAAAAATACCAAGAAAAGGTCCAAGATGGCACCCAAAATGGCTACCAGAATTATTTTGACACTGTAGCATGACAATGAAAATAATATGTAGGCCTATATACAAGTATTGAAATACCCGTCTTCAAACAGTTTTAGTAAATTTCAATTCGCATTTTCAAAAAAATATTGCTGGTTTGGAAAGAGTTAAGATATTACATACCTTGAAAAGTCTTCATTGATGTGGTCATAGGACTTCATTTTCCTCTGCATTTGTTTTTTCATCGTTACTGTTTACAGCATTTCGTTGATTCGTATTGATATTCCGGCTTAAACTATCGCAGAAAAGAAATTAACTGGAATAATTTATTTACAAAGAAATGGATCGGGCAAACAGGGATCATGATTAACATGCGAATGAATTACTCCAGCAAAGATCAACATCAGCCTGGCCTTACAACAAACACGAACGATTCACATTGTTCTCTTATATGATACATCTTCTTGATTAAATGTATAGTGCGGTTATGTTACTTTGGTACATTTTTACAAAATTTACTTTGGTAAATAACACAACAGCGAACTTAATAGTTAATACTATTGTAATTTTGTAAGCGATGGTTCGAATCTTGTAGGTGTTTCACACCTGTAAAATTCGAACCACCGGATGCAAAATTGAATTGAAAACAGGATTTAAAAGCCTTTGAAATTATTTGTTGTTTACATAAGTAAAATTTGTAAACATGTGTCATATAATAAAGTGGCAGGACTACGGTGAATGTAACCGGAATTCACGGGACCTGGCAGGATTTCATTCAAAGACTAGCAATGAATTTTGTTCTCGGTACAATTTCTAAATGACACGCTACCGTAAACCAGAGTTAACCTGTTCTTTGCTCGTGCATTAACTCCCTTGATTTTACTCGGACCAGTCCAAATTCTCTTCGATTGGGAAAGCGTTTAGCACCGTTTCGTCGTGTTCCACGTGGGTTAAAATGTCATAGGCCGTAGGCTACATTATCTATTTCGAAGCTCAAATATTGAAATAAAGAATTGACGAATCATAATGCGAATCTATGATAATTGGGGAGAAAGTCCGAAAAGAATTTTTTGTATAAACTCTAAAGTTTTGTCTTTAGTGAGCAAAAAACATAAAATAATCAATTTTCCGTTTTTAGAGAAATAGATTAACTTAAAATATTATATAAACCGAGAAAAAAATCTCCCGAAATCCATCGAATATACTTAGATACTTAGATATGTCAGGCTAGTCCGATTTACTAGTATATTCCCGCATTCTCACAATTTGCTCAAGTCACATATTGTCTGAATCACATTTTAAATCTCAAAAATCTTTCATCAAAGTATATTTAGAGCACAACGTAAGCCTACTTGGTCTTAATATGCTGGTTTATCAGTTGGTCAACATGTACATGTACAGTTTGTACTTAATGCAGTCTTGTCTTAACCCATTCCCAAACGACAAAGTTTTGGGCCTGTCCAAATTCAAAGATGCTGCAGACGACAATATGAATTGAATGAAATTTTGCATTCTTTGATCTTTCTGGGTAGAAAAATTGTGGAAAATGAAGAAATTGCTTGTAACAAAAACTAAAGTTCATTTATAATTATATAGAGAGACATTAAATCATCTTCTATTGGTAACTTAGAATACATTTGTAGACATGGAAGAGAATTTCTTCTTGCCAATCAAACCGCTCCCGTTACTTCCATATTTCAACTGCACATCTGACACGTGCTTACACGTGCTTTCAAACGAGAAAAATGGTAATGTAACATTTTGTCGTAATTTTTGTAAAATCAAAGTATGAAACCCTTAAAGTGGCAATTTTGAGATTCATAGAACATCGGATTTTTTCGAGCAGCGTCGTTACGTATCCGAACCTATTCGGGCGTGGTCGTTATCATTCGGTGGTGGAACTTTCGACTTCGCCCGAATTATAATTCCGACGTCACGCGAATCTCATTAGGGGTGGACTACCTTAAAATTGGTTGTATTGAACTACAGGTATTACGAAATAATTGACTTTACCACACAGTGACTAGCCTACCGTTTTTGACGCCCGTCAAGAAAAATGCTTGAAAAAACATTGTGGAAAATGAAGAAATTGCTCTTAGAAGCAATTTCTTCATTTCCCACGATGTTTTCTTCCCAGGTACACAAAACGATTTCAAATTCTATTTCTTTAAATTGTCGTCTAAAAAAATGTCCAGTTTAAAATTTTGTCATCTGGTGATGGGTTTACTTCAAGAAAGTGAGTAGGCCAATTAGCTGCAGTTGAGGAATGCCATTCATGGTCACGCGTAAAGTCGCATGTTTCAGAGTTCGTTATCTTCAGTAAAAACATTCTTACTCACGCGACCACCTCATTTCGCGCTTATCTGCAATGTACGACCGACTTGATAACCCACTTAAAATAAGTGAGTGAAATAGTCATAACAGGTCTATTAGTTGACTTGATGCAAAACTATATTGTAAGCAATGGCTGATCCAAATGGGATTCGCGGTTATTTTTTATCGCAAGTTCAAACGAACCCCCTCTGTTGCCTGGTTCAATAATTTCGTTTGAAATCATAAAGAAATAGGCCTACATTCAAAATTGTGTAATAATAGGAAAACGAACCCCCCAGCGGCGTATCCATATTTCTGTGGGAGTCGAATCTACAAATAGGGGGGGGGGGGTCATTTTCCTGATAATAAACAATTTTGTCCGATTTTTTGCATGAAAATGAAATTATCAGGCTACGGAGGGTGTTCGTTTGACTCCCACCCCTGTATCCGCCATTAATCTTATAACCCATTTTTTTTCAATATTTCTACATGTATATTACAGATTTCATTTCACATGGCGCAGTTTTAACTTTTATTATCATAAATTACACACATGTTTTTTTTTTTTTTTTTTTTTTTTTTTTTTTTTTGAATAGTCTAACAGTTCGGTCATATTTTCATGTATACCTTCTATATGCGTACCATGATACAAGTCTTTTTGATATAATGTTGCGCTATTTGCGAAATATGAGTACATTTTGAGTAAAGGTCAGTGTCAGGTCAAATGAAATCCGTAATACGTCTTACTCTATGTATGCCTTAATGAAGATTGAACATAAGAATGTCGCTTGTAGAAGGGAATATGATGATGCAAATAATACGTGTCATGTAATTTATGTGCATGTTTAATGTTAGGTCATATTTTGTCAATACATTATATAGGAGGGCTGAAACGAGTACCCGTGGTTAGACTTTCGCCTTGTACTGATATCTACATTTACATCAGTTCTGTTCATGTTTCGCACATCCGTCACACTTGATTATTATTGCGCGTTTGGGCCTGAGTAAAAGAGAGAAGGAAATAGAGAAAAGGGCAAGTTAAAATGTATGAAAGTCAGAAGCTAGAAAAAGGAACCACAATAGCTTACCACTCTTCAATCTTTAACCTGTCTCCCATCCATGGCGGCACAAGGACCCATATGTCACAAAGAGCATAGCTCACAGATATCATTAGAGCACTGGCGTAGGAAGTGGGGGGGGGGAGGGGGCATCCAAAATAATTTAGAGGGGGGCTAGCATATCCTATGCCAACCCCCTATAATACACCCATATTTTCCTTTAAGAAAGGCGAAGGTATAAAATGCTGTCTGAAAGTGCACAGCTTGCGGGAAATGGATTTGTAGAATTCAAAATTTCCTGGGGACATGCCCCTAGACCCCTTAGCAACACTACGCTCGGTCGGGTTCCATTCCCCCAGGAAATTTTGAATTCTAAGAAACCATTTCCTGCAATCTGGGGACTTTTAATTTCAGACAACATTTTATACCTAGACCTTTCTTGGAGGAAAATAGTTTTTTATGGGCGAATTATCGGGGGGGGGGGGGGGCAAAGGATATGCTGCCCCCTCTAAATTATTGGGGGGGGGGGGCCTGCCCCCCTGGCCCCCCTCTTCCTACGCCAGTGTTTAGCATATTCATATTTGACGCACAAATCCAAATGTAGACTAAACAACTAAGCCAATTGACCAAACGCCGACTGTCAATCAAAAACATCGATTAGCCAATGGACGATCAGAAAAATGTCACGCCCCAATTGTTTTTCGTTGCACGTGTTATTGTGTCGATTTATCGACTGACTATCAAAACAATCGACATGCCAATGGCAAAGAATTTTGTGCTAACAATAGACTAGGTTTACTGTTATGTTTTGATAAACCGTCGGTGTTGTTATAAAATCTCGTAACTACGGCTTAAATCAAGCCGTAGTTACGAGATTTGAAAACAACACCTACGAAATACTATTTTGTTTGTCCGAATTTACGTCACGATTAACGGGATGAATCGTTCCCTATTAACGATCACATCCCAATTGTTTGTCTTAAATTGTATGTTGGGCGGAGCGATCTGTCGGTTGGCGTTTGGTCAATTGGGCCTAAAATTACAAAACTGTACCACCATTTACCCTTACAGCAGCGACAGACTTTTTAATTCAATTTTCATTGACACAGAAAATACACTGATGTAGATCTAGATAAAAAGAAAAAGAAAAAGAAAGGAAAGAACAGTGTTCAGAAATCACGGAAAAAACACTTTTTCTTTCACTTCTCATGCCCAAAGTCCGGGCTTGCTTTGAAAGTTTTAATGATTATTTTTGCCTTCTTCTTTTTTATATGAGGTATACTGCAGCTCTGCAGATTACTGCATTATTATAAAAATATTGCAGACAGGAAAGGAGTTCGACCTCTTCAATGTTAAGAATGGATTATTACACGCTGGTAGTGCGACCCAAAATCTCTAATATACTTCAGGCAAGTACATGCATAGTTACCTCCCTTATTTTCAAAGCCGCCATTTTTCTGTCAAACAACTATTAGGTAAGTTTTGTCTTTTCTGTCCACTTTGACACCGATAAACATCTCTCATAATGATTTTGAATCGTTATTAACACATTGTCTATTAACAAAACAAACGTCTGGTTGAAATTGAATAAAATATATTGACATTCAAAGGGACGATAGGGGTCAAAAACTGTTATGTCCGAAATTAGCCACTTGACACTCCTCCTTAGCTGTACAAAGCAAACCCTTTACAGGCACTAGAGTATTTGCAATAAACCTTTCCCAAACAAGGCCTGGCTTTGACGTCCCTAATAGAAAAAGCTTGGCAAACATTGAGACAAAAGAAGAAAATGCCGATGATCAGCATTTTCTCCTTTTGTCTCAATATTTTCTATGCTATTATCAAACACAAATACTGTCTTTATCAGTGGCGGATCTAGGATTCTTTGAGGGGGGTTCGAAAATACAAATAGGGGGTTCGTTTTTCTATTTTTACTCCATTTTGACTGAATTTCTGCATGAAAATGAAATATTCAAGCCCATGAGGGGGGTTCGTTTGAACCCCCTGAACCCCCCCCCCCCCCCCCCCCCCCCCTGGATCCGCCACTGTTTATTAAGAACCAATTTGTTGTCTTCAGCAGCTTTTGACCAACCTTAAACATGGCTGTATGTGAAAGGGATAATGTAACTGAAATCTTTTTGAATCTTGGTCTGAGTTTCCAAACCAATACCCATCATCAAGTTTGTGGCTGCTATATGGTAGATAACTAGATGGGATAATGCTCATTGAACCCTTTCCTGAACAACAAAATTAAAGGTTAGTCCAATTTGAAAGCCATTGCAGATGACAAAATGAATGTTGATATCAGATAAAGATTAAATTTGTGTACGATATACCACAGAAAATGTTATTGAGGCAAAGGATTTTCTTCTTTTGCCTCAATGTTTTCCAAAGCTATCTCTTAGAGTTGCATGGTTGATTCTGTCTTGGGATGGGTAAAAAAATGGTGACTGTCATGTGTAATTAAGAGCAAAAATAAAACAAAAAATAATTCTAACTTTGTAAATTCTTTCTTTTTTAGATTATGGAAGAGTCCTTTAACCCCTCTTAGCTAAAAATGGACATGGAAAAAGTAGAGGAGTTAAGGAAAAGGTTTCACCATCTTGACATACGGCACAATCCAGATAAGCTACTCAAATACCCTGATGGCCTCTTTAAGAAGGCAAGCATTTTGATTCCTCTTTATTTCAAGGATGGAGAATGGTGGGTCATTTTGACGCTTCGCTCCAAGAATCTGACACATCATGCAGGCCTGGTCGCGTTTCCTGGAGGAATGGCTGACGATGTTGACCCAGATGAGATTGCAACAGCTCTGCGCGAAGCTGAGGAAGAAATTGGACTAATGCCCAAAGATGTCTGTGTTATAGGGGTGTTTTCTCCTGGCCTTGTCAGGCCTAATTCTATAGTTTACCCAGTTATTGGTGTTGTACCTGCAGATTTTAAACCTGTTATCAATGAAAAAGAAGTGTCACTAGTCTTTTATCTGCCACTTAAAAGATTCTTGTCAAAAGACAGGATGTTTGTAGACGATTTTGTGTCACCAACTGGAACATATCATAACTATCATTTTGAAGACAAAGTGGACGGTCAGACGGTGGACACCTGGGGATTTTCTGCTTGTTACTGCATTATGACTGCTATTGGTGTATATGACAGTGATGAAAAATTCTGTTTTTATAGAGATATAATAGTGGATAAAAATGGCATTTTTAAGAATGAGGGATCAAAAGTTTTAATAGAAACTATCATGCAAACAAAGTCCTATATATGAATTTCTTTGATATCAAAGTTCAACCCTTTCCCAAAGAAAATAGGACTTAAGATAACCAATCAATATGCTCGAAACATTGAGAGAAAAGAAGAAATTATCAATTTGTCCTTTTCTGTCAATATATTGATGCTATAACATACACATTTATTTTATACTTTCTACATCCGTTATTTTGGTGTCTGAAACTCCCTTTAAATTAGGGATGTCTAAAATGTTGCTGTGTGGGAAAGGGTTAATTAAGTCTGTACATAGAATAAAATGGATGTTGCTAAAATAAAGGATTTGTGCATAATATTGCAAAAAAATATTGAGACAAAAGAAGAAATTGAATTATCAGTATTTCGTTGGTGGGAAGTCAAAACCTCGTAACTACAGCTTGAATAAGCTAAACTTACGAGGTTTTGACTTCCCACCGACGATTTTCTTTTCTTGCCTCTATGTTCCACAAGCATTTTATATCAGAGACGTCACAACCAATTCCCAAATGGCAAAATTGTAGGCTATTCCAATTTAAAAACTGCTACAAACAACAAAATATGTGTTGTCTTGATAAAGATGACATATTTGTAAAATATGGCACAGAAAATATTGAGGCAAAAGGAGAAACTGTTGGTTATCAGCAGTTTCTTTTTTGTTTCAATGTTTTCCCATGTGTTTTCGTTTAAAACGTCACAACCAATTCTTGTTTGGGAAAGGGTTAAATGGATTCTCATTCTATTGATTGTCATTGGATGTCATTCTGTCTGTCATGCAGAAACAGATGAAGGGGCTTACATTCTCCATAGAAGAAAATGCTTGTGGCATTTTCACAGTGTATAATCATGTGACTCAGAATTTTCGATAATCTTCAATATCTTTTTAAATACTTGGCCAATTTTAATTCGGGTTGAAACAGAGAAGGTGGGGGAAATGCCAGGAATAAGTTGGACCTGTTGGATTTTTGAAAAATCAACTGATAAAAAGGTTATTGAAGATAAACCAAAATTTTGGTTTATCTTCAATAACTTTTTTATTGGTTGATTTTTCAAAAATCAACCACGTCCATCTAATGCATGACGTGTGGTCTGTTTACATTCTCTGCTTCAAACTGAATTCAAATCGGTCCAGTAATTACAAAATTATTGAAGATTTTCTGAAAATATTGTATCACGTGATTATCCATCATGGTTTTGTCCAACATTCATAACTAGAACATATTGATGCTTTCCAACAAAAATCTCGTAACCGCAGCTTGTTGTAAGCTACAATTATGAGGTTTTGTTGAAAAATGACGATATGTAATATGTAATTGAGATGTTGTTATTTTTTTTAATTATTAGATCTAGATCTATGATGATTTTATGATGATTTTAATTTTATTTTTTCCATAAAAGTTTTATTGATTTATACCAATGAACAAAAATTATACAATAAATAAAAGGAACATAATAAAATATACCATGCTTTAGTTTATTCATGGAGTTTTCATTTCCAAAATATTTCCGGGGGAAAAAGTGGATGAACGCTTTCCCAATCAATACCTGATTTTGACGTACCTAATAGAAAAAGCTTGGGAAAACATTGAGACAAAAGAAGAAACTGCTCTAAAGAAGCCGATGTTTTATGAATCTCAAAATGGCCACATTATGGATATTCTACTTTAATATAAAAAAGTAAAGTCTGCCAAACAAGTGTTAGATCTACGCCCATGCGTGATCCGCACCTCTCGCCCTTGAAAAAGGATAATTTTAGATCTATCAATCTTAACAATTTACAGTCAACGCTCGTTGCTTCGAAGTCAGAGGGGCCATCAAAATACCCCGACATATCCGGAGTTCGACTCATCCGATTTTATTTTGTTTAGATTAAATGACATTTGACCATTCTATTGTTCATCATTTATAAGCATTCATAATTGAAATATAGTAGGAAAAGGAAAGAAATTGCTCGAGGCGAGCAATTTCTATCCCTTTCCTACTAAATTTCAATGGCATATTTATTTCATAATAATTTTGTTTATACTGTTTTTGAAATTCGTTGAAGAGGACGGGACCAAACATTCACTTCGACTTAAGCGGAAATTCGACTTATCCGATGTCGATATAACGAGTGTCGACTGTACTTCGTTTGTACTATCTCTGATCGACAACAGTTCTTTGCCATGGCTCTCTTTTGCCATCCTTCTCTGTTTTTCCCATTTCATTTGCTATCAAATATTCTCTGGGAATTCCTGTATCTAATTCTAATCGGTCGATAGAGCCGGATGTGGTGCTGTGGTAACGCGCTGGACTTGAAACACAGGGATCGCTCACTGGTTTGATCCCCCGCTTCTCCAATCTTTCTGATGAGACTTTTAACCGAGGTCCCGTCTCCATATGACCTTAGCTGTTGAGTGGGACGTGAAACTCCATACAACTCTTATTGGTCGATGTATGTTCTTAATTGGCCACCTAGTGACCTACACTTCTGCTACAATGCTTGGGCTCCCAAAAGATCAATTGGTGTACGACTTCGTGTTTGCTTCTAAAAACAGTGAATCTAACGTTTGCTGGAATCTGTAAAACTTGTACCATGTCTGTACTGTTCATGGAGCATTCAGCCTTTTCCCAACCAAGACTTGGTTTTGACATCCCTGTAAGGACAGTCTTGGTAAAACGTTGAGGCAAAAGAAAAAAAATGCTGATAACCAAACGGGTTCTCCTTTTGCCTCAATATTTTCTTTGCTATGTTGTACAAGATTGTCTATCGTAGCTTTTAAATGAGACCTCCTCAATGTTTTGTCGTTCGTAATGGGTTACGTATAGATTTGTTGCATAACGAAATAGGCTACAATTTTGTGTGTATCTGAATAGGTTGGATCATTTTACAAAACTTCCATAGATGTGTATTTGTCGCCATTACTTAAAGTATGTCGTCGATTTTCAACGAAACCTTCGTAACTGCAGCTTGTTTTAAGCTGCAGTTACGAGGTTTTCGTTGAAAATCGGCGATATCACAGGCGGCAATCACGTGACTTTGTTATGATATATTTTCCTAACTTTTGTAAACAAAAACACTCGGTAAGTACACATTTTTCTCAAATTTTGAATCAAATACTTAACACTCAATATTGAGATATATGCCATTCGATACGTCGTACTTTCCGGTCTATTTTGATACCAAGATCTTGCCTCAAATCCCTGTTCATGCTGAGAACATTCGTGCAAAGTATTTTTGAATGCCGTGATATATTTTCTTAAGAAATGTTTGCACTTTGCACGAATGTTCTCAACTTTGACAGGGATTTGAGGCAAGATCTTGGCATAAAAATAAACCGGAGATTACAACGTATCGAATGGTATGTATCTCAATACTGAAAGTCAAGTATATGATTTAAAGTTTAAGAAAATGTGTACTTACCGTGTATTGTTGTTTACATACGTTAGGAAAGAATATCATAACAAAGTCACGTGATTGCCGCCTGTGGATATGTAGATCTAAATTTAAAGGAATCAAATAGCCTAATGTATTACACCCATCATCAGATACCAAAGTACCAAAGTCTTCTTGCTATTTCGGCGACATCAATTCCCGTTGTTAAGAATAATACCGAATGTGCAGCAAGTAAAGACAGAGGCGGATCCATGAATTATATGAGGGGGGGCGAATATACGAGTGGGTGTTAGTTTTCCTAAAATCACAAAGTTTTGACTGAATTTCTCAATAACAATTCATTAATAAGGCTGCAGATGCGACTCGTTTGACCAACCCCCACCACCCTTCTGGATCCGTCACTGCAAGAGATAAATTCAAACGGCAACAAATCTTTCTATAAACATTGGGAATCTAGCAAAAAAGACAATTGTTCTAACAATTCGATGGTCAATTTCATGACATTAGTATCTAATGAATTTATCCACATCAACACGGTGGGGAGTGTGCATTGTGGGATGGAAAACAACTATGGGCTAACGGCCTTATTAATTAGCCCCGCTTCAGGTAAGAAATTTTGCTTTCTGGTCGGCTGGGGTTATTTTCTATGTAATCTTTTTAATGCTATCAGACCAGACTGCTTGCAAGATCAGATACATGTATTTCAAACAGTCCGATCTGCTAGATTTCTATAGACCTAAATTCGTATTAATGTGTCATTCTACAGAAATTGGGCAAATTGGAGTCGCAAAAATTCGATTTTTAGCTTTTAACCTAGTTTATTATTTTTATCTAACTACCTATTATAAATTTCTTGGAACCTATTCCTGCGATATGCAAAGATAACGTTCACTTACTTACGCAGATATTTTAGTTTAAACTTTGCGACCGTGTTCATTCTTTCAATACCGTAACGAATTTGTAAAGTGGCACAATTTCTCTTTCTGTGATCCGAAAAACGTAGCTTTCGCATAATTATGATTAGAACTATTTTCATTTAAACATTCAAAATTAATTTCGTTGTACTGAGGGCCGCGGCCTTAGCGCAGTTGGTAGCGCATCTGACCCTCACTCGAGAGGTCTCGGGTTCGATACCCGGCCGCGGCTAATACCCTTTCTGACAAAATTGTCACCCACCAATGGGTTTGAAATCGTTAACCTAAGTGGGCGAGCAGCTGGAGGCTCGGTAAGGGTATTATGGTAGTACTGGTTTTAGAAACAACAGGAATCCATGGGTAGGTGCTCCAGCCGCCGCGATATGACCCTGGTAGTTGAAAACGGCGTAAAACCCCAATAAACTCAAACTCGTTGTACTGATGTCTCTTGTATTTCTCGTATAGAAATAATTCTATCTTTTTTCCAATATCGGCGAAAAAAACTTATATTGAAAATTTAGAGAGACACTACATATTCAGTCATTCAAAGATTTCAAAAATCATTTTGCAGTCTGATTAAGCCCAATTCGCATTTTTCATTGCATGTACATGTATTTGTGAATGACAGCTTTACTGTTAAACCTCAATTGTCACAGTGTTACGGTAGGGAAGTTAGTGTTACGGTAGGGAATGAAATATCAGAATTGAAAAAATAAGATATGGGAAGGAAACTGGACGGTTTGTCTCAAATGACTATGCCACTAGGTCATCTGAAAATTCAAGTTGTATAGGCCTACATCCTGTTTACGGTTCAAAAACCAGTTAAGTCATACATACTTTTTTGTGGGGTTTTGTTTTAAGCATGTCAAAAGTGTATGTTGCTACTTTTTCACTGCCGTAACACTGCATTCCCTGGAATCGTTTACCCATATCTCCTAAATTATAGATGATAGCAAATTCAAATTTCTTGTGTTTTAGGCTGCATACGAGGGGCGTTCAATTAAAAGTGGTACTAATGGTCCACCATACCTCAAGTTTCTATAGAACTAGTTGTGCTTGCGGCTATCTGACGGGAAAATTACTGTCTATACTTGGTCAAAATTTGAAACAATTTCGTTGACTCTTTCAAAAGTTATAGAACTTTTAAGTTGGTTCAGTCATATGCGGGTCATTCTACACTAAACGTATATTTCATGTCCTTTGGATGAAAATTGAAATAGCACATACAGCGAGAAAGAATCCAGACCATTTTCTGTATAGTGACATTCAATTGTCTTAATGTTATTGGCAAATCAAAGAAATTAAGCTCTTGGTGTTGAGATTCTTGTTTTAACGCAGCTTGGCAAATGTCTGTAGTCCAAAAAACACATGTCCCCTCCGCAACTCTCATATCGAAATTCACGCATGTTTCTTTTAAAACGTTATTCTAAATTACGGTTTTGCTTAAAATCAATGGTTTACTATTTGTAAAACATATTCTAATGATCTAAACATTTTAAATTGTGGCGTCCTCTTTAAAAACGAGCAGTGTATTACAGTCCCTAATATTCCGTCAACTCCGTCACGAAATCAGAATTCATAGTGAAATACTCACCGGCAACATGTTTACTCATTCCAAATCTACGCAAACTGTGACGTCATTCTTCCTTTTCCTAAACCCGCCATTTTTAGTTAGAGGCCACAACACCCAAAGAAATCAGAATCGATGAATGGAAAGTAAACCTACAGTTATATTTGGAATGTGTCCACACCGTCGCGTACATAAATTCGCATTTTCTACTTTTGCATTGCTTAAGATTTCACCAGTAAGCGTTTAAAGTCGATCTTGAATGAAATGTAAGATGTTTGGAATGGAATTTTTTTCCCGTGTGCTTCTGATAGCAGATATGAGACAAAATCGTCAACTCCGTCACAGTCAACTCCGTAACACATTTGACAGTTACGGTATTGACAAAGGCGTTACGGAGGTGACTCATTCTTATGTTATTGCCAGAATTATTACAGTTTTAAGTCATATTAATCAGAAATAATCATTTGGCCTACCTAGAAATATTGTGGAAAAGAGAATACTGTAGTGTGTTTGCTTGTTTCGGTATCTATATATAATGCCGCTTAAAATCTTATGTTAATCATAACATACAAACAATCCAATTATTGATAGTATCTGGAGTAGGCCTATGCTGGTAATAGACATAGTCCTGGTCAGTGCCTTTCACACCTACACTGCATCAAAATATCAAAATGTAAATGGAACATGTGTTCTTCAGTCAATTGTTGAAAAACTGGAACTTGATTAATTCCACTGTGCTGTTTTATTATTTTTTGGTTTCTTTTTAGCTCACCTGAACACAAAGCGCACGAGGTTAGCTATTGTGGTCACTCGCCCTGTCCGTCCGTCCGTCCACAATTAGGGTGTTTACTCTCTAGCATCAACAAAAGTTAGACAATCTCGATCAAACATGGCCAAAACAAGTAGGGTCATAATTTCTCGGACAAGTTCGATTATGGGTCTGATCAGACCATATTGTGCTGAGTTATCTGCCCCTGAGTGTCAAAAAATCTATGTTTAAACTTTGTTTACACTCTAGCATCTACATAAATTGTTCAATCAAGACAAAACTTGGACATAATGTTGGACATCATGAAATTTCGGATGAGTTTAATTTTCAGTCTGATCTGACCAGAAGGATGTGAGTTATGTGCCCTCGCATTTGACAAAATCGAAGTTTTTGGCTGTTTTCGACCTTGTTTACCCTCTAGAATCTACAATTATTGATCGAGAGAGACAAAATTTGGATAAAGGTTAGGGACTATAAGATCTCGGATGATTATGATTTTCAGTCTGATCTAATCAGAAAGTCGAGAGTTTTGTACCCTTGAATTGGACAAAATTGACGTTTGCGACTGTTTTCGACCTTGTTTACACTCTAGAATCTGCAATTATTGACCAATAAAGGCAAATCTGAGACACAATCTTGGTGACCATAAGATCTAATATTTAGATCTCATATGAGTTTGATTTTTGTCTGATCGGATTAGAAAGTCAAGAGTTACTTGCCCTTGAAGTTTACAAAATAGCTGTTTTCGACTGTTTTTTTTTCTATCCTTTTTACACTCTAGAATCTACAATTATTGATCAATCAAGACAAGACTTGGACACAATGTTGTAGACCATAAGATCTTCGACCGGATTTGATTTTTGGTCTAATTGAACCAGAAGGACGAGAGTTATGTGCCCTTGAATTTTACAAAATTGCTGTTTTGGCTGTTTTTGACCTTGTTTACACTCTAGAATCTACAATTTAAATCAATCAAGACAAAACTTGAACACAATGTTTGGGAACATAAGATCTCAGATGAGTTCGATTTTCAGTCTGATCTGATCAGAGAGTCGAGAGCTATGTGCCCTTGAATTTGACAAAATTGCCGTTTTCAGCAGTTTTTGACCTTGGTTACAGTCTAGATAGATCTACAATTATTGATCAACCAAGACCAAACTTGGACACTATGCTTCAGTTTTATAAGACCTTACATGAGTTTGAATTTTGCTCCAATCGAATGAGAAAGTTGTCAGTCATGTGCCTTTGAATCTGACAAAATTGCCGTTTCCACTCTAACAACCACAAACAAGAGGCCCAAGAATCGCTCCACTGGCTAAAGTTAAAGATTTATCTCATGATTTCCCGTAAGCCTCACACTGCCAAATCTGGAAAGGGGTAACCCAAGGAACATTTCTGCCAAGTTTGGCCCATTGGTTTATTTTAAAAGAATTATTTCATTGTTTGTCTAATTCTTATAAGCCTGTCCTGCTACACCCACATTAATGGACCAATCAAAATTTCACAAACAAATTCAGTGAAGAGTCACATAAGAACATTTCTGCCAAGTTTGGTCAAAATTGGCCAGATGGTTTGAGAAGAGAAGATTTTTGAAGAATTATTTAGTAATTTCTCTAAGTCTGATAAGCCCCGCCCGCCACGCCAACATTTATTAATCAATCAAAATTTCACAGACATTTTTACATAAAGAGTCACCCAAGATACGTTTCTGCCAAGCTTAATCTCAATTGGCCATACGGCTGATTTCTAAAGAACTATTTTAAAGAACTAAAGAACTATTTTATGATTTTTCTAAGTCCGAAAAGCCCCGCCCTGCCCGCCCACATTTATGGACCAATTAAAATTCTTTGAACAATTTTAGTACAGCGTCACCCAAGGTACATTTCTGCCAAGTTTGGTCAAGATTTGCCCATTGGCTTGAGAGAAGAAAAAAATTAAAGAAAAAGTTAACGGACGCACGCACGCACGACGGACACAACGCCATTTCGGCCAGTGGAGCTAATAAAGAACAATGAAGACGAAATTTGGATATGATGTTGATTACGATAAGATCTTGGATTAATATGAATTTCAGAATAATCAGAATAGAATTTGCTCAGTTATCTACCATTCAAATTTTACTCTAACAACCTCAAATAGTGACTAATCAAGACAAAACGTGACACAATAAGTTTGTTTTCAGTCTAAAGTCAAATATATTGATTGAATTGAACTAAACTTTGGCTCATATATATATCAATTTGGTTCAGGTGAGCGATATAGGACCATCATGGTCCCCTTGTATTTTGATTTGTTCTGTTTGAGGTTGAAAGCACTTCCGTTAATAAAGAAAACATGTTCTTATATTTGTTGAGTCTAGTACAATGTCACCCCCGTAACAATTTGTCCATTTTGTAACACTCCTGTCTTTACCGTAACACCATCAAAATGCAATATTTTGCAGAATACAAAAACATAAAATGTACATGTATATGATTATCTAAATTTCATAGTACAATTGAATAGGTATATAGAGATTTAGAATTATATCAGAGTGAATTGATTAAACTAATCGAAATGGAAAAAAAATTATTTTGTAAGATATTGGGGACATTGCTGGTTTTCAATTAATTTTGTGAATTACAAACATTTTATTGGGGAAATCATTAAGTAATTTGATAAAGTACCATTAGACAAGACGAAATATATCGAAAAGTGTTGTTTTCTCATTTATGAGTGATTTTAAATGAAAGTTAAAAAATGTTATGGAGTGGAACTTTTCCATCGGTAGCGGTTAAATATAATCACATATCTTGTAATGGGAAACATATTTCGTGTTGCCTTTATCTCTAGAATCATCCCAAGATATGATGTTAACATCCACAGGAAAAAAGAATACATTTTCAGAGATAGTATTTTTCCAAAAAACGTTGTTCAAAATATACGTTTAGTGTAGAATGACCCATACACTGGCTATTTCGCTGTGCGCAAAATGGAAAACGAACTGAAGTAGGATGTATGGGTCTACATTAAAGGTCGCATAAGCTTTTAAATATCTGCATCACGTGTATTATAATGAACTATATCAGATTCTTGGGCATTCAAACGTTGAATATATATACGTCAGTTTTTAGGAAGATAATAAAAATTAAAATTGGAAAAACTGGCCTGAATGATACCCCCTCTCAGGCAACCCGGGTAGAGCTAGTACTAAAGCAGATGTTGCTGTAGATTCCGACATGACCGAACAAGACGCATGGTTCAATATGCAAGAAATAGCAGATAAAGTTGGTTTTTCATCGGGGACATGTTATACAATTTTGACGAAAGGGTTGAAACAAAGAAAGGTCCATGCCCATTGGGTCCCCCACCTGCTGCCTTAAGAACAGAGAGCCACCCGTGCAAAATATGCTTTGAAATGATGCAATAAATGCAACAAATGTGGGCTTTCTGAGCTTTATGCATATGATTGAACAATAATCTACTCATATGAGCACCAATGGCGTGTTATTAGCAGGCAATGGTTGCGAAAAGATCGGACAAGGTCCGTATTAGCCAAAAAATTAAAAGCGCGGCAAAAGTTTTGTGCGCGGTAATTTTCAAATATAACGGGTGTATTGTTCAAATTACTGTTTCAATTAGAACAACTTTCGGTGGTCATTCCTACAAGAAATGTATGTCGGCGAAAGTAAAGAAATATCACGAAAAGAGCAGGTCTAGGACCGGCTAAAGAGGCATATGCCAAATCCATGATAACGGAGCTGTCCACAGGTGTCCTCTTGTCCAAGACTTCCTGGAATAGACACATGCTGCACAGCGTCTTCATCCACCCTTATAGCCGGGCTTAAGCCCGTTTGGCTTCTTTGTGTTCCCAATGATGACGAAAAAAGCCTGTGGTCGTCGGTATCTAGGCCTACATGTTCCATATGAAGTGCAATTTTCAAGTGTCTGTGCCTCTGTGGGGTGTTCCAAAAGAGGCCCATTTATTGGCATAAAAGTAATGGATCTCAAAACTTTAGAAGTGTGTGGGTGTCAAAGAGGATTACTTCTAAGGATTGAAGAAACTTAAGATTGAATTGCGACATAACTATGGCTTATAGAGACCCAGTTCCAAAATTAATTGAACGTCCCTCGTATTGGAAAAATGCAGACAACAAGAACTAATAATCAGAGACCCTTATTTGTTAAGTTATTGTCCGATTTTATTTCCAAATAGCTCAAACTTTAAGTACAGGTTTCTCATTGACCATTTGAGCTTTTTCTTTAGAATTGTGCAAATATGTGCGAGCCGATCACACAAAGTTATGTACCAAGTCCCAGAACTGTAACACTTGTTTCAACAGAGTTGTGTACCTTTTCTTTTTCTAAATTCACCATAGTAACGAAGGATTCACTCCCGTAACGAAGTTTGTATCTCAACAACCTCTGGTGTAATTGTTTTGAAACTTTGCACATTTGTATTGGATCACAATACAAGAAAAAAAATCAAGTCTCAAAACTCTGACAAACACAGAACCAGAATGATGTCTGTTTTCGTCTTGCAATTTCACTACCGTAACAAACAGTTCACTTCCGCAACAAGAAGAAATTGTTACGGTAGTGAACGTTACGTACGGTAGTGAAAACCTATCAAACATTCATCGATTTCAAGGATAAGCAGCCTCTTACCTGGACAATTGTTAAAGTTATTGAAAACTTTTCCATTTATTGATTCTTGCGATGGTAAGAACTGTCATTTACGTTTTTGTATTCACATCATAAATGGCATTACGGTAGTGAGCTCGCAAAAATATACGGGTAGAAAAAACTTTGTATTCAAGTTCTATTTTCTCAGTAATCACACAAAATTATAGAAATGTATTTTCGCCACGACAAAGCCAAGTACAATGTTTACATATTACTGTTAAATTCATTGCTTAAATCACATGCAAAGAATGTTTTATTTTTAATTTCGGTCGCGTTACGGTAGTGAACTGAAAACTATGGGACAACTTTCAAAGCGTAAAAAAATTGACAAAGGCGCAGGTTCAGTAACTATACGATCTGGCCCTGTAAATACATGATTTCTAAACAAAGATAAATGGCCGTTTTAAACACGTTTGTAGTACACATAGACTTTGTACTTTTATTTGCACATTCATGTTTACTGATACAGTGTTCCCCTTTCCCTGAAATGAAACAAAAAATAACAGAGGTTTTGTCATTTTCCTGGGAAAACACGGAAATTGTGAACTAAACAGTCATTTTTACCTCAGGCGCCAACCCTCGACCAACTTGATATTACCTGAATTCAAATTTTGGAAATACAATAAAAGAGAAAATGTAATATTTATTTTGGTCGAGTCCTGGCGCCACAGCTAAATTTAACAAAATACGGTCTAGCGACTCGAGTACGTTCACGACGGGTACGAATCGACGGCAAAATTTTCTTAATCTTTTCCGGGTGTAATATTTCAATTTTGTAATTTGCGGCAAATCTAAATGTTAGAAACTATCCTAGCCGACTATGACCCACTGAACAACTCTGAAAACATACGCATGGGTGTGTTTTACTTTAAAAGCACTACGCAGTGATTACGAAAATAGTAGGGTACGAAGTATTCGTCGCCATGGAGTAATGTAAACAAAAAACCGTGTCATGATGTGATGGGCTTGGTCGCTAGATAGATTTCACCGCTTTTATATGGAACTCACGGCCGATTTGATCTAAAAGGTATTTATGACATTTATTTTTCACATTTCTTTCTTTAAACAAAGTCTCCAAAATGAGATAGTGATTTTTCCTTCTTTTTTTTTTACCGTTAGTGAAATTTCCTGACCGGGAAATATGCTGGGAATACGTAATACCGTTGATATAAGGGAAATAACTGTGAAAGCTTTTCTTTATCCTTTCCTTCCGGTTCCGGTCCATGGTGGACGTGAAAATTGGAGAAGAAAAAATCGAAAAATAAAATCCATCAATATCGAAGTGAATCGAAGTGAAAATGTGAAAATTGTGTAACTGTGTTGTGAAAATAGTGTCAATATTAATAGAAATCATAGTCTAAAATGAGGATGGTCGATTTTGGTTAATATTTTTGAGTTTGAAAATTGCATTCAAACGAGTCTCAGTATATTGATGGCAGACATTTCAAAATTGCAAAAAAACAAAGTTGAAATCAGTGTGTGATATATAAATAGTGTATGGAAAGTGTATAGGAAAAGTATCATAAGTACCAAAATTCAATTTAAATTCAATTTAAAGGTGTTTTTCTTTGTAAAATAACATGTAAATCTTACGAGAAAATAGAAAATTTGTGTGGTCACCTTTTTTGTTAAAAATGCATAATTTAGTAATAATGTTCACTGTATGTCCGGTATCTTCGTAACGTGGATACTGGTGTAGGAGGATAGTGTTGGTGTTATATCCTTCCCGCGACATCAAATGTCACGTTCGTTTACGCGACGTAAATAACGGACGTCACGCGCGTAACGTCATTGATTGTATTGTTATGATTTCATTATTAGTAAACTAGCGAACTAGCCAGACGTGTTTTCTTTAAGACCCGGGATATAAAATTGGCGACGAGGATAAACTGAGAAGTATTGAGGAAACTAAAGAAGATGGCTGAGCATATAACTGTGGTAACAGAAAGCAGGAATTTAAGATCAACACAATTCATCCCGGATGGCGACCAGATTATGATTGGAAAACAGTGGGAAGAATGGCTGGAAGGAATTGAGAGAGAGTTCAGATTTTTCAAAATCGGTGACCCGGCTGACAAGAAGGATGCATTGATTATCTATGGAGGGAAGGAAATCGCTAGATTGGAGAAGAGTCTACCAGACCCAGAAAACAGAGAAGATAGAGTTTTGAACTGCTATGAGAAACTAAGAGAGAAGATAAATGAATACTTTGCGCCAAAGAGAAACAAGCACTACGCTAGATACGTTTTCCTGAAAATGAGACCCATGAAGGACGAATCAACTACTGCGTATGCCACCAGATTGAGAGAAAAGGTGCATGACTGCGAATTTCCGAATGAGGATGATAGAGTATTAGAGCATATTATTCAAACTACAGACAATCAATCATTGATAAAGAAGACAATCAACAGGAAATGGTCGTTACATGAAATGTTGCAGGAGGTTCACCAGATAGAAGATACGTTAATGCAGGTTACGGATATGACAGATAAACAAGATCACGGTGGAATTGCTAAAGTCTACAGGAATGGTGACAACAGGAGAGAGAGGGGAGTAGGTAATTATGACAGTAGAGAAAGTCAACGCCAAAAATGTAAGTACTGCAATTACTTTCATTCTTTCCGTAACCGCGAAGACTGTCCTGCATATGGTAAACAATGTAATGATTGTCGTGGATGGAACCATTTTGAAAGTGTATGCAAAAAGAAGGGAAGCCGTGGTGGGAAGAACAGAAGAGACAACAATAACAACAACAAAAACAACCATAATGGCCGTAGGCATAGAAACAATCGTAGAGAAATAAGGGCTGTAGACAGAAGAAGTGAGTGTGATTCAAGTATGGGTTCTGACAGTGATGTTGATTCTGACGAAGAATTTTTCATGAATGCAGTACACCAAATTCGTAATGTAAGAAAGGCTAGAATACGCAAACTCAGTGATCACTACAAAACGGTCCCGGTAATGCTAGATGATGTGTTAGTGAAAGTAGAGCCGGATAGCGGGGCAGACGTGAATGTCATGGATGAATACCAGTACAGAGCTTATAAACATCGAACACAGCAGAAAACTTCCCTATCCCAGAGCAAGACAAAACTGAGTACGCTACAAAACACACTAAAGGTGAAAGGAGAATTTACCACCACTGTGCGCAATCAGACGAGAGGTTTTCAGACGAAATTCGTAGTGATCAAAGGCTGGATTAATTCACCACCTTTGTTGGGGAAACAGACATTAATAGAACTCGGGATGCTGCAGATTAAAGCAGATGGCACGTTAAAGGAGATTAACGACTTGAGAATCGGGAATGAACATGTGAAAAGTGTTTTGAACAGTGGCCAAGAAAGAAGTCGTGATGAGACTATTGACAGGTTGTTGGAAAATTATCAAGGCGTTTTCCAAGGTATCGGGAAAATAGCAGATAAGAAGAACAAAGACGAGTTTACAGTGAAGTTTTCAATGAAACCAGATGCAGTACCAGTAGCACAGAAACCTAGGCCAGTACCATATCATTTACAAGATCCCTTGAAGAAATGGTTGGATCAATGTTTAGAAGAAGATATTTTCGAGAGAGTCGAAGGGGATGAACCTATCACATGGTGTTCTCCACTAGTGGTGCAGCCAAAACCAAGGTTTAGTGATGTACAGAAAGACAAGTTAGAACCACATATGATACGAGCGAGTGTAGATTTGAGAATCCCAAACAGATCAATGGAGCGGAACAGGATTTTACAAGCACCAGTGGTAGAAGATTTTACATACAAATTCCATGATTGTGTTGTATTTTCGAAGATGGACTTAAAACAGGGTTACCACCAGTTAGTTTTAGACCCGCAATCAAGACCTATTGCTACATTTAGCACACCTTGGGGTAACATGAGACCAAAAAGGCTGATCTTTGGTGCGAAATCTTCACAAGATTTATTTGACGAGGCCATGTATAGAATATTTGGAGACATTCCGAAGTGTTTGAATCAACGAGATGACATTTTAATTGGAGGAAGAACGATCGAAGAGCATAATGAGACATTGAAATTAGTTTTGAAGAGAGCTGACGAATTTGGAGTGACATTTAACAAAGAGAAATGCCAATTCGGTGTGACAGAACTGGAGTTCTATGGCTACAAGTTTACCAAAGACGGACTTAAACCTACACCAGAAAAAGTCAAAGCTGTGAAGCAATGTAAACCACCAGAATCAAAAAAGGCTGTGAGAAGTTTCCTGGGAATGATTGGTTATTTGTCAAAATTCATACCAAGATATTCAGTACTTACAGCACCGTTACGGATGCTTACCAAGAAAGAAATTCCGTTTGTATGGGGAAACGAACAGCAAGATGCATTCAATAAGCTGAAAGATAGTATAACAGATGACAACACAATTGCCTTTTTCGACCCGCGACGACCCATTATAGTTCGAGTAGAAGCTAGTTTTCACGAGGGATTATCTGCAGGGTTATTCCAAAGAACACAGAAGGGCTTGCAACCAGTACACTTCATCAGTAGATCGATGACAGAGACAGAGAAGAGGTACAGTCAAACAGAGAAGGACGCTTTAGCAGTGAAGTGGGCGAAAAATCGGTTCAGCATGTACTAACTCGGTGCGCCAAGGTTCAAAATTATAACAGGCCATAAACCGTTGATTCCGATGTTTAACAGATCCAATATCAAACTACCACCAAGAATTGAGAAATGGGTCATGGACATGCAAGATGTTGACTATGAATTAGTATACGAACCAGGGAAAGATGAAGCAGATCCGTTAGATTACTTGTCAAGACACCCATTACCGGAGACAGAGAAAGACAACACTGAACATGTGATCAGACTAGTGATAGAAGCAGAGCATGCTGTTGTAATTCCAAATATAGTAGAGAAAACCAGAAAAGATGAGACGCTGCAAGATGTAATGAGCAGAATCCATAACAATGATTGGGACAAACACAAGAAAAACATTGACATTCAACCATATTACAACGTAAAAGATGAATTATCCATATCAGATGGACTGTTACTTAGAGGTAACCAAGTCGTTGTTCCAGAGCGGTTACAGAGAACACTTATTAGAGCAGCACACAGCCTTGGACATTTTGGTAAAACAAAAACAAAGCAGATGTTGAGAGCAAAATACTGGTTCCCGGCGATGAACGTAATGGTTGAGGACATAGTAGGCCAGTGCAGAGACTGTCAAATTACAACAAAAGAACACAGGAAAGAAGAAGTTAAACCATCCATTATTCCAAATGAGCCTTGGGAGACAGTGTCGATGGATTTTGGAGGACCATTCCCGGATGGGCATTACAATCTAGTCGTCATAGATAAGCGCACAAGGTATCCAGAGGTAGAACAGGTCCATTCTACTTCGCTTAAAAGCACAACCAAGAAGTTGAGAAAAATATTTTCCGTTCATGGAGTTCCAAAACGTGTAGAATCAGACTCCGGCCCACCATTCAATTCAGAACAATTCAAGGACTTTGCCAAAGAAATGGGGTTTGAACATCATCGAGTTACACCATACCACCCACGGGCCAATGGGGAAGCAGAAAGTTTCATGAAAGTGTTAAATAAAACGGAACAGATAGCTCATAGTCAAGGAAGAGATAGTCAAGATGCTATAAATAACATGCTGATGGGATACAGATCAACACCACACCCAGCAACAGGTGTAACTCCCTACAGAGCGTTGATGAGAAGGGAGATTCGAACAAAACTTGACCACACACCAACAACCATAAACATTCAAGAGATGGAAAGCCAAATAACTAAAAACGATGAAGAATACAAACACAAATGGACTCAGGGAGATCTCGCAAATAAACGAACACAACACGAGATAAAGGTGGGAGATTCGGTGTTATTACGGCAACAAAAGAAGAACAAGTGGTCCACGGCGTATGAAGTTAAACCATATTCCGTTATTAGAGTTGACGGATCGAGTATAGCTGCCAAACGTTCCAGCGATGGTAGAGAGGTCTACAGAGACGTAACACACTTTAAACTCACGAGAAACTATACTGACGATAACAAATCCGACAACTGGAGAGAGCGATTACTGGGGAAGATGAGGAATGGTGGCGAGCACAAACCCACAACCAAACAGTCGACGGGCCACAATACAAATAGTCAAAACCAACCCAGACGAGAACTACCCGAAAGAAGGAGACGACGGCCAGCTAGATACAGAGATGAAACAAACTGACTTCCGAAACAAACGAACATTTAAATGTGCTCAAAACAAAGACTATTAAGTGATAGGGTTAATCTAGTGACACTAATCTTATACCGAATAGTAAAAGTTAATTAACCAGTGAAAACGCGACTAACGACAAATTACAGACTTTTACTTTTAATTCATTTTCCAAATTTTCATTAATTTTCAACTATTTATTTCTAATCATTAAGAAATTTATTTTCTGTTCTTTTACAAAATAGGAGAGATGTTATATCCTTCCCGCGACATCAAATGTCACGTTCGTTTACGCGACGTAAATAACGGACGTCACGCGCGTAACGTCATTGATTGTATTGTTATGATTTCATTATTAGTAAACTAGCGAACTAGCCAGACGTGTTTTCTTTAAGACCCGGGATATAAAAGTTGGAAAGGGTTAATAACCAAAACCAGTAGTTATTCGGAAATTAGATAGAATATTGTCAATATGACAATTGGATTAAAAATATAAAACCCTATCTATCACTCAAACCTTATTTGTAGCCTGTACCACCTGAAATGATAAATATATTAGGAATCTATTAAAGAATTAATAAATTAAAAAAGAAATGTGTTACTCCTTGAAATGACTGACTGCAGTATGTCAAGGAGATAACGCAATACAGATACAAATATTATTACAAAACCATAATAACCAAATACATATTTCTAGTCTAACAGTTGTATAATTATCAAGAAACATCATGTAATAATGGACAATTTAGAATTGAGAAAAATTGGTGATTTCATAGACAAGCAGAAGTGTATAGCAAGGTTGCCAAGATACGAAAGAGTTGTAGTTCTCTCGGACAGTAAGGAAAAATATATCAGATCAGAAATCGACAAATTTAAGAACCTGAATTTTGAAATCATCTGGTGGTGCCAAAGTGGGAGGGATACAAGGAGCGGTGTAAGATATCTAATTGATAATATCAAGAGGATACAAGATACCAAGAAGACCCTTATACTCTTTTGGCATTTCACCTGTGACATCACCACCAAAAGAGGAGCTCATATATATCAAAGGTTTGAGGAATTTGTTGACTTGGACATACTGATAAGACCAAATCTGGAAGTGCTGAAGGAGTTACACCTCACAGAAAGTACAATAGACATAGGTGTACTTGAAGTCCCACCCATTTTCACTAAGGAGTGGAACAAGGCAAAGGGTCACGAAAATTGGTCAAAAATTAATGATTCAACCATACACGAACAAGTAGTTGAATTGAATACAATTATCAGAGAATACAATCAAGAACTAGGATACCAGTCACCAAAATTTGTCTGCGACTTTATACACAGAAGCAGAAAGCAAAAATCAGGTGTTGGTATAGTGAGAACTAAAGAGTACTTCAAGCCACTTCTTCTAAAGGACGGTGTGCATCCTCTCGAGATAGTAGCGCAGAAGTGGTTGCTGAAAATAATACAATCTTCATGGGCGGATCTAGAGGGGGGTCGGGGGGGTCCGGACCCCCCCTGGCATTGGCAGAAAATTGAATTTTGACTATATAAATTTAGTGTAACGTTACATATTTACTACATTTTAAGGCATAATTTTGGCTTGGACCCCCCCTGGGAAAAATTTTGGGCTTGGACTCCCCCTGGAAAAAATTCCTGGATCCGCCCTTGATCTTGCACTGACAGAGACCCCCATCAATAGTATAAAGTAAGTAAAATAAAATAAAATAAAACTACAGTAGAGATAGTAGGGCATATATAAACAACAACAAAAATCTTACCTAATAAACATATCAAAACTACATAAATTGGCTAAGTTAAGAAAGCGATGGACTGCCATATTTCTTAACTAAAACCAATTAAATACAAAATTAAAACACAAATACTACTAAAATATAAACATATAGAAGCACAAGCAACATTCACAAGATAGAAAAGTATTATATAAGTATAAATAAGGAAAATGGCTTCAAATTTCTTCAAAGGTCTTGGAATTACAGGCCAAAGTACCCCCGCAAGACAGCCATTAATGAATAGACAAAATACTCAAGAACAAAAGAGAAAACACATATCCAGCCCAGAGCATAGTACAAATAGATGTGCAAAGTGCAATAATGAAATCGGAGTAGAGAAGGTTAAATGTCACACATGTAAACTAAATATCTGCTGATGTGCTGGGATGACACGTAATGCATATGAGCTGTTAGCGTCAGGAGCCCTTGACGACTTTACATATACTTGTAAGAGTTGCAAGCACATAAGCCCAACACTTGAAAATATCGACAGAAAACTTACCAAACTAAGTGAACAGCATGAAAAAAGGATCACTGCATTGGAAGAAAGGGCAGACAAAATGAAAATAGAAACGAAGGAGACAGTCAAAGAAGAGTTTTCTCAAATGAAAGAGCAGATGGAAGGCGAAATGGAAGAGAAGATAAACAAGATGATAGATAAGAAAACAATGGAATTAGAAGATAGAAGAAGAAGAGAATTAAATATAGTGATATTCTATCTGAGTGAGGGGACAAGCACTAACAATCAAGAAAATAAAGATATAGATGAGGCAAGAGTAAGCGAATTGGCGACAGAAATAGGAATAGAAGGACTAGAGATAGAGACTTCATACAGACTAGGAAAGAAAACCAGGGGTAAGACGAGAGCTCTCAAGGTAATCTTGAAAAATAGAAGGCAGCGTAAGCGGTTCCTAGAGTCAGCAAAGGAGATAAAAAACAGAGCAAGTGATGACTACAGGCAAGTGATAGTAGCCAAAGATCTTACACCTGAGCAGAGAGAGTTGAAAAAAGAAAAACTGAAAGATAAAAGATATAAAGAAAGAAAACCACAGGAGGAGGAATACATGGATCACACAATATGTGAACAACGAGCACAAGAGGTCTTGTCTGGCCTGACACAAGAAGTCAATGATCCATTCCTCTCAGATACTATCATAGATCAGCATGTGCATAGAGAGGTAGCAGATATAACTACATATGGAGATAAAACCATGATGCTATCAGAGACTGCCCGAGATCAACATGATCAAAGAGATGTGGCAGGTACAGTCGTAGATGGAGAAAAGACCATAATCGGCGGATTATCACAACTAGAGAATAGAGCCCAGAGTGGTGATAGGAAGGAGCAGTGTGACCAGAGGAAGTTTTAACCCAAATTCGGGAAACTGTTTTAAACAAGATAAATTGCCAGACATAGAAACAGAAGAACAAAATAATAAGGATCTCAAAATTTACTATACTAATGCAGATTGCCTAACTCCAAACAAATTCTCAGAATTGTTAATAAAGATCAATGAAAATAGAATCGATATTATAGCAATAACAGAAACAAACCCTAAACATCAAACACTGAACATCAAACCACATGAGATTTTTAAAATACCAGACTTTGAAACTTATCACAATGATGGAGAAGGGAGAGGTATCTTAATATATGTAAGGAAAAATATAAAAACCAAGCTCAAAAAATGTAGTATAGAATTTGATGAGAATCTATGGCTGCAACTCCAATTGAATGACAGAGAAAAGATTATGTTGGGATGTGTATACAGAAGTCCAAATAGTAGTAAAGAAAATACCAAAAGTATGTACAGAATGATGAAAGAAATGATACCACCAAAAAACACAAAGACAATCATAATGGGGGATTTCAACATTAAAAACATCAATTGGGAAGACCAAACAACCACAGGCAATGAAGAGCAAATATCCCACCAATTTATAGAATGCTTAAGGGACCTATATTTAACACAACATGTTAAAGAACCTACAAGGTACAGAAACCAAGAAACTCCAAATATATTAGACTTGGTCATAACCAATAATCCAAACTTAATCGACAAATTGGAATACCAACCCGGTCTCGGAAAAAGTGACCATATAAGTCTAAGCTTCTCATTAAAGTGTTGCAATACTCAGCAGCAAGACTCAGACCAAACAATATTTAACTACCATAAAGCAGACTGGAAAGAAGTAAATAACAGTCTACAAACAGTGTTTCAGCAGTCAAATTATGATGGGGAAGTCCATTCTTCTTGGGATGATTTCGAAAAAACCTTATTAAAGATCAAAGAACAATGTATACCAAAGTCTAAGAAATCACATGCAGGAAGAAAGGACCTTCATATCACCAAAAATGCAATTCAAGCACTGCACAACAAGAAAAGTAAATGGATAAAATACAAAAATTGCCCAAACCTCCAAACGTATAACAAATACAAACATGCCAGAAATATAGCAACAAACTCTCTGAGAAAGTGCAAATATGACTACGAAAAAGGCATAGCTGAAAAGGTAAATGGAAATCCCAAAATGTTCTGGAAACATGTCAGGAAAAAATTACAAACAACCACAGGAATAAGTGAAATAGAATATAAAGGAGTATCCACAAGCAATGCTAAAGAAATGGCAGAATTAGTCAATAAATACTTCGTCACGGTCTTTACAAAAGAATCTGATGATATTCCAGAGCCTGAAGATACAGTAGAAGAAGAAATAACCACTATAGATATAACAGATGAAATAGTCCTGAAAGCAATTAAAGAGATAAATCCAGCCAAATCACAAGGACCAGACGAGATACATCCTAGAATTATTTATGAGAGTAAAGAAACAGTATGTCAACCATTGTCAAGAATTTACAGAGCATCACTTGAACAAGGAACACTATCAAACAAATGGAAAAGAGCAAACGTTACACCAATACATAAATCCGGTCAAAAATCAAACCCTGCTAACTACAGGCCTATAAGCGTAACCCAAATTTGCTGTCGTATCATGGAAAAAATTATAAGAGATAAGATGATAAACTTTCTTGAGGTTCATGAACTAATTAAGGAACAACAACATGGATTTAGGAAGGGGAGATCCTGCACGACTCAACTGCTTGAATGCATAGAAGAGTGGACCACGAAAATAGACCAAAATGAAGAGGTGGATATTGTGTACCTAGATTTCAAGGCCGCCTTCGACAAGGTTCCCCACAAAAGACTACTGAAGAAGGTATGGAGCATAGGCATTCGAGGAAACTTACACAAATGGATAACAGACTTTCTGAAAGACAGACAGCAGAGGGTCATAATAAATGGGTCTGTATCTTCCTGGAGACATGTCACGAGTGGAGTACCGCAAGGTAGTGTGTTGGGGCCGATTCTTTTTTTTAATCTACATCAATGATTTACCTGAAGCACTACAATGTCCCAGCAAACTCTTTGCAGATGACACTAAGTTGTACAAGCCCATTAGCCAACCCGATGACGAAAATCTTCTTCAAGATAATATTTTCAATGCATGTGACTGGGCAAAAAAATGGGAAATGTCCTTTAACACTACCAAATGTAAATCACTACACTTAGGAAAAGAAAGTCAAAACCAATATTTTATGAAAGACAATGATGGAACTATACTGAGGGAAAAAAGTTTAGCAATTTCGTAAATTGCAGCTTATTTCTCAATTATCTGTGTTCGGATTGAAATCAAATTTATATACGATAATATTTGATATCTTTACAACAATATTTCAATTTTTGGTTTGAATTTGAGAACTGACAAGTCTTGTGCGTGACGCCGAACAAGATAGGGGTAGCACTCTCAAAATGGCACACGGCATCAGTACCTTGCATGTCCAGAATTATCCTTTATAACAGTATCAAAATGTCTGTTAACCAAGTCCTTATGAGTCCGCAATCAAAAGCCACTAGAATAAGCCAAAAAATGCAGTAGCAAAATGCGTGTGAGATCCTTTACGTTATTGACGTCATCGCCGCCTCTTGCTCCCGTTCTAAGATCTTCCTTTCACAATAAAGCTTCCACAAAGGTAAAGTTCAAACGGGATTAATCTGCAAAAGCGACTTTATTCCACTGCCATCCTGTCAATGGACAGTGTACCCGCGTTAGACTCAGAATGGCCTGTATGTGAGCACAAGCCGAAGGAACGCAAACGTAAGGTAGACGTACATGTAAACGCAAAGAACGAAGCTTGTTTCTTACAGCATGTGCACAATGCCATGTCTCTGTCGCGTTTCTGATCAAAGCGACTGTACTTGTGCTGCTGGGAAACGATGACGTCGTGAATACGTCACTACGTAATTGACCTTACGTCGGCTTGTTTAACGATGCCAACTACAGCGTGGCCTGTCTTGGGCGTTGTCTTATTGACAGTTCTTTACTCTCATTTGAGAAATGACACTGTAAATCACACCAAAATGTTGATCCACCTCTTTGGCCGTCACGCCATCAGTCAGCATGCAGATAGCCTTATTTTCTTGATCTAAGGTTAGTCCTGGGTGACGGCCCATTTGAATCGCCCAGCAGTTTTTTGTGGTTTAATTTTTTCTTGACAATTACCATTATGTAGGGATAGGTATTGTCGAAATAAATTACATGCGCATGTGTGTGTTCGTGCAAGACGTCATTTTAGCACTTTTACGTCAAAGAGCGTTACGCGAGGATAAACACGTGAACGAACTGCACCATCAGTGAGTTTGCTTTTTAAATTGGTAAATGATACTCATTTAAGGAATTCTATGCCTTTGTATTGCGAAAATATTTTGGTCGAAAAAAATTGCTAAACTTTTTTCCCATAGTATATTACAGAAATTCAGAATGTTGACAAAGAGAAAGACTTAGGCATCATCTTTGACTCTAAATTGACTTTCCAGAACCACATAAACGGTAAAGTAAACATTGCCAACAGGAATGTGGGAATAATAACGAAAACATTTACTTTCATGGACAAAAAGATGTTCCTGCAGCTATACAAAGCAATGGTACGCCCACACTTGGAATATGGCTCGGTAATCTGGAGTCCAAGATACAAGAAAGATGCTATCTCACTGGAAAATGTCCAAAGACGTGCAACTAGGATGGTTAAAGGGCTCAAAAACAAATCTTATTCAGAAAGACTTAGAATCCTTGGCTTACCTACCCTAGAATATAGAAGGGAAAGAGCGGATCTAATCCAAATATATAGACTCATCAATAAGATAGACAAAACAAGCAGAAATATCATAACGCTAAGAAATGGAAGTTATACAAGGGGAAATAACCTAAAACTGTTCCAAACAAGGTCTACAAAAGATTGCAGAAAAAACTGCTTCAGTATTAGGGCTACCAAAAACTGGAATGAACTTCCAAACGAGGTGGTACAGGCTCCCACTCTCAATACATTCAAATCTAGGCTAAATAAGCTATGGAAGCCGAACTATAAATTTGATGCCAAATGCTACAAGTCTAACTAATTAATCAATTAATAAATAATTAATACAAAATTAATAGTGCTAGAGCTATTACTACAGAAAACATCAAAATAGTTTATAATTATTGAAAATAATTCAATACTGAAAAAAAAAGTTACCAGGGAATATAATTTAGGATGGTAAGGCCAGGAAAGTGATGGACTGCCATATTTCCTGGCTCAGCCAGACTAGGGATTTAGTTTAAGAACTTAAGACATATAAGAATCAAGAAACTGGTTGTATTAAAGAATGAGTAAATAAACAAAATGAAAAAATGAAAAAATGAAAAAAAAGGATAATAATATTAATGCTAAAAGGAAAAGTAATTAAACAAAAACAAATGTAAAATTGGTCATTATTCATTAATCTAGGACAAAGTGAAACTTGATGGGATGCATAAAACTGGCTCTTTGTAATAAGAAATGTAATAAAAAAAATTTCAAACATGTAAATATAATGCACAACAGAAATTCTTCTCATTTTTTTAATATTCATTTTTATTGTACAATAAAGAAATACAATAATCTCAATATTTTAATGTAAAGATATTTTTAACACATAACTTATTATGAAAACTAAAAGAGGCAAGTTCATAATATTGCGTAAATAAATGTATAAAAAGTTCAAAACAAAATGTCTAAGAGTGTGTAATGTAATGCGCATTAATGTGAGTGATTAACACTATCAATAATGGCAAAGCGCCAATGATAACTGTGTACATTGTGTGACATTGTGGACATATCTAGTGTATCTAAATTTGTGAGTAACCTACCACCAAATGGAACCGGAAGTCACTAAGATACACGTTATACAACCGGGAAAACGTATAAAATGGACCTAAGAAGCATAGAAATGCTTATGTGATTGGATTCTAATCACATCCGGTCTCTAGAACTGTATAAACTGTATAGACGAGTTTGATAGACTAGTCCGTCTGCGCAGTTATTTATTGGTTATAAAATCGTCATTTGAAGTGAAAAGTGATATATTAAGAATAGCTGAAGAAACAAAAAACAATTATATCGACAAATGATATATTTGCTGATGGAAAAATCGGGAATTTCTGTGAATAAATAGTTTTAATCGTTTACGCTTTTGAAGCAAAATAGATAAATAGGTAGAATTTTCATAGGGTGAAAGCAGATTCCTTCATGGCGCAGTTGGTTGCACTTTCAGCCTAAGAACCAGGGAATCCGGGTTCGAATCTCAGCGCAGCTTTTTTTTTTTTTTTTTTTTTTTTTTTTTTTAAAGATATAGATTCTCTAATATTTTTTAACCCCTTCTCAAACGAGACCTGATTTTGACGTGTCTGATAGAAAAGGCTATGTAAAACATTGAGGCAAAAGAAGAAAATGCTGAAAATTTCTCCTTTTTGCCTCAATATTTTCTGTGCTGTAAAATGCATATTTTCTCCTTTTGGTGTATTTTATTTTGTTGTCTGCAACTTCTTTCAAATTGGACCACCCTAAAATTGTGTTGTTTGGAAAAGGGTTAAATCACAATCTGCTTATTGACAAACCTTTTTAAAAATAGTTTTTTGCAATAGATCTAGACCTATATGTTAAAAATATGCAATTCGATATTTTGTTCTAGCGAACTACAATACTTTTAATCAATTAATTTGTATTCCTATTTATTTATTTCGCAGGATGCCAGGTATGAAGAATAATTACTTCAATTGTGTCCTATGCACGAAGAGGACAAAACCCAAGGAGCGCAGAAAATGCAATGCAAGTTTACAGAAATTCTTACGCAAATCATTTTTTGTTGAATGTGAAGAGGATTCTGTTTTGTGTAATAAGTGTAGACATAAGTACTATAAAACAGAAGCTCATCTTGCACCAAAGAGAAAACAGGATTCCGATTCAGATTCTGACTTCGAACCGCCCCGTGAAAAGAAACAAAAACTGTGCAGCCCGCCATCCATTCCGGTGCCATTGAAAACGTCATCGAGGTCCCATGCCTACTGCTGTATCTGTAGAAAGCCAGGTCCAAAGCTTGTGGTAGTGTCATCAAAATGCAGAATGACCGTGCTTGTGAAAAAGAACATCTGGGTGCCTCTTGGGTCTCGATGTTGTCCTACCCATATTACAAATGGGGAACTGAAAGAGGAATGTTTGGAACAAATCATTGTGTGGTCGGATCAGTGCCACATGAACAGAAGTACTTTAATAAACATTCTTAACCGACTTCGAGATATATGTATTCGTCAGAACAATGTTAGACTTGACTTTGATAATGTAAATACTCTTAGTGACGACGATTATTTGCAACTCACTGGATTATCAAAGTCTAACTTTGATGATTTATTTGACTGTTTACAACATTATGTCAAAGTCACACCGGCTAGAAGTCAAAGGACAACATTAGCTTTGTTTTTATGTAAAATGAAAAACGGCATGTCAAACAAATTACTTGCAACTTTGTACAACGTCAGTAAATCCAGTGTTAGAAGAGCTGTACATACTGTTTCTGCTGCATTAATGAAGGTATTTGTACCAAATAATCTTGGATTTCAACACTTATCAAGACAGACTCTCATTGAAAGTCATACCCGACCATTAGCGCAGAAACTGTTTGGAAATATGGAAAATCCCAGTGCAATTCTTGTGTTAGACGGGACATACATTTACATAGAAAAAAGTAATAACTTTTTATTCCAACGTCGGTCATACAGTTTACATAAAGGAAGACCTCTTGTAAAACCCATGGTTATAACATCAACATCTGGATATTTTGTTTCCATCCTCGGACCATACTTTGCAGACTCCAAGAACAACGACGCGTCAATCTTGAACCACATCTAAAAATCAAATATTGATGATATCAGACACTGGGTACAGCAGGAGGATGTATTTGTGGTGGACAGAGGATTCAGGGATTCCTTGTCTCTTCTGGAAGACCTGGGTATTACAGCTCAAATGCCAAAATTCAAGTCAAGGGGCGAAAAACAGTTAAACACAGAAGACGCAAACATTAGCAGACTAGTGACAAAAGTAAGTAAATGTTGAAATACAGTTTAGTGAAGAGACTGGGTAAACATTGTGGCAAAATGAGAAATTGTACAGAATGTGCAATTTCTCATTTTCCCACAATGTTTTCTGATCCATCAGAAAATCAGAAGCCATGCTTTTTTTTATAGTTTTGAATTTGTCGTCTGCAAATGCTTTCAATTTGGTAAAGTTCAAATTAAATTGTCTGAGTGATAATTGGTTAACCCTATGTTGTGATTACTTAGAATATCTGGTATGCTGAAAAACGCGCCTTATCTAAAACTCTCGTTCAAGATTACAGCTACACGGGCACATAGACTCTACTTCACTTCAGTTTAATTATTTTTAGACAAAACATGACAAAAATTACATTCTGATTATGATTATTCGAATCGATGTGAAAACATTGTACATATACCTCATTGTTAGGTGACGTTTTTATACGCCGCCGAAGGTGGTCGTATATTGGCGTCATCTTCTCCGTCTGTCCGTCCGTATGTACGTACGTCCATGTTTCTTGTGAACGCAACTCCTCCTAAAGTTCTGGTCGGATCTTTATGAAACTTGGTCAATGTTATCACCTCAATTGGTAGATGTGCATGAAGTAAGGATTTTACGGTTCAATGATGTTTGCCTGAGTTATGCCCCTTTGATGCTTTTTCTTAGAGAGGCGTATATTGTGACTATGGCACTCTTGTTATATCTTGCGACTATCAGCCTCTTTTTGGACTTCCAATCGGTAACTTCGACTATATATCAAAGGTATTATGGCTAGTGTGATGTATACTTTTTAACCCTTATCCTGCCAATTTAAGTAACACTAATAAATGAGATATCAGACCAGGAAAGTCATGCCTTTCTATATCGAAATGTTGTTTTCGAAATATTACATGTTAAAAATCAATCCTCTTAACAATCAAAATAGGAGTGAGAAAGTATTTGGTGAAGTAAGGGTTAAGATCAATGTTCACTGCAATAGTCATACATTGTGTGGTTCATGATAATGATTTAGCATTTTACTGTTTTCATTTCATCAGGTGCGATGGGTTGTTGAATCTGCCAATGCCAGGATAAAAAGCTGGAAATATTTATCGAAGACACTACCAACAAACCAAGTTCCACATATTGGTGACTATGTAAGAATTGTCTGTGCCATCAGCAACAAATACCATCCACCCTTAGCTCAGTCCACAAACCCTTCTGCTGACGAGGCAGAGGCTACAAAAATGCTTCATTTGTCACAGCAAGTAAACTCACTCCATCTTTACTTGGAGGAAAATGGCCTGTTACGTAAAACATCAGCATGGAAGCAAATAACTGATGCTGATTTGCTAGATTTCCCAACTTTGAGTGAGGATCAACTTCGTGATATTACCTGTGGATCATACCAACTGAAACTCAGCTCAAGTTATATTCAGGAATATATAGATAATGACAGTGATTTGTTTTTTCACAAAGACGACCCAACTTTGCTACGAATTAAGATTCAGAGTAGACACACATCTTCCAAAAAATACACTATTTGGATACGCTACAACAACGATGAAATTGTTTCATGGTATTGCTTATGTCCCGCTGGCGCAAGAGTGGTTGGTGTATGTTCACACATTGCAGCTATGTTGTGGTATCTTGGTGGAGCGCGCTTTTCAGGAAAGAAGTCATTTGGTGTTCGAGACCCAGGAAAAACTATTGAAGATGCCGCAATTCTCCCAGAGATAATTGATGAATCCGAGAGTGGAAGTGATACGGATGGTGTTGAACATTTTGTGGAAGAATGACAAAAAATGTGGCATTCATCCGAGTTACATGTTTTTTTCCTAGTAAGGAACAATTTTGCTGTGTAAAGATATATATCACAGATATCAGTATCATGTTAAAAATGTGCCATTTACTAACAATACGCGCAGATATATGTGGTCAAACAAGCGAAAGGGGACCTCCTGAGTGTTACGTATACAACAAATACGTGACAAAAAGATCGGATCTAGCAGAGGTCGACCAGAGACTACATTTCAAACATAATTATATAGTAAGATAGAATGGTCATTCTAGATTCAGAAAATCAACTAAGAGCGGACAGTTTCAACCCTGGTCGGCCTGTGCACTGCGCGCAGGTTTACTAGGGACAATACTTTTCGCATCACCCAGGAAGTTCCTCTTCGCTTGACGGGTCACATATAGTAAAAATAATACTGCTAACTGTGCTATATACAACATTTTTGTGTAACTTACTATTCTAATTGTAATTTGAATGAGGGAAAGGATTAAATACTAGTAGATCATGTGATTTCCATGGATACTTAGATAAAAGTATGTTCATTTCTTTAACAAGTATACCATTGAATATTTAACCCTTTCCCAAACAAGACCTGGTTTCGACGTCCCTAATAGAAAAGGCTTGGAAAGAACATTGAGACAACAGAAGAAAATGCTGATAATCAGCATTTTCTCCTTTTGTCTCAATATTTTCCAAGCTATACTGTACACAAATCCAATCTTTATTACACGTATTACCCAAATTGTCATCTACAGCAGCTTTCAAATTGGACCAACTTAAAATTTCGCTGTTTGGTAATGGGTCAATGTCATCTGGTTTCTTTCTATTTTTTGGTGGATTTTACTTTGGTTCCCATGACAACCAGAACACAATATTTTGACTGGGTTACCATGGCAACCAGAACACAAACGTTTAATCAAGCAAACCTTTTTTTCATTAATTCATTTCAATGATGATTTACCTATGCAAATGTAGGTATGCATTATTTATTCAAGCCATTGCTCTCTTTTTCCTACTGTAATGTTTTCAAAAGTTGTCTATTGCAGTGCCATTGAAAATCATTTGTATGAAGGCAATAATTAAATAAATGATACAGTTTCCATGGCAACTCAAGAAGAACAAGTAGAAATAAATAATGAAATACCAATATGTACATTTAGCTGATGAATATACCATTGAATTTTAATGTAACAGTTTCCTTCCGATTTTGTTGGTTTTTTAACTTGGTTACCATGGCAACCACAACACAGATTAATATTTATTTAAAAATGGGGTTTTTTTTTATTAATTGCAATGATAAAGAATAAATGAAAAGGTGATCAGTTATTGTCTATTTCGCACATTATGTATATAGGTGTGAATAATTGATGCCAACAGGTGTTTTCAAAATTGGTTGCCATGGCAACAACCATGTCGCTGCGTTTAATTTTTTTGTGGTTTTTGAAAAGTACTCATGTGATATATTTCACAGATTAATTTTTGTTCAAATCTAAGATGAGGCCATTTTTGGTACTTTCTGAACCTGCGCATTTAAAGAAATTGATACTTATTTGATATGCTATAGATCTACATGCCTTTTTATTTGTTCTTTTAAAGAAAACAATTATTTTACCATTTCGTTGATGTTCAATGCATGAAAACAATGTCATAACCAGCGTAATTGGAGGTTGGGACATGGGGTTTTATGCCATACAAGGACATCTTTTCATTAAAAAAAGCTTTTAGATCAAAGCAAAATGTTTCTGTTTCATTTCAATGTATGTGGAATTGGATTATGGTATTTAGGTATATAATTTAAATTTCCAGAATCATATTGCATATTGTCTATTTATTCAACTTTAAAGTTATGGGACACGTTTTGCCCAATTTCTGTAGAATGGCCTAATTATAACGATCTAGTTCAAAACTGATTTACATAGCCTACTTTTTGCCAAGTTCTTGGGTGACCACTTTTTGGTTTCACAATGCCTTCCCTGTGAACCCTATCGCAAACGACAACATATGCACGGTGGGGATTGTGCATGATGGGATGGATAATGAAAACGGACAAATTTGCCTAGCTTCAGGTAAGAAATTGTGCAATAATTTTCTTATTTCTGCGTCAATTTTCAAGCGGTTTGTTGCATGTACCCCGCATTACTGAGCTCTTTCCTCATATATATGGCTTGTTTGCAGAATATTTGTACTTTGTCCAAAGAAAGAAAGGTGTTGCAGACGACAAAATTAATCTGACTGTGAACAGTGAAAACTTGTGCTAAGGTTGAAATTATTAGGAGAAAGGCAGAAAATGTTGGTAATCATAGGTTTTCCTTCCTTTCTCCAACATTTTCTCATTCTTTAATGCTCCGACTCGTGCGTCAAAAGGCGTCGATTACCAGGCGTCACTGTATTTATAAAGGGTTAAACGTTTCAAAAAGCTACCAGTTCACAGATTAAAGAAATCACCGTCTAACAACGTACACCGGATGTTGCGATTGTTGAAGCGAAGCGAAAGTTGACACGGAACATTACACGGTATGTTTTTCTTCTATTATTTTGCATATATTATCATAGTAGGCTTGTTACATAGAAATATCATCGTTTATACAACGATCTTGATCACTAACTATATGGCATATTTGGGAAATGCTTGTGTTTGATATAACCGATAAAAATAATCTGCTCAATCACTGAAATTTTTCATAACAATTGCCGACTGTCTCGAATCTTGTCTTTTAAAAGTTATACTGTTAGATTTGACCAAAATTTCGCATCATCAAACATTCTTTATTGTCCAATGTCCTCGAAAACGAAGTGTCAAATTGTATTTGCACTTGGATTATTAAATATGACGGAAAAACAAAAGCTGCCGGTGTACAGTCGATAGCAGTTTGTTATTATGCCGGTGTACATCCTATAGCTAAACAGTGTACAGGCTATAGCTGTGAAGAATATGCCATTTTTGGCGAAAAAAATGCCCTTTTGTTGAAATTCAAGTATATATGAATGTGTATGTGGCATTGTTAGATATTGCCATTGCTCAGATTTAGCCCTTTCCCAAATAAGAGATGGTTTTAAAGTCCGAAGTAGAAGCATTTTGGGTAATTATTGAGAGAAAAGACGATTTTTGCTGAAAATCAGCATTTACTTCTTTTCCCTCAATATTTCCCATGTTAAAACATGCGCATTTTCTACTTTTAACATCCATTCATGATTGTTTCATCATATGTAATTACTTTCGGATTGGGTCAGTCTGGAATTTAGCCGTTTGGGTTGGGCTTAAATACACGCGACATATACTGACACACAAAATATAGTGTGCATATGGTTACAGCGAAAATCGTACTTTGATTTAAACAAACTGATATCGTATGTGGTATCAAAATTTGAAAGAAGTATTGATTGTTTACATTTGGCAGAAATTTAACTATGTATTTAAAGTCGTTTGCTGCTGCCGCCATATGAGTCATAATTGTTCAAAGATGCATTAAATATTGTGCTCAAATATATGTAAGATATGTAAAGGGAACAACTTACGATGTTTTCAAATGCTCTTTTAATCGGCGACAGAACATCTTATTTAGGCCCTATGTGTTTTTCATGCTAGCACGTAAAATCCCATTTTCTCTAGAGGCGTAGTCTAAATAAATATGTGTAAGTTTATTCTACGAGATCCTTAACCTGGTAATTTATGTACATGTATATCACTGCTGAATAGGGACCGATTTTATCAAGTAAACAGTGACGTAGTTTCGGACAAACAATAGTATATCGTGGGTGTTGTTATGAAATCTCGTAACTACGGCTTGATTCAAGCCGTAGTCACGAGATTTTATAACAACACCGACGGTTTATCCAAACATAACGGTAAACCAAGTCTATCTTAAGAAGAAAATCCAATGCTATTCTACATTTTAACCACTTGTAAGAGTTTATTCCCGCTTGCAGACGTATACGTTTTGTCCTTTTTCATTTCCTTTTCGCAATTGTAGTCCTTTTTCTAAGCGGAATCTTGTTTATCCGTAGCGCTAATTTAAATACAGGCCATGTTAAAGATATGTCATAGTAATTTAAAGTGTGCTGCACAAGTTACACGTGCGTCCTAGCCAAGTAAGGCCGAATCTATGTAACTTTCTCAGTGTGAGAAGTTATACAGGTAGTGCCTTCATTTGAACTATTCACTGAGCAGCTTTCTCCCTTCTTTACACTCTTTTTATCGTCCCCATCCTATTCTATTTAATTATGCTCCCTGTCGAAGAAAATGGGGGTATATTTTTTTGCAAGTGCCAGTCGATCGGTCGGTCGGTCGGTCTGTAGACAAAACCTTTCCGGAGCATAACTCGAAAAAGTATGTAAGGTATTACAGATTTCATTTTACATGGCACAATTTTAGCTTTTTAACATAAATTACATGCATGGGTTTCTTCAAGATAACAGTTCAGTAATATTTTCTTGTAAATCTGTTATATCTGTGTACACTGATGCAAATCTTTTTGGAAGAATGTTACGCTATATGTGAAATATGAACATATTTTGCTTAAATGTAAGTGTAAGGTCAAATGAAAACATTAATATAATCACGAAACTTCATAGGTGGATAGATCTCACGATGGAGAGATGCAGTACTCAAGAACCGTTACTCTGTCGATCATATTTTTGGAATTATTGCCCTTTGTTGATTTTCAAACTTGATTCTTGTTCGGCGATAGTTCAAAAAGTATGTAAGGTACAATCATGAAACTTCATAGGTGGATAAATCTCATTATGGAGAGGTGCAGTGCATTAGAACCGTAACTCTGAAGACCATTTTTGGAGCAATTGCCCTTTGTTGATTTTCAAACTTCATTCCTAAGAAATTTTAAACGTGGCCTATATCTTATGCCCTATTACATATACAGCCTTGATATTTCAAACATGGATGCTTCCTACCAAGGCCTTTCACATTTGACCATTACCTCGTGACATTGACTTGGGAGTTTGACCTACTCTTAAAAAGCTTTAACACGGCCTCTATCTCATGTCCTTTAACACATACAGCATTGATATTGCACACATGGACACCTCCTAGCAAAACCTTTCACATTTGGCCATGACTTTGGATCTTGTGACCTTAACCATGCATATGGAGTTTGACCTGCTTTTAAGAAACTTTAACCGGGTCTCTATCTCATGTCTTTTTACACACACAGCCTTGATAGTTCACACATGGACACCCCCTACCTAGACCGTTCACATTTGGCCATGACCTAGGACGTTGTGCCCTTGACATTATTTTGATGGACTGTCCTTTGGCATCAGGGCCGCGGTCATGGCGCAGTTGATAGCGCATCTGCCTTTCATTCGAGAGGTCCCGGGTTCGGGCGAGAGAAATACCAGGAATCCGTATTTAGGTGCTCCAGCCGCCGCGATATGACCTTAGTAGTTGAAAACTGCGTAAAACCCCAATATTCATCAGGTTTGATCGCAAAACATGAATTTTGATTTCTTCCTTGTTAAATGTTAAAATCCTCCGATGTTCCCTGCAAAGATCAGGGATAACCTTGAAAGTTACATTTTTATCTTGTTGTCTTCATGTTTCATAAATTTCATATCGCTTTCAGGATGATGTTCAAGAAGGTGACCAATTGTATTGGCAAAATTGACGCACTCCTGTTCGCAGTAAAGACATTTCATTTTGGTAGTCATCTGCAAATAAAATTGAAAAGAAAGGGAATTAGATCTTTCCTGCATGAAAAGGAAAGGGGCGGAGAATATGGTATTTCCGAATTTCAACTAGAATTTCTCAAAGCGGACAAATGCCCCCGACCTTGTCACTGAAAAAGTCTTGTGTACAGCGGAAACGGAGTTTAATCGTGGCCTTGACCTTTGACCTATGTAACCCAAAAACAAAAGGACACCTACCTACTTGCATCAAGGGCAATAACTTTATAAAATGTCCTATGTCAAACGGATATTGAGTTAGAGCACGTAAACGGATTTTAAACAAATCAAATAGTGACCTTGGCCTATGACCTTCATTACCAAAGAATAAGGCACTCCTTGGACGAAGGGCAGCAACTGTGTAAATTTTCATCACCCAAGGTAAAATAGTGCTTCAGTTAGAGCGCGGAAACGGATTTTTAACAAACTATCATTTTTACCTTGACCTTTGACCTTCATGACCCCAAAACAATAGGGCATCTCCTTTTGTCAAGGGCAATAACTGTGTAAAGTTTCATGGTCGTAGGTCAAACAGTTCTTGAGTTAGAGCACGGACACGGATCTTAAACAAAGTCCAAATGTGACCTTGACCTTTGACCTTCATGACCCCAAAACAATAGGGCACCTTCTTGGGTCAAGGGCAAAAACTGTGTTCACGATGTTCACGATCCTAGGCCAAACGGTTTTTTGACTTAGTGCAGAGAAACGGATTTTTAACAAAGTCCAATTGTGACTTTGACAATTGACCTTAATAACCCCAAAATAACAAGACAACTCTGTAAAGTCTGATGATGTAAGGTCAAACGGTTCTTGAGATAGAGCACGGTAAGAAAAAGTCTAAGGACGAACGGATGGACTGACAGGCAGATAGACATGGTGAACCCAACTTACCCCCTCTACTTCGTAGGTGGGGGTATAAAAACGTGTATTTCATAATCAAACTAAAGGTTTTGACGCTCTAAAAGGTTTATCAAATATGATGTCGTATTACTATAGACTGTACACTACGAAAAAAGATTTTGCAATAGGACGTACACCATGGCTCTATAGACGGTACACCGAAGCACTTTGAAGAAGAGGATATTATCGACAATTGCAATTCTAAAAGTAGCTCTGGAGTATTTCAAGTGACTGGCATTGGTTTGCTAGTCATTCTTTCAGATATTCGATCATATTGTAGATCGAAATTTTACCGATATATTTGTTAAAACATGTATTTTGCGACAGACGAAGGGGAATAATCAGTGATTGTGGTCAGATTTTGGTTAATTGTAGCTCATGTAGATCTGTGTTTAACATCTGGTGTGAAAATAACAATTCATTAATATCTAAACTACTACAATGAGAATTGTTTTCAGAGAATTTTAAAGTATTTACATGTAAAAAACACAGAAATGCTGACTTTGTAGTGCACCGCGTCAATATTCGCTCGCTTCAACAATCGCAACATCCGGTGTACGTTGTTAGACGGTGGAAATCGATACACCCAAACACACTTCCAATTTGTTACTAAAAATAGTAACACTTTTTAATGCCAGATCGAGGCTCTGACCCAATTGAGAGCAAAGCATCCAACGTGCAATGGAAATGAACGGAGGAAAGAAGAAGTTTGAGAGGAATCACACTCCGTTTTGTGACGATTCCTCTGTGAATCTCGACGGGATATCATTGACTGACTTCCAATTATGGCCTTTACTGGCTTTTAAGTCATTTTTGACCCTCCGAAAACGTAGTATCCACTGATCTTTTGAGGACCTAGCCGCCAGGTTCAACTGTCATTTTCATGTATTTAACCCCCTTTCCCCAACAAAAAAATGTACGAAACATGCCATTTTCAGTGTGAAGATGACAATCTCAGTACCGAAAGGCTTATGTAGATAGATAATTCATTATGGTAGATCAATTTGATAATAAAAGCATTGCTCTTAAAGCCCATTTTCCAAACGACAAATTATTTAGACTTTTCAAGTTTGACAGCGGCTTTTAAAACCCTTTTCTAAACGGCACCTGATTCAAGTTGGAAGCTCTTGCAGACAACAGAATGGGCATCTTGAAAGTAGGATTTTGTACGTGCAAGGGCGGATCTAGAGGGGGGGGGGGTTCGGGATGTTCGCCCCGCCCCCTGGAATAAGCCGAAAATTGAATGTTGACTATATAATCAAAGCGTCATAATTTAACATATTTAAGTCATCATTTGGGCGTGGACCTCCGCCTCCCTCGCAATTGGGCTTGGACCCCCCCCCCCCCGAAAAAATCCTGGATCCACCCTTGCGTGTGTACTTAGAAGTATAGAAAACGTTGAAGCAAAAGGGGAAACTGCTGATTAAAATTAGCCTATTTCATTAATTTGTCTCTTGAAATGATTTTCGAAACAATCTCTGTAGCACAGTTAAGGGCGAATCTAGAAGTGGGTTCGGACCTCGCCTTGAATTGGCCGAAAATCGAATTTTGACTATACAAAGTTAGTACAGTAGGCCTATGCATGTATCGTTACACAATTCACAAATTTAAAGCCATCTTCCATCTTATGGGCTAGACCCCCCCCCCCCCCCCCCTGAAAAAATCCTGGATCCGCCCATGACAGTGAAAACATTAACATTTCTTGTTTGGTAAAGGTTTAAAACATTTTTCTTTTCATTTCTTTTTTAATTTAACACCTCTCAACAATATTTCAGCCATAAGTTTATTTATAATTGTCCACGCTCCGAGGCTGGGAATACATCCTGTGACCTGTCCATTATTGGCTCTAATCTAGAGCACAAACACATGCAAAATATTACCGCTCACACTTAGACAGTACTAAGGAGCTCAAATGCTTCTGCAAAATTGATTTTATCTGGTTTTCAAAAGCAGTAGCTCATCCTGAACTTGCATGGTGGTAACGGGCGATGGAGACAGGGTACGAATGATTACAAGCCAAAAAATCTCTTTTCTTCAATCAAAGTTGCAAAAATATTTCTGTAACTCAAAACTCTAATAATTAACGTAAATGACTGTATAAAATATTCCTAATACTAAGGCAGAATAATTGAAAAATGCTCGCGTGAAAATAACGACTCGCTCAATGAATTATATAGTAAAACGACCACGTGACCTTTTGTTTGCTCTCATGCATACACAGGTCACGGTTAAAAATTCAAAGTGTGTTTGGGTGTATTGGTATCCAGTCTTTCTAGCTGTAAAGGGAGGCAACCAAGGACTCGGGACAAATGACCTTCCGAAGAAAACTAGCCCAAATTTTACACATTTTCGTAAGATCACAGTATTTTCTTCTTCTTAGATAATCAGTATTGTATTCTCTTTACAAATATAGCATACATTTGTTCGTTAGTATATTTTTTACGCGGTTAGACCGTTTTGTCATGGGATTTCGCGATTGTATTTTTTGATAATTTTCCTTTTCGTCACCAAATTTGTGTCAATGATATTCCTTTCCAACTAAAGATAACTACAGTTCATTTCATTGTTTCCTTTCCAATGTAATAGATGTAATAGATCAGTTACATCATTCATCCATTTCAGCTCTAGGGATACAAATTTTTATTGTTCAGTTGCTGTGTGAGAGGGTTTCTAATTAAGGATATGTTGATCAAACGAAGGTGTTGTATAAAATCTGATTAAATGAAGGTGTTGTTATGAAGAGTTAGAATAATACTGACGAAATTTTGTATGTCAGGAATTATGTCACTGTTTGCTTGATAAAGTTCAATCCACCGGTAGCAGGGGTTGTTCTTGGCCTTTCAATTGGCCCACTCATTCAGCGTGAGTACAGGTGGATTTCCAGGAAGCTCAATCGAGAGGGATTAAAATAAGTTGAAGAAACTTGCTTGCCAATCGATGCAAAATAAATGGTTTCAAAGGAACGTCTGAAAAAAAAATTGTTCTCTACTGAATTTTTGTATGTTTCTGCTTTCAGCCCTAGAAGACCAACAAAATGCTTTCCACTCTTAAGGTGACTTCCAGGCTGTCTGGTTGCCATGGTAATATAAGAGATCAAACTTCTGCTCTATTGTCAAAGGTTACCTTGTCCAGACAGAAATACGTCATCCAGACTCGTGGTCTACACAACAACAGGGAGACAGCTCCGGATATACAGGATTATGAACCTTACAGTAAACTACCATACTATGATGGGAAAAAGGGACATTTAATGTATGTTGGCAACATGACAAAAATGGTTAAAGGCATCAAAACGTTCTCACTTAGCACAAGTTTAGTTTCCATAGGATCAATACCATTGATTAGATCAGCCATCGAGGACTCCCTAACAAAAGCAGGAGTGATGGGCAGCATTAGTACACTTATATTTCTAACACCGCTCTTACTTCACTTTGTGACAAGGAAATATGTAACAGACATTTACTTTAATGCAGAAACAGAAGTATATACTCTGGCGACAAGAAGCTTGTTGCTTAGAAGAAAGGAGATAGAGTATTATGCGACAGACGTTGAAGTGCCTTTTGTGGGTGGAGCTGTTGTCACTCACAGAGTCAAGAAAAGACCATATTTCATAGAAAAAGAACTGTTTTTCAATAAAGATGTTTATATTAAAATGGTAGGTTATGACAAACCTTTAGCAGAATTCAAAGAAGATCCAATATTCAGGGATGAAACGGAGGAAGTGAAAACTAGAATGGACAAAAATGAAGATTTTGGACTCTTTACTAACAAAGAAGTGGAGGGGAAGACTGCCTTGAAGTCAAAAGAAAAGACAAATACCAGTGATAGGGAGAAACAAAGTAAAACTGAGACAAAAAAGTTTGGGCTATTTAATGGAAAAGAATAATGGCATGATTCTACCTCCAGCTAGTATCGGTAAAGATGGAATTCTGATACCCAGGCCACGTTTTAACTGTTACCTTTTCAATAGACTTGATTTTGATGACACCTGTAGAAAACATTGAGAGAAGTCCAAGAAATTGGTGAAAATTTCTTATCAGGAATTTCTCCTCTTTCCTCAATAATTTCTACATGTATGTTGTCTATTTTTGGTATCAAATTATCTCATCATATACAACTCTTTGAATATTCATTTTTTGGACTAGCCTAAATTATGTAGTCAAACCGAATTAAGTCCCAACAGAATGTCTGGAAAAAGGACAAAATGCACACATGGTTTTTGCATGCTTATCTTCACTCAGATCTATACTCAGATCTATACCTGCTAAAACAAATAATTGAAGATCAGCGTGAAGCCCATTGAGAGTGAAGTAAATGCCGAGTACCAGCATTTACTCCTTTTCTCTCAATGCTTTCTATAATGCAGTAACATGCACATTAATTTTCAAAGCCTTGGAATGGAAACAAAAGATTTTGTTGTCTGCATCACCTTTGAATATTCACCTGTCCAGATATTTTAGGGAAAAGGTTAGATTTAGTATTTTTTTATGCTCCCCGAAAAAATTTCGGGGGAGCATATAGTCGCGACGCTGTTCTTCTGTCCGTCCGTCCGGCTGTCCTTCCGTCCGTCCTTCCACAGCCAGATCTCAGCATCCCTTGGACCAAATTCAATGAAACTTCAAAGGTGAACTCCTGAGGACAATGAATCCCTAGGGACCTTTTTCTCCATTTCTTAATTTGAGGCTGTGTCATGGAAAAAGGGGCCTTAATGTAAAAATTAGTTTTTCTCTAATTTCTCTTCATCTAATGTGCAGAATTTAACCCTTTTCCAAACAGCAAAATTTTAGGGTGGTTAAAATTGAAAGTTGCTGTAGACATCGAAACGGATGTTGATAAAGACAGGATTTGTGCACAAAAAGTACAGAAAATATTGAGGCAAAAGGAGAAACTGCTGGTTATCAGCAGTTTCTTCTTTTGTCTCAATGTTTTCCCATGCCCTTTCTATTAGAGACGTCAAAACCAGGTCTTGTTTGGGAAAGGGTTAATGAAATTTTGTACTAATGTGATGAATGAGATGTTTTAGACTATATTCTATAAATAATGTGTGTACAAAAAAATCCGTCATGGGAAAAGGGGGCTTAATGTATGATAGTTTTTTTTTGTGACAAACACTTATTCAGGGAGAATAATCCGTCTATGACGGCTCTTGTTTTCTTTTGTAACATGCAGTTTTCCATCATTGTTGCAGAAATAGTGAATTAAATACCTGTGTTACAGACTTGATTGTTGATTTATTAGTATAGTTGTAACACACACACTTTATCTAATTAGACATGCTTTTGACTTGACTTAAATGAGAAAGATTATGAAAACATTGAGGCAAAAGAAGATGTTGATTTCAAACATTAATTCCTTTTGCCTCAACATTTTGTTTTCTGTATTTAACAGAATTTCTATCTTCATGAACATTCATTTTGTCGTCTGCTGCAGGTTCTAAATTGGAACTCAAGTTTTTTTCCATTGGAAAAGGCTTAAAGTGAGAGCTTTGGAAAACATTGAGGCAAAAGAAGAAAATTCTGATAACCAGCATTTTTATGCTCCCCGAAAAAATTTCGGGGGAGCATATAGTCGCCATCTGTCCGTCCGGCTGTCCGTCCCTCCGGCTGTCCGTCCGTCCGTGTGTCCGTCCGTCCGTCCGTACACAGCCATATCTCAGCAACCCTTAGACCAAATTCAATTAAACTTCACATGTGAACTCCCTGGGATAATCCCTAGGGACCTTTTTCTCCGTTTCGTAATTTGAGGCTGCGTCATGGAAAAAGGGGCCTTAATGTAAAAATCAGATTTTCTCTAATTTCTCTTCATCCAATGGGCAGAATTTAATGAAATTTTGTGCTTATGTGATAAATGAGATGTTCTAGACCATATTCTATAAATAATGTGTGTACAAAAAATCCGTCATGGGAAAAGGGGGCTTAATGTATGATAGTTTTTATTTTGTGACAAATGCTTATTCGGGGAGCATAATCCGTCTATGACGGCTCTTGTCTCCTTTTGCCTCAATATTTTGTGCTATAATCCCAAATATTTATGCAGTTTACATCAGCTTTCAATTTTGAACAATTTAAATCCTAGCTGTTTTGACTTAAGGCTCATTTGATTCTCACTTGTGAGGTCCTGGGTTTGATCCACGATTCCACGGCAGCCGCAAATGTCCTTCAGGGTTTCCACCAACTGTCAAATCTGGGGTAAAAACCATACATACTTTGCTTGTACCTCCACTATAAAAGACATAGATGGCTGATGGCAAAAACTCGGGGTACAAGATTCATTTTGTGGTTAAAAAACCCCCAACTCATTTGGAGGTTTTTGGAAACCCTGGTCCTTTAGACATTAAATTTTGAAATCTGTGTGGGCGAGCAGCTGAGGCTAAGAGAGGATGTTGTGGCATTACTGATGAGAGAAATGACAGGAATCCATGGTCAGGTGCTTCAGCCACGACAATATTATAGCAGTTGAAAGAAAGACATTAAATACCATTCAATCAATCAAAAAAAATCTGATTTTTAGCTCCTCTGGCGGAAGGCCAGCGAGCTATTGTCATGGCGTTGTGTCCGTCATGCGTCCGTCCGTGCGTCCATAAACTTTTCTTTAAAAATCTTCTCTCAAACCAGTGGGCCAATTTTGATCAAACTTGGAGAAATGTTCCTTGGGTGGTGTTTTACTGAAATTGCGAAAAGAATTTTGATCAGTCCATAAATGTGGGCGTGGCAGGGCGAGGCTTATCAAACTTGGAGAAATCACAAAATAATTCCTTAAAAATCAACCATTCAGCCAATTTTGACTAAACTTGGCAGAAATGTACCTTAGGTGGACTTTTATTTAAATTGTCAGTGAAACTTTGATTAGTCCATAAATGTGGGCGTGGCAGGGCAGGGCTTATCAGACTTATAGAATTAAAAAAATCATTCTTTAAAAATCTTCTTCTCTCAAATCAGAGGGCCAATTTTTATCAAACTTGGCAGAAATGTTCCTTGGGTGGTGCTTTACTTTAATTGCGAAAAGAATTTTGATCGGTCCATAAATGTGGGCGTGGCAGCGCGGGGCTTATCAGACTTAGAGAAATCACAAAATAATTCTTAAAAAATCGACCTTTGAGCCAATTTTGACTAAACTTGGCAGAAATGTACCTTTGGTGAATCTTTACCTTAATTGTCAGTGAAATTTTGATTGGTCGATAAATGTGGGCGTGGCAGGGCGGGGCTTATCAGTCTTAGAGAAATTACAAAATAATTCTTTAAAAATCAACCGTTGAGCCAATTTTGACTAAACTTGGCAGAAATGTACCTTTGGTGACTCTTTACCTAAATTTTGATTGGTTCATAAATGTGGGCGTGGTAGAGCGGGGCTTATCAGAATTGGAGAAATCACAAAATAATTCTTTTTTAATCAACCAATGGGCCAATGGAGACAAATTTTGGCAGTACTTTTACTTCAGTGGCCCTTTACTTACTTTGTTAGTGAAAATTTGGTTGGTCCATTAATGTTGGCGTGGCATGGGGGGCTTATCAGAATGGGTGAAATCACGAAATAATTCTTTAAAAACAACCATTGGGTCAATTGTAGCAAACTTGGCATAAATGTTCCTTGGGTGGTTTACAGTGTTTTGAAACTTTGATTGGTCTATAACTGTGGGTGTGGCAGGGCAGGGCTTATCAGAATTTGACAAATCATGAAATAATTCTTTAGAAATAAACTAATGGGCCAATTCAGATCAAACTTGGCAGAAATTTTCCTTGTGTGACCCTTTTCAAAATTGGCAGTGCGAGGCTTACAAGAAATCATGAGGTTATTCTTTTACTTTGGCCAGTGGAGCGATACAGGCCCTCTTGGGCCTCTTGTTATCATGGAGGCGTGGCCGTCGTGCGTCCATCGGTCCATACACTGTTGTTTTTTTAGCTCCACTGGCCTTTCAGGCCAGCCGGCTATTGTCATGGCGGTGTGTCCGTCGTGCGTCAGTCCGTCCGTCCGTCCGTAAACTTTTTCTTTAAAAATCTTCTCCTCAGAAACTACTGGATGGATTTCAACCAAACTTCACAGGAATGATCCTTGGGTGACCCTCTCTCAGATTCCTACAAAGAGTTTGGATTGAACCAGAATAACTTGAGTTATCTGCCCTTGAACATCAAACAAGAGGCCCATGATGGCCCTAGATCGCTCACCTGAAATTTTTTGCCTTGTTGAAATAAACATTTTGACCTGTATAGCAGCAAATTAAGAATTTTGCAATAAAGCCCCTTTTCCTTAGTTTTTCAAAAGAATGAAACAAAATTCAGCCTTTTCAAAAGTGTTTGCTCTTTTGCCCTTTTTCTGATGCCCCTGCACTAAGAGCTTTGATATTAATCAAATTCTTATAACAACTTTGAAAGCCTTTCACCCAAAGATCATTCATGTGAAGTTTTAAGAATATTGGCCAACTACATGTAGTAAGCCAGAAGATTTTTAAAAGATTTGGCTATTTTCCCTTTTCTCATGCCGCAGCAGTCAAAGGCTTTGATGGAATCAAAGTCTCTCAAAAACTTTGAAAGCCCTTCACCCAAGGATCATTCATGGGAAGTTTCAAGAATATTGGCCAACTAGTTGAAGGCAGAAGATTTTAACAAGATTTGGCTATTTGCCCCTTTCTCATGCCACGGCAGCCAAAGCCTTTGATGGAATCAAATTCTTTTAACAACTTTGAAATCCCTTCAGCCAAGGATCATTCATCTTAAGTTACAAGAATATTGGCCAACTAGTTGGGCAGAAGAAGATTTTTTAAAAGATTTGGCTATTTTCCCCTTTTCTTATGCCGCGGCAGCCCAAATCTTTAATGGAATCAAAATCTTTTAACAACTTTGCAAGCCCTTCACTCAAGTATCATTCCTGTGAAGTTTCAAGAATATTGGCCAACTGGTTAGGCAGAAGAAGATTTTTAAAAGATTTGGCTATTTTCTGCTTTTCTCATGCCGCGGCAGCCAAAGTCTTTGATGGAATTTAATTCTTTTAACAACTTTGAAAGCCCTTCACTCAAAGATCATTCATGTGAAGTTTCAAGAAAATTGGCCAACTGATTAGGCAGAAGAAGATTTTTAAAAGAGTTGGCTATTTTCCCCTTTTCTCATGCCGCGGCAGCCAGAGTCTTTGATGGAATCAAATTCTTTTAACAACTTTGAAAGCCCTTCACCCAAGGATCATTCCTGCCAAATTTCAAGAAGATTGGTCCACTGGTTTGGGAGGAGAAGATCTTTAAAGAAATTGTGGACGGACGGACGGACGGACGACGGACAACGACCGATCACAATACCTCACCTTGAGCACTTTGTGCTCAGGTGAGCTAAAAAAGCTGGTTTTGACTTTATTTTTACTCTAAAATCTACAAATATCAACCAATCAAGACAAAACTTGGACAGAATATATATAAGCATGATACCCTGCCTGGGTTCAATTTTCAGCTTGATCGGAATTTTACATCATGAGTTATGTGCCCTTGAATTTGACAAAATTTCAATTTTTGACTTTGTTTTCACTCTAACAACCATAATTCTTAACCAATCAAGATGATATTTGGACAGGATCTTGTTGACAACAGGATCTTGCTTTTGTGTAATTTTCAGGATGATTGCATTGCTACAATCTGAGTTATGTGCCCTAGAAATTGACAAAATTTCAGTTTTCAACACTTTTTTCCCTTTTGTGGCCACATATATAGATTAATACTGACAAAATTTGGACAGACCATAAGATCTTGCTCGAGTTTAATATTCAGCTTGATTATTGTGGTGTTCAAGACATAAATTATCAAGTCAAAATCATATTTTTAGATCAGAATGTCTCTTTATTTTCATGACCACTATGTTACATGCACAATGGCAACTTCATGAACTAATTATCATAAAGAAAAACAACTCTTACTGAACTTAAAATTGCTCATATCAAAAGTTACTTCCCTTAGTCTACCACAATTATTAACTCACATATTGAATTATGTGCCCTTGAATTTGGCATAATGACAGTTTTTTAACTTTATCATCACTCTAAAAATCCCCAAAATATTAGTCAATCATTTACCTTCTTTTCGCTTTGACCACATAATTGCTTCTTTTTACTTTGTTTCTGCTCTAAGAATCACAAGAATTTAAAATATACTTAACCAAACTTATAAGTACTCCGTTTTATATTATGCGTAAAATTTTCCCCGATGAAGGAATATCCAAAGTGGATATTGTTTTTTATTCCCTAACTTCATTCTTTGACCGATATCATTTTCATTTTGCAAAATCATTATGCAAAATGGTAACTTCCGGTCGACTAAAGAAAATTTAAATACGCATCCTGTGTTTCATACACGAATCCCACGTGCTTAATTTACAATTCATTCTTTTATGGATTGACGTGCCAAACATAAAAACATAAAATGCGTCGAAAATCTTTACGACAACAACCAATAAAAATGGGTGTTTGACAAGGTGGTGCAATTAAAGCGTAGGTAATATTCTCATACCCACATTTCCAGTCGTTCTATACAACTTTAATTCAAAATATCGTTCGTTACTGTCAAACATCAACATTTTTGTTACATTTGTGCCATTTTTCTAAAGGAATTCAATCCGTATCATAAATGTACAAGCAACTGCTGTCACCCAATTTGTGGCCGAGTACAGACAAACCGGAAGTGCTGCCAACCTACCCAGACAACCACGTGATAGGAAATCAAACCGGAAGTAGGACTGTAACATTGTTTTGTCTCGCCTTCTCGAGTTGAAGAGTTTAGTGGCTGTCACAGACAGGGATACATTATGCCTTCAAGGGAGACCATTCAGTCTCCAAACTATCCGATAACGGCTAAATTCATCATGACAAGATGTACAAGGTGCATAAAGCATGACCTCACAATTAACATCAATGTTCAGTTGCCAAGGATGCATTAAATTTTCCTATTGTGAAAAAGCGTTTTACAGACTAACGATTTACTGTCCAGTAAGATGATGATCTGGCACATGCTTAAAGCAAGCTTAGAGATTCTTACTTCGACTTCTAAATTATCAAGAAGATATCCCTACAGCATAATTCTGGAATTACAAAATGTTTTTGCGTTCCTGGTACCATGCTATTGTGTGAGCGAACAAGGAACACACAAAATCTTGACTATGTGACTTTTGCTACAAACAGTGGTCTCCGTTAGCTGCTTCTTGTTCAATTCATGTTCTTGTGAAGTTTATGAAAATTCAACATATGATGGTAATATGGTTAAAGTGAAGTTTTGTCAAATTTGGTTAAGATATGTTAAGCCTGTCCAGAGATGTGCTTTATGATATAGTCGGAGTAGTTATAAGTTTTGAGTAGTGTATATCAGTTTAAGCATTTAGATAAATTTGTCAAATTTTTTATAGTAAACCACAAGAACTTCAGGCCTGTGGAGCGACTCAAGACCTTCAGGTCTTTCTAGTTTTTTAAAAAAAAAATCAAATTTCACAGAAATCAAACTTCACAGGAATGATCCTTTGGTGACCCTCTCTCAGATTCCTTTAAAGAATTTGGATTGAATTAGAGTAACCCGAGTTATCTGCCCTTGAATGTCAAAAATAGCTGGTTTTGACCTTGGTGTAATTTTCAGCTTGATGTGAATTTTACATCATGAGTGATGTGTCCTCGAAATTGACATAATTGCCATTTTCAGCTTTATTAGCTCCACTGTCCGACAGGCCAGCGGGCTATTGTCATGGCGTTGTGTCCGTCGTGCGTGCGTGCGTCCGTCAGTCCGTCCGTCCGTAAACTTTTTCTTTAAAAATCTTCTTCTCAAAAACTACCAGATGGATTTCAACCAAACTTCACAGGAATAATCCTTGGGTGACCCTCTCTCAGATTCCTTCAAAGAATTCTGATTGAAGTAGAAAGTCTGGAGTTATCTGCCCTTGAATGTCAAAAATGGCCGTTTTTGACTCTATTTTCACTCTAGCAACTACAAATATTGATCAATCAAGACAAAACTTGGACAGAATGATGATGGCTATAAGATCTTACCTGAGTATAATTTTCAGCCTGATCTGAATTTTACATCATGAGTTATGTGCCCTTGAAATTGACAAAATTGCCATTTTCGGCTCTATTTTCATATTTTTTTCACTCTAGCAACTACAAGTATTGACCAATCAAGACAAAACTATACATGAATGTTGGTGATCAAAAGGTCTTGCCTTGGTATAATTTTCAGCTTGATCTGAATTTTACATCATGAGTTATGTCCCTTTGAAATTGACAAAATTGCCATTTTGGGCTCTATTTTGACTTTGTTTTGACTCTAGCAACTACAAATATTAACCAATCAAGACAAAACTATAAATGAATGTTGGTGATTATACGATATTGCCTTGGTATAATTTTCAGCTTGATCTGAATTTTACGTCATGAGTTATGTGCCCTTGAAATTGACAAAATTGGCATTTTTGGCTCTATTTTGACTGTTTTGACTCTTGCAACTACAAATATTGACCAAACAAGACAAAACTATAATAGAATGTTGGTGATTAAAAGATCTTGCCTTGGTATAATTTTCAGCTAGATCTGAATGCTATATCATAAGTTATGTCCCCTTGAAATTGACAAAATTGCTATTTTTGGCTCTATTTTGACATTGTTTTCACTCTAGCAACTACAAATATCAACCAGTCAAGAGAAAACTGAGACACAGTGTTGGAGACTATTAGATCTTGCCTTGGTATAATTTTCAGCTTGATCTGTATTTTACATCATGAGTTATGTGCCCTTGAAATTGACAAAATTGCAATTTCCGACTTTATTTTCACTATTAAAATCATTAGTATTAACTAAGCAATACAGAACTTTCACAGAATCATACTGACCATACAATCTTATTTGCTAGTAATTTTCAGCTTGGTCATGCATTTGCTTGTTTGCGCAGCCTGAACTTTTGAAATTTCATTCAACAAGACAAACAATCAGGCCTGTGGAGCGCTTCCAGACCGCCAGGGCTGTCTAGTTTTCACTCTTGCAACCATTAGTATTTACGAATCACTTTATAAGTTTCACAGAATCTTACTGTCCATACGATATTACTTGCTTGTAATTTTCAGCTTGGTCATGCATTTGCTTGTTTGCGCAGCCTGAACTTTTGAAAATGAATTCAACAAGACAAACAATCAGGCCTGTGGAGCACTTCCAGACAGCCAGGGCTGTCTAGTGATGTATCCAAATAGTAGAAGCTAGGTAAAAGACATTTGGAGAAAATATGGAAATGCTGATTAAGAGCATTTTCTCCATATCTTCAGTATTTTTTATGAAGACTTTTGTTTTCAATATCACTGAATTTGCCATCTGCAAAACATTCAATTTATAATAGTCTACCATTTTGTAATTTTTGAAGATGAAATGCAGACATGCATTACCTTATAGTCGAATCTTTGTCCAAATGGGTAAAAATTCCACTAAATTACATGTTAGAGTAATGAATCTTTGCCTAGGGGCTGATATTATAATCACAGAGGCAAAGTTTGTGCACAGTTTCAAGGCAACAGCATAAGTAGTAACAGAGAATTGAAAAGCTTGCATGTGAAAACTTGACCAAAGCATCACAGTGACACTGACGCCCGGGTGACTGAAATAGCCACCTCCCCCCATTCTACGAATAGTCACGCTAAAAAGAAGTTCTGAATATCACAAAATTTTCATGGCTGTTTGCACACAGTTATCCTTTTGCATCAGCGTTTTCATCCTTAGTGAAAAACACTTGCAATTTTAGACTTGTGCAAATTCAAAAATGCTACAGACGACAATTTCAAGAAAATGACATTTTACCCTTTTTGGCACAGAAAACATTGTGGGAAATAAAGAAATTGCTTGTAACAAGCAATTTCTTCATTTTCCACAATGTTTTCAAAAGCATTATCTTGTGGGGTGTCAATGTATAGGAATGGGATAAGAAGTCATATCGGAACTTTGAAGAGCTAAATGCATTCTAATATGGCATTGTAACAAAAAAGATAACACACTTTTCAGAAAAATGGAATATTTCATCTCAGTTTTTATATAGAAATATGAATAAACATACTACAAAATGATAATTCTCTGATGCTTTTTTTCTCTCAATCTTTGTCATACCATCCTAATATATTGTTCCTTTGTCAACTATGATTGTGCTGCAAGTAAAAAGCTCATAGTTCCTTTCCTCTTTTTCTTTTGCTTTTTCTGTACAAGGGACATCAAAACCAGAATTCCTTTTCCAATCACATTTGACAAGGATCAACAAATTACAATGTTATTGGACAAAGGATTTCCAGAAAAAAGCGTGCATTCTTACACAATGAACATGAAATATTTATATTACAAGATATCGTCCCTTGACAGCCAGAAGTTGCTATCAGCAGTTAAGTTTTAACTGCTGATAGCAACTTCTTGCTGTCAAGGGACGATATGTTAACATGAACTTGATTTCAATGAACAAATCTGTGGCAATGTTGCATTATCATTATGCTCCAATGAAATTCTACAATGAAGAATTACAATGGGTTACTATTTTTGACTGATACATGAAAACAAGATGTGTTTGTGAAACACCTATGCCCCTGAAATGGCTATTTTTTAAAATTGTTAAGTTTTCCGGTTAAGGGTTGATAAGAGTTGTCAAATAACCTTGAGGAAGGTCATATTGCATGAAACTGATAGATCTCATTGAAAGGAAATTACATACCAAATTTCAGCTTTGTATGTCAAGCAAAATGTTAAGTTTTCGAACAGACAGACAGAGGGACAGACATGAGTAAAACAATATGCCCCCGATCTCTAGATACGGGGCATAAAAATATTCAAAATATAAAAACTTTCAAATGATATGACTAGTTTAAACACTAACATAATGTTATTATAATTTATTTCCTCAGTTGATGAATTTAAATGGCAGAGGATTTAACAACAGTCTCATACTAACTTGATGCAACACTTGATGCAATGGTTCATTGCAAACTATTGTAGCTCTAATTGCTTATATAACGTTCATGTACTTTCAATAGTATAACACTGAGTCAGATATTAGATGGATACAGTGATATGTGAAATGATGAATGTCCTTATATCAACATACAATTTTTAACCCTTTCCTAAACAAGACCTGGTTTTGACGTCCCTAATCGATATGGCTTGGGAAAACATTGAGGCAAAAGAAGAAACTGCTGATAACCATCAGTTTCTCCTTTTGTCTCAATATTTTTTCTGCCAAGATATACACAAATCCTGTGTTTATCCACAACCATTTTGTCCCAGCAGCTTTCAAATTGGACCACCCTAAAATTTTGTCATTTTGGAAAGGGTTAAAATAAATCACAACCTGATATCTCGTCATTTTGGCATTGAAGAAATGGCACATTGAAACTGAGAAAAGAATGAAACCTAATTGGGGTAATTATGACTCGTAAGACAGAATGCAAATTCCAAAACAGTAAAAAATTTAGAAAGTATCAACTTGAAAACTGTTGCAGACAACAAAATACAGTCGACACTCGTTGTATGGAAGTCGGAGGGACCGTCAAAATACCTCGACATATCCGGAGTTCGACTCATCCGATTTTGTTCCGCTTCGATAAAGTTGATATTTGACCGTTTTTGAAACTAATCAAGTTCGATTATTATTGAAATATAGTAGGAAAAGGAAAGAAATTGCTCGTTTCGAGCAATTTCTATCCTTTTCCTACTATATTTCAATAGCTATATTCAGTTCGAAATAATTTTATTTGGAAAAAAATATGTCCATTGATGAGGACGGGACCAGATTTGAACTTCGACTTAAGCGAGAATTCGCCTTATCCGATGTCGACATAACGAGTGTCGACTGTAGATGTTGCATTGAGTGTAAATAATGTAATTCAATACCAAACTGTTTTTACAATGCAGGCATGATAAGGGTAAAATATCCTGCATGCACATTGGCCGACATCTAAATTGAACTTCAATATGACTTACATGATCAAAACTGATTTCAACAAAACATCTAAATGTTCTCAACTAGTAACAAACACATAGAACATATATCTACACAGAATTCATAATACTGAAAAAGAGGGAGGGGAAGTAAAAGGCAAGAAAATAAACACAATGATTAATGGAATGGCTAAATGAACTATATTGCATTTTATGAAAGTAGCTAAACATCAGAATGCTAGCTTTTTTTTAATTTTTTTGAAAACTTACTGGTAGCCTACATGTGTTTAATGTTTTTCCTTGAGTAGCAGAAAGAAACAATATGAATTGCAACAAGAAATCTATCATTAAAGGTGATAAAAATACCCCGCCACCTCCTTTGTTCGAACAAGCACTATTGTTGAATCAGGGGCCATAAGTCAGAAATTGTCAATCTGATTTTCTTGAAATTTGGTCAAATCAGGGGCCATAACTCCAAAAGTATTGGTCCGATTTTCGTGAAATTTTAGTCTTGCACATCTACAGATCCTAATGCACACCTGTGTCAAGTATGAAGAAAATCGGTCCACAAGTGTAGGAGGAGATGTCCGGACAAAGTTTTGGTGACAGAGTAACCAACCAATGGACCGACAGGCTGATTCCAGTATACCCCCTCCAAACTTTGTTTGCGGGGGTATAAAAAAGCTTAAAAAAGTTTGGTAATGTAAGATACAGCATGTATCAGACAGTAATTATGCGGCTACTTTTGAATTGCACAGAGTCGGAATAAAACACAGAAACATGAATAAAATATAACAATAGTTTTCTGATCAAAATCTTTGTTAAGTATAATTGGGACAAAGTAAATGGGACATTCAACCACAAAATACATCTATCTTTTAAACTTCAACTTGAAAGATATTGATAATGGGAAGAAGAAAAAAGTTGACCTTGGTCAAATTTGGGCAGGCTGAGGACCTGTCAAAATTTTCACAACCTTTTAATTGTAAATGATAATCTAAATTAAGTTAATGACATATTTCATTCAATCGAAAATTTACCAATAACTATACAAAAATGTATAAAAGTAATAAATGTATTACAAGAATAAATTAACCATGATTTTAGCTGAATGAACTTTTATAACCTGATTCTTTACTTACTACTTCTTTGTAATTGTAACTCTCATATCTTTTTCCACAATATTCCGCCGTATTACCCCATTAATACAAAATTTACCTTCTTGTTAGGTATAGAAAAAATGTTTTGAGACAGGTTTTAGTAAATAGACATCTTTGTTGTTGAGACTATTTGAAGCACCCGGGACAAAAAGATAATGCGCTTGAGACAAACTTGAGGCAAATAAATGACAGAGACATGAAATTCACAAAAAAAATGAATTATTTTTTTTTCCAAATGATGAACAGTTAAAATAGAATTATGCTTCATGAGATACATGTAAGCTTCGTGTAAATTTGGTCCAACTTCATTTAGAAGCAAAGCCAAGGCAGTGAATGTAGAGAATATCTTCTTATTTCCTCTAACCCTTCCAAAACAAGACTTGTTTTGGTATCCTTAACCCTTTCCCAAACAAGACCTGGTTTTGACGTCTCTGATAGAACAGACATGGGAAAACATTGAGACAAAAGAAGAAACAGCTGATAACTAGCAGTTTCTTCTTTTGCCTCAAAGTTTTCTATGTTGTATTACACACAAATCATATCTTTAATGACATTAATTTTATCATCTGCAGCAACTTTGAATTTTTTGCACCCTAAAATTTTGCTGTTTTGGAAAGGGTTGACATAAAGTCATTGAAGAAATGCTGGTCATCAGCATTGTCTTCTTTTCCATCAAAGGTTTCTGAGCTAACATGCCATAGTGTCGCCAAAACCAGGGCTCGTTTGGGCAAGGCTTCAAGAGTTGTAAGTAGTGTTGGTATGGTTACTAAATCGTTGTAATAGCAGCTTAACCCTTTCCCAAATCAGACCTGGTTTTGACATCCCTGATATAAAATGCTTGGGAAAACATTGAGGCAAAAGAAGAAATTGCTGATAATCAGCAATTTCTCCTTTAGCCTCAATATTTTCTGTGCTATATTGTACACAATTTTCACTTTTAGTACCATCAAAATGTTGTCTGCAGCAGCTTTCATATTGGAACACCCTAACATTTTGTTAACAAAATTTTAGGGTGATCCAATTTGAAAGAAGTTGCAGACGACATTTTGAAAATGATGAAATTCAAAAATTGTATAACTTTTTGGATAGAAAACATTGTGGAAAATGAAGAAATTGCTTGTTACAAGCAATTTCTTCATTTTCCACAATGTTTTCCAAAGGATTTATCTAATGGGGAGTCAAAAGGCGTCACTGTGTGGTAATGGGTTAAACAAAAAATATCAGTTTTCACATACACTCTCTTTCAAGTAAATCCATGTTCATACAATAGACAAATACTTACGAAAATAATTTTTCTCCTTTTGCAAAATAACACAAAGCTCTTTCTTGAAAATAACACGCCGATTATCAAAATACTCTCACACAGTTTCATAATCTGAATTGTATGTCAAATGACTTCTTGTTTTGAAAAACTTTACAGTAGTAAATATAGACGTATTTCAATCTTGTATAGCTCACGTTAAATGACCTGGCAGAGCATCTCTAGCTAATAGCTAGAGATGCTCTGCTAGGTAATTTATGGAGACCTATACATTTGGGCTAAGGAGCAAAACTATTGTAATTACATAAATAGTTAAACGGTTAAAATGATTTTGCACTAAGCCGTTGAACACAATGGAAAAGAGGATTTCCCCGTTTTTGTGTTATAATTTGTGCTGTTGTTTTCTATTTCATATCATGAATATTTTCTAAAGAACATTTTTGATTGAAGCAATTATATTTTTGTACACTTGTTGCTGAATAAAATCACCAGCCTATAGCTGCCCTGCGTTCAGTAGACAAACCGTTAGCTAACGGCACCAACATTCGCAACTTCTTTGACCCAAATTTCACAGAACTGACTGAGTATTCCAAATAAAACAGCTAACTGTTCGCTAATGTTTTGTCTTACTGAATGCAGGGCTGATATGACTGGAGATCTATCAAGAAAGAGCCTTATGCATAAAATACAACAAATACAACCATGTATGACATTAAGGTATTCTATCCATCATTAGGTACAAAACACTTCATGCAACTTCAGGCGTTATCCGTAGCAGCGTAAATTGACGAGGGTATCCTTTATATAAAATTCCATTGCTATGGATGACACCCTTAACCCTTTCCCAAACAAGACCTGGTTTCGACGTCCCCAATAGAAAATGCCTTGGAAAAACATTGAAACTAAAGAAGAAACTGCTGATAACCAGCAGTTTCTCCTTTTGTCTCAATGTTTTCAGTGCTATGTTATACACAATTTTAACTTATGCTACATTCATTTTGTCGTCTGCAGCAGCTTTGAAATTGGATCACCAAGAATTTTGTCGTTTGGGAAAGGGTTAAATTAACGAAGGTAAACCATTGCCACGGATGATGCCCCGAAATTGATGAGGGTATACTATTGTCAATTTCTGTTGACATGGATGCCGCCCGAAGTTGCATTAAGTGTTTGATATCGAATGATGGATGACATACCTTAAATCAGTTCTCCATGACTGTTTTAACAACCTTTTTTGTGACATGATGAAAAAATAATCTCAATATTGGAATGCTCCATAAAGCTATAAATACCTAGCTATCTACATACACAACTATGCTCCACCCTAGTCACACAATTATATTTCTATTGTTAAAACATATCGGAAATGCCAAAATTTTAGGATTTTCCAATTAGACACTCCAACCTTCAAGATGGATAGTATTGAAGATGAGATTTTAGTGCAACATAGCAAAGAAAATATTGAAGCAAAAGGAGAGAATGTTGTTTATCAGCATTTTTTTCTTTTGCCGTCATGTTTTCCCAAGATTTTTTTAATAGGCTGCCCAAAGACCAAGTTAAAGTATTCAGTCTTAACAGAAACCTCAGGGCTATAAATTTTGATTTGAATCCTGAAATGGGACCTTTTATCATTTTAGATCAACCAGGAAGCAGATCTGTCTGCATATACACACAGTCGAATAAAGACCAATTTAGATCTCGTAAAAGTTTGGTCTTAACCAGTAACAACAAAATCAGACAATGCTATGAATTACTAATTCTAGGGTGGAACATATCAACTTTACACATACACAAATTCTCACATCTAAGCCGTTTTCATCTTAAATGCATCTTTAATTGAATTGCGCTAACCCAATAGTGCCACTTTGATTGACTAGGATTTTATTTTTTAGCAAAATTAGTTTTTTTTAACCCTTTCCCAAACAAGACCTGGTTTTGACGTCCCTAATAGAAAAGGTTAGGGAAAACATTGAAACAAAAGAAGAAACTGCTGATAACCAGCAGTTTCTCCTTTTGTCTCAATATTTTCTGTGCCATATTTTACTCAAATTCTATCTTAGATAACTTCCATTTTCTCATTTGTGGCAGTTTTTGAAGTGGATCACCCTAAAATTTTGTCGTTTGGGAAAGAGTTAAACACATAAAAACTTTGCTACAAGTCTTCATCGCCTCCATACATATTGGCTAATTTTGTAAATTTTGGTCCCCAGTCATTTAAATAGTCATAATCATGATCGTTATCACTGGAACCAGTCTGTAATGAACTAAGCGAGCCCGCGTCACTTCCCCCACCCTCGTTAACGAACTCTCGTACACTGTCGTGTGGTGGAGCATGAGGGTCTGTGTCAGTGTCGGCTAAACGACTGTTGATGAAATCTGCGATGTCTGGACGCTCACCAGGAGCTGAAAATTATAAACAGATTATCATAACATTACCACAACACGGTTTTCCCTCGGAATAAGAATTTAGGGGTCATTTCAACCCACTTGCCTTCAAAGCTTGGGGTCATTTCTCCAATTTTGGGGGTCAAATCATATTTATACATTTCATTTACAAAAAGCTGGATTTTTAAACTTGCATCATCAATGACCCATAGGTATATTTTTTAGGGGGGGATTTGTTTTGAAATTGTGACAATGTCACACAATTTGTGCGTCATGGAAAATCCTGCCTCACCACACAGTAACACCTTTTTATGCCCAACAAGGTAAAGGCATTGGGAAACATTGAGGGGAATGAAGAAATTGCTTGTGACAAGCTAAAAAGACAAAAGATAAAGGTTAAACTATTTAGAAACAATACAGTTGGGATTAACTTAGATTTCCATGTTGGCCTCTAGAATCAGATTTTAAGCATACAAATTTGAAGAAATATGAAGCCTTGAAAAGCGCTTTATTTGCTATCAGCCCTCAGATATTTCTGAAAGGGATTTTTAGTAAACATAGCACAAGTGACATATAATACAACCCAATCCCACACATTGACACTTATTGACGCTTATTGACGCCCACAAGAGAAAGGCATTGGAAAACATTGTGGAGAATGAAGAAATTGCTTGTGGCAAGCAATTTCTTCAGTTTCCACAATGTTTTCTACCACAAAAGACCAACCAAGCGTGGATCCAGGTATTTTTACAAGGGGGGGGGGGGTTCATCCAATCTTCACCCCCTTTTTTGCCAAATTCCAGGGGGGTCAGGGGGTCCGTATGGATCGGTGCATGCAGATACATGTCATTCCATGAAGGACTAAATATAACAACAGTTTGCTGTGGCACACAGGGACAAATGACGCAGCTATTTTGGGACATAACTAGTAAACTTTTTTGATAACCCCTTTTTTCGCCAAATTCCAGGGGGGGGGGGGGGGGGTCATGACCCCCTATCCCCCCCTCTGGATCCGCGCATGCCAACAAATGTAAAAATCCATTCACTCATCTGCAACACCTTTAAATTTACACCATTGTAAAATTTTGCCGTCTGATAATGGGTTAAGACCACTCACCTTTCCCCAGATATCTATCCGAGTATAATGGATGATATGGAACTTTAAGAAATGTATCAAATTCATCTGGTTTTCTCAGTCTGTTTATATCATAACCCTCCTGGTCTTCTTCTCCTACAAAAGGAGGCAACAGAACAGTAATAAGAATGGGTTAATTAGGTACCTTCCTTAATGCTTTTCGATGGATTATCGGGAAATACTGTAAACCAGGAAATTATTTCGCGCTTTTTAAGTTAGCGTCTTTCGCTGGTGGGTGTGATCCGTGAACTTAAGATACCGCGAATAGGCTACTTTCAATAAAAACGCGAAATTTAATCGCTTTGATAGTTTTTGTTTCGGGAAAACCTATGGAAAGATGTTTTATTTACACTAGACGTATTTGTTACTATGTAAACAAGGAAAATAGCTTTTTCATAACAGAGTGTAAGAGAAAAGTTTTCTTTATTTCAGAATACTTTCGTTTTTATCCAAAACTACATAGGCCTAGATATTGTGACATATTGAAGAACACGACTTTGAAAGATAAACCAACTTATTCAACTAGATATACCTGCCTTAAATTGAGAAAAGGGGTCGTTTGGCATTCGAATGCCGAGTATGATAGTAAACGTTGATTGACGTTTAAAACTTCGTAACTGTATTTTGAAATTAGCCACAGCTACGAGGTTTGAATCGTCCTTCGATGATATTGAATAAAACTGTCATTATCGCTTCTCGACGCTATAGGTAAATAGGTGTGAACTTAATGTAACACTCAAATTCTATGCATTGTGTTACAAACTGTAATCCAGTATATTATAAAGTGTGAAATAGAACAATGGGGCGATTAAAACTTACTTCGACCATACTGTCAAAGGCGACTAAAATATCGTAAATACAGTCATAATTCAATTTGTAATTATCTGATTATCCAATTCCCCATATTATTCAACATACCAATTTTTCAATTCCCTATAGCGTGTTTTGTTTTATTTGATTATCATTTTGATAAACTCACCGCCTATCCAGTGAAATTATCAAAAACTTGTGCCCCGCTTTCGTTCATTTCACCCTATCTGACGTTATATAAGCCGGGCCAAATAAGCAGTCACATGCAAAATGACGCGCTTTAAGAAAATCTGTCATAATTTTTTGCATTTTGTCTACTTTTTGCATTAAAGAAATTGAATAGCTGTTTGTTTTTCGAGTAAAATTGATTGATATTTCATTTCATAAACAACGAAAGCTACATTTTCACTCGTGGCTTCACCACTCATGAAAATAAAGCTTTTGTTGTTCACTCAATGAAATATAAATCGATCTTGCACTCAAACAAACGATTATCCTCTATGTAATTATTCTAATAAATGTCCATATTCTAATAAACACTCATCCCCCACATCTCTGCTGAAAATCTGCATATTTCAAGCACAGTTTTAGAGAAAGTGGTGATTCTAATAAACTCCCATCCCACGATTCTGGATGTAGTTCATGTCAGTCATAAAGCAAAGAAATAGCGATTTTCAGTCCCTAATCTGTTTTCATCTTGGAAATTTTATTCCCAAATCGTCTTCTGCAGTCCTTATTATATAGCGATATAAGTTGCTTATAGCCATAACTTGTCTAATTTGACTTGCTTAAATTTTCTCCAATTTGCTTTTCAGACTGTCAATCTGCGCTTTGTTGATAATATCCCATTATCAGTGTAAAACATACCTGCTCCCTCTTCGTTGTAATTGATGACATTTTCCCTAATATCATCGTCAGGATCCACATCCAATATGTATCTCTCAGGGTCGTGACCTTGATGAAATCGTACCACTAAAAACACGCTCAGGGCAACAACTGTAAGAAATATTGAAATATCATTAACCCATTACCAAACAGCAAAAATTTAGGCTGATCCTCTCCAAACACTGCCACAAATGACAAAATTGATGTTATTAAGTATAGGATTTATGTAAAATATGGCATAACAAGAGGGCCATGATGGCCCTAGATCGCTCACCTGAAATTTTTTGCCTTGTTGAAATAAACATTTTGACCTGTATAGCAGCAAATTAAGAATTTTGCAATAAAGCCCCTTTCCCTTAGTTTTTCAAAAGAATGAAACAAAATTCAGCCTTTTCAAAAGTGTATGCTCTTATGCCCTTTTTCTGATGCCACTGCACTAAGAGCTTTGATATTAATCAAATTCTTTTAACAACTTTGAAAGCCCTTCACCCAAAGATCATTCATGTGAAGTTTTAACTACATGTAGTAAGCCAGAAGATTTTTAAAAGATTTGGCTATTTTCCCCTTTTCTCATGCCGCGGCAGTCAAAGGCTTTGATGGAATCAAATTCTTTTAACAACTTTGAAAGCCCTTCACTCAAGGATCATTCATGTGAAGTTTCAAGAATATTGGCCAACTGGTTAGGCAGAAGAAGATTTTTAAAAGAGTTGGCTATTTTCCGCTTTTCTCATGCCGCGGCAGCCAGAGTCTTTAATGGAATTGAATTCTTTTAACAACTTTGAAAGCCCTTCACCCAAGGATCATTCCTGACAAGTTTCAAGAAAATTGGTCGACTGGTTTGGGAGCAGAAGATCTTTAAAGAAATTGTGGACGGCCGGCCGGACGACGGACAACGATCGATCACAATACCTCTAAAATATTGAGACAAAAGGAGAAACTGCTGGTTACCAGCAGTTTCTTCTTTTGTTTCAATGTTTTCCAAAGCCTTTTTTATTAGGGACATCAAACACAGGTCTTGTTTGGGAAAGAGTTAACATAGTATTGAGCAATTTGTTCTTGTCATAAAAAAGTTTGTAATGGTATTTAGTGTGACAAAAAGTGAAAACTTGCATTTGAAATACTGAAAATTTATAACAGCTACAGACATGCAAGTTCTGGAAAAAGAACGGTAATGGCATTTTAAACAAACATGTTTCAAGATCAGCCTGTACCATTAGTGATGTCTGATCATCAACTTTCCTGCACTATAAATTTTGATCAGATGTGTTCACTGAGATTTTCACAGTTTAGGAAAGAGTTACATCAAACAAGAGCCACTTTCTTTAGAGCGAGATTTTTTAAGATTTCTTAAGATGTTTTGGATAAAGCGTTTTTAAGGCAGAGACTTTGACCGAGCTGTTCCGAATGCTCCTATTTATACAAATGACGTCATCATGACGTCATTTGTATAAAGTATGGAGCAATTGGAACACCTCGGTTTATAAATTAGGGAGCGTTCGGAACAACTCGGTCAAGTCTCTTTTATATTGTTTCTACAGAATTGACCAAGGGGTTCCGCACGAAGTATAGGGTAATGGCGCCTCCCATTGAGTGTCTTAAAAATCTTGCTCTAAAGAACGCTTTATCCTAAAATATCTTAAGAAATCTCAAGAAACCTCAAGAAATCTCGCTCTAAAGAACGCACGTAAGGCTACTCACCTAAAAGCACAAATATACAGACGATGATGATAACAATAAAACCTGTAGTAATGCCGGCCAGTGCAGGGACGCTTGATTGTAGAACGTTACACAGACGGCCCGTCCAGCCCGCCGGACAGACGCACGTAAAATTGTCGGGGTACGACTTTGGTATGCATGTGGCTCCGTCAAAACAAGGCTCATCTTGGAGACAATAGTCTATCTCCAGACAGTTGTAACCATTGGGGTAAGTTCCTGGTGGGCACCTGTAGTTAAATCATGTTAAAATTGAGGAGAATTTTGTTAATTTGCTTTATGACAATGTCCTTAATCACAGATCTTCATCATTCAATGCTTAGTCGCCAATCAGTATTTGGTATATATATTTGAAAATTTTCTAAGGCATATACCATTCATATATGTTTCAAAGGTATTTCATTTAGGCATTTTATGTAACAAGAGCTGTCCGAAGACAGCGCGCTCGACTTTCTAAGTTGCTTAGTATAAAGGGGGCATAACTCCAAATAGAGTGGTCCCAGGGTCATGGGCCCTGATAGTAAGGTAGAGGGTGTGATGGTGAATAAGTATACCAAGTTTGGGTTGAATCCCTTTGATAGTATGGAAGTTATTGATGTTTGAAAAACCTTAACCTTGGTTGCAACGCCGACGCCAACGTGACAGTATAAGCTCTCATTTTCTTCGAAAAGTCGAGCTAAAAATTGCATTATTGTCAAAGTGATTACTATCTCTGCTTGTCATACTTATCTATAAGGTAGTCCAACCCTTTTAAGATTCACATCACACCAGAATTAATCGGATGATGTCACAAACCTTTGGAATGTTCCAATGCTAAATGTTTACAATGTCGCCTGTTTAGGTGGGATACATTACGAATGTTAACGTCGAAAATTCCGACATCACATGAATCTCGTTATAAGGTGGATTACCTTAGATAGGACAGAAAGGGCAACAATTATGTGCTTTAGACATATCAAGGCAGGGGCAATGGAAATAATATTTATATATCCTATATAATATCAAAAGCATACAAACCTGCATTCATATAGTCCCCATAATGGAAAGCAGACCATAGATATGGGTACCCCAGTTGGACATGTCACATTTAGACAATCTTCCCTAATACAATCATTCTCCACTCCTTGTTCTAGTTCTAATGTTGCAGCTTCACTCAGGCCATTCTCTGAATTAATCATAGGTAACCACTTGTTGTTGAGTCTTACATCCGTTATGCACGCTGGAAAATAAAGAAAGCACATGTAGCAGTAATGCACATGTCAGTGGCAAAGGGTTAAACTTCTCCAAAAACAAGACCTGCTTTTCATGCCCCTAATAGAAAACGCTTTGAAAAACATGAAGACACAAGAAAATATTGTTGATGAGCAGAATTTTCTGCTTTTGGTTCAATATTTTCTCTGCTATGTTGTGCACAAATCTTATCGGTATAGAGAAATTAATTGCTAGTGCAATTTTGTAAGAGTTTTAAACATGAAAGCTACATTCGCGGTTACATTTTTTTTTAACCCTTTCCCAAACGACAAAATTTTAGGGTGATCCACTTCAAAAGCTGTCACAAATGACAAAATGGATGTTGTTAAAGACAGGATTTGTGTAATATATAGCACAGAAAATATTGAGACAAAAGGAGAAACTGCTGGTTATCAGTAGTTTCTTCTTTTGTTTCAATGTTTTCCCATGCCTTTTCTAATAGGGACGTCAAAACCAGGTCTTGTTTGGGAAAGGGTTAAATTTTGAAGGAAATACTTTTCAAAGAAAAATTTCAGCACTATCAAAAGCAGCAGCTCTGTCAGTAAACATTAATAAATTTACAATGCATAATCAATAATCGGTTATCTAGAATGAAGCGATACAATATAGAAATGTACAAAACTGGCAAAAGTTTAACAAGAGTTGTCCGCGGACAACGTAGCTCGCCTATACAAGAGCTTGTCACAAACAAGAGGGCCGTTGGCCCTAGGTCGCTCACCTGAGATGGGGTTTTATAACAGATCAGATTTCTTACAGGTAATGCAATAAAGGGTCAAAGATCATATGAACGCCGCTATGCGATTTCAAACAATAGAAAACCCAGAAAACTACCTGAATGCAATATCATATGTAACTCAAATATAAAGTTTCATCCAATTCGGCTATGTGGTTATGGAGAAATTGCTTTGGACAGATGGAATTAAAATACAAGAGGACCATGATGGTCCTATATCGCTCACCTGAACCAAAATGATATAAGCAACACTTTTCTTCAATTCAAAAAATATTTATGACTCTAAGACTGAAAACGAACTTATGGTCAATAACATTGTGAAAATCGAACTCATCCAAGATTTCATCGTGCCCAACATTGTGTCCAAGATTTGTCTTGTTTGATAAATAATTGTAGATTCTGGAGTATAAACAAGGTCGAAAAAAGCCGAAAACAGCAATTTTGTCAAATTCAAGGGCACTCTCGACTTTCTGGTCAGATCAGGCTGAAAATCAAACTCATCCGAGATCTTATGATATCCAACATTGTGTCCAAGATTTGTCTTGATTGGTCAATAATTGTAGATTCTAGAGTGTAAACAAGGTCTAAAGCAGCCGAAATCGGCAATTTGATCAAATTTAAGGGCACATAACTCTCATCTTTCTGGTCAGATCAGACTGAAAATCAAACTCATATGAGATCTTATAGTCTCCAACCTTGTGTCCAAGTTTTGGATTGATTGATCAATAATTGTAGATTCTAGAGTGTAAACATCGTCGAAAACAGCCAAAAATGACAATTTTGTCAAATTCAAGGGCAAGTAACTCTCGACTTTCTGATCAGATCAGACTGAAAATCATACTCATCCGGGATCTCATGGTCCCAAACATTGTGTCAAAGTTTTGTCTTGATTGATGAATAATTGTAGATTCTAGAGTGTAAACAAGGTCAAAAACAGCCGAAAATAGCAATATTGTCAAATTCAAGGGCACATAACTCTCGTCTTTCTGGTCAGATCATACTGAAAATCAAACTCATCCGAGATCTTATGGTCTACAATGTTATGTCCAAGATTTGTCTTGATTGATCAATAATTGTAGATGCTAGAGTGTAAACAATGTCAAAACTAAGTATTTTTCGCATTCAAGGGCAGATAACTCCTGACTTTCTTGTTCGATCTGACCCATAATCGAACTCATCCGAGATCTTATGGCCATACATGTTTTGACCAAGTTTGGTCAAGATTGGCTTATATTTGTAGATGCTAGAGTGTAAACACGAAATTGTGGATGGACGGACGGACGGACAGACGGACAGACAGACGGACGACGGACAAAAAGTGACCACAATAGCTCACCTTGAGCACTTCGTGCTCAGGTGAGCTAAAAACATACAGACTGACAAACAAACAGAAATTTACCTAGATTTATGACATTGAACCTACCTAAATATATATTTCAAATAGAACATCTACTCATGATAAAGAACACATTTACCAATACATTTTTTAAATCCATGCATAAATGTAGATGCTTTGCCCCTGATAAGCAGATTTTTACAAGAAGTCACCTTTTTCTGTAACAAGGTTTTGAAAATCAAAGAAAAGTACCTCTTAGCAATATCATAAGTAATGCAAATATTAAGTTTTGTCAAATTTGGCTCTGCGGTTATTGAGAAATTGCTTCTGACAGATTTCGTGTAATTTCTCTTTTTCTGTTGCCATGGCAACCAGAGTTGGTTTTTTTTTTATAAATTGCAATTCTGCTAGCAATTTTCTAAATGTGACCTCCTAAAGAATATTTCTGCCTAGTTTGGTGCAAATTAGCCTGTTAGTTTAGGAGGAGATATCATTCAATGATGTCATTGAGATTTGGTGGAAAATCTCCTTTTCTGTTGCCATGGCTACCACAGTTTTTATAGGATTTCAATTCTTTTAGCAATTTTTTAAAGGAACCTCCTAAGAAATATTTCTGCCAAGTTTGGTTGAAATTGGCCAAGTAGTTTAGGAGGAGATGTTGTTCAAAGAAATTATTGAGAATTAGTCAAATTTCTCCTTTTCTGGTGCCAGGGCAACCAGAGTTTTTAGTCAATTTCAATTCTTTTAGCAATTCTGAAAGAGGACCCCCTAAGGAATATTTTTGCCAAGTTTGCTTGAAATAGGCCTTATAGTTTAGGAGAAGATGTCATTTAAAGATAGTATTGAGATTCAGTCAAATTTCTCCTTTTCTGTTGCCATAGCAACCAAAGTTTAATATGGATTTTAATTCCTTTAGCAATTCTGAAAGGGAGTCATCTAAGGAACATTCCTGCCAAGTTTGATTGAAATTGGCCAAGTAGTTTAGGGGGAGATGTTGTTCAAAGATAGTATTGGGATTCAGTCAAATTTCTCCTTTTCTGTTGCCATGGCAACCAGAGTTTTTAATGGATTTCAATTCTTTTAGCAATTCTGAAAGGGGGTCACCTAATGAACATTCCTGCCAAGTTTGGATGAAATTGGCCAAGTAGTTTAGGAGGAGATGTCGTTCAAAGATAGTATTGAGATTCAGTCAAATTTCTCCTTTTCTGGTGCCATGGCAACCAGAGTTTATTATGGATTTCAATTCTTTTAGCAATTCTGAAAGGGGGTCACCTAAGGAACATCCCTGCCAAGTTTGGTTGAAATTAGCCTAGTAGTTTTGGAGGAGATGTCGTTCAAAGATAGTATTGAGATTCAGTCAAATTTCTCCTTTTCTGGTGCCATGGCAACCAGAGTTTTTTTTATGGATTTCAATTCTTTTAGCAATTCTGAAAGGGGGTCACCTAATGAACATTCCTGCCAAAATTGGCCCAGTAGTTTAGGAGGAGATGTCATTTAAAGAAATTGTTGACGGACGACGGACGACGGACGATGCACGACGCACAGACTCACTGGTGGTGAACTCGGACAAAGCGAGGAACATTTTTCATGAACACAAGGTACAGATACTTCATGTTTAAATGCGCGTTTAAAAACCAGTTTTAGTAGTTTGAGCATGTACACAACGATTTGCACGTGTTTATCCGCCCAAAACAATATGGACGAATCGGAGAGACACTTAGAGGCTATCGTCAGTTTTGTTATTTTATTTCTCTGACTGATTCTGACGTTGGTATTACAATTCTTGGAGTTGAAGTTTTTTTCCGATGTGAAAATCGTAGTTAACGTTTTTTGAAGGGGACTTGTACGGTTTATTCATGATACCGTGAACATTTTCAATGGCTGTTCGAATTGCAATGACTTTTGTCCTAACAATAGAATGGGTTTTCGGTTAAATATGGATAAATCGTAGGCGTTGTTATAAAATCCCGTAACTACAGCTTCAATAAAGTTGAGTTTGTGACGTTTTAGATTTACACCGACGAAGCACTAGTGTTTGTCCGAAAAAAACGTCACTAGGTCTATATAGAGTGGATAAAATTCATTCTTTATCAAAGACGAATTAATGGTATACAATAATCATTTCCAAAACAATAGGCCTATCTGGTATTGCAGCCCCCAATTTGAAGGCTTTCAGTAATGACCACCATATCTATAGTGCTTCGTTTGCCCGTCCGTCCGTTTTTCTACCCGTCCGCCAATTTGTCTAGCTGACTGCTCTAGATGTCAAAATACATTGATTTTATATGTTGAGAAGTTAAAATGTGTGTTCTAAATAAGAAAATATGAAAGAAAAATATTAAGAAAAAAGGAGCCAAATTATTTTTAGTATAGATCTATTCTTCTTTTGATTCAATGTTTGCTATACGCACTTCAACGTCAATTACACAAAACGTGGGAACGACGTCGTATTGTTTGACGGCGATGTTATAAAGTCATGAAAACAGATCATGAACGTAAACTTTTGTTTCAGGAGAAATGTAGTGAGACGTCTTTTTTAACATTTTATCTTTAAGAAATCTAAAATATTGAAACAAATGGATTTAATTATAGAAGCACAAATATACTCCCCGTCATAAGAAAGTAGCCACTAAGTCTTGTCTGATGCAAATGGTCGCCAATTTTAGGATTATTCATAAATGTACCGAAATAAATACAAAATATTGAAGCATGGCAAGTAAATCGAAAACAGTCGAATTATCCCATTAATTAGACTGTTTTCGATTTACTTGCCATGCTACAATTTTGAGACGATTCCAACACATCCAACGTCTACACGTGACGTCATTCCGACAAGACAACCATTATCGAAACGACTACCTGTGAAATCGACAGAAAAAGGCAAACGTTACAAATAGATTGCTTCCTGAGTTGAGTTCTATCAGCAGTAGAGGCTGCATCTATTGTTTTCTAAGGACAACTGCATAGCATGTATTAATACCAACGGTGTTCACACTCGAAAATGTCTTGTAAACGCGAATCGTATCCTTATCCACTTTCAGGAATTGTTACGGTAATAACAAGTATAGTAAAACATTGACAATTATTGAAAGTAGAAGATTAAATGTGCATTTGTAAAATTTTATTCATGTACCGTATGCAGTCAAGGTGTTAATTAAAAAGGAAATGCACACAGTTAACTTTTCCCGTTAGTATACTTTAGAATGCATGCCCGTAGAAAGCAATTCCATATGGGCCCTGTCTGGGCCAGTGTCTAATATTGGGGGGGGGGGGGGGGCCTAAATTAGATTTGCCATAAGTTTTAAATGTGAAATGATGAAAATTCGGCATTTTTGCCAACTATGAGGGGGGGGGGGGGTTGGCTCCAGAGTCCCCCTGTTCGTACGGGCCTGGGATGTGTGAAACAGTGGATCCTCCTTAGAATAAATGGTGATAATGGTAATGACAAACATTACAGTATAGATCTGGAAACGTTCATTTAGGCTTTTGCGACCAACATGGATCCAGATCAGACTTTGCATGTGCACTGTCTGATCAAGATCCATCTTGTTCTCATTTAATAGCTTATTCTCCACCTGTACCAAATTTAAGAAGGCATAACGAAAACCTTACCGGTGAAACTCCAAGGTAACGATAAAAAGGATGATGATGATGATGATGATGATGATGATGATGATGATGATGATGATGATGATGTCATCTAATTGTCATCACCTGTCAGTAATTTATCTGAAAGGGGAGTTAGGCAGTACAAATTGATTATATTGAAAAAAGTACCTGGTGCTCGAATTTGATGCCGGAAATCTATGGTTAGATGCCCATATCAGTGCGATATTACCGAATAAATGTTTAAATGTGCCATTAAGTCCAGTGCAATCGATTAATTTATCAAACATGTGCTCATAAAACACCGTAGCTGGAAAAGATAACATCGCAAACATGCTGTAACGTGTTCACGAAGAAACCGCACAATGATTTTCAATGACATGACACCGAAAACTGCCATTTACAGCCTTTATTTGTACATTTATATGTCTTTTTTGTATACTTGCAATGCAAATAGATGAACATAAACAGTGATATCGTACCATTTCGTTCGGGCGATTAAGATCAACCCACATGATCTCAATATGCGCTTTGTGCACTTGCAATCCGTTTATACCATTTGAAAATAATGATCGATAAAACTGATATTTTCGTGCGTATTATAAATCATATCTACATACCTTAGTAACTTCCATGTGAGTGCATCCTTTAAAAAAAGACGGAAAGAGAAGTAAAACAAAATGCCACATGTATTGTTTACAAAAATCCGGATGTGCAATGAAGTATCTGTACCTTGTGTTCATGAAAAATGTTCCTCGCTTTGTCCGAGTTCACCACCAGTGAGACTCCGGACAAAAGGTGATCACAATAGCTCACTTGAGCACCTTGTGCTCAGGTGAGCTAAAAAAAAGAAGTTCAAGGTCAAAGGTCAAGGTCACTAGGTCAAAGGCCATGGTCTCAAGGTCAAGGTCATGACATGAGGTATCCATATGTGAAATATCAAGGCTCTATCTGTAATAGTGCAGGAGATATAGGCCAGGTTAAAGTTTTTTTAAAAGTAGGTCAAACTCCAAGGTCAAGGTCACTGGGTCAAAGGTCATGGTCACAAATGAAAGGTTTTGCCAGGAGGTATCCATGTGTGAAGTATCAAGGTTGTATCTCTAATAGTGCCTGAAATATAGACCAGGTTAAAGTTTTTGAAGACGCGACGCCGACGCTGACGCCGACGCCGACACTAGGGCTGTGACATTAGCTCCCCGGACATAAAGTCCTGGCTCGCTAAAAATCAAACTTACTCTTATTCAGATCCTGACCATTCACTCTAGGATTATTACTAAACACAACATGTCCCCCAGCTACAATCTGATACATCTTGATCGAGATCAGCTGATGTCCATCTCTCGGTCCCCACGTCTCGTTTCGATAACGACCTTCACCTCCATCCATTGTCAGTCGGAACCACTTGCCGATGCGGGTCAATGTTACGGTATGCCATTGACCGTTGCTGGCTGGAGCGTAGTGAAGGGAGATCTCGGATGTGCCGTCCCTCCCTCCTAGATTGTATTGGCATTTTACTCTTCCTCCCACAAGCTGTGGATATAAGTAAAAATGTTTTGAAAACACAGCAGTACATTACACAAATGCACACTTCTATGAAGTTCCAAGCAATACGACCGATCTACATAATTATACTGAATCTAGAGTTTCAGTTACATTAAGTTCTTTCTCTTAAAATCAGTATTTTTCTCACATAATAATTCTATCAATAAAACTTCTTTTGTTTGAAAAACATGCATGATATTGTCAAGGCCATTGTGCTAGTACATTTTATTGATAAGTTGTACTGAGATCATGCAACTTTTAAAACTATTTGAGTCTTGGCACCTCAGCGTCTGGAGAACCTAACATTGGATTCCAGACATTTTCTTCACCAGTACTACCACAAAATACTTTCTAAGCTTAAAGCTGCTCATCCTACATAGCGTTGGTGGGGAGTCAAAACCTCGTAACTACAGCTTGAATAAGCTGGAGTTACGAGGTTTTGACTCCCTACAGACGATAGATTTATCCAACTATTAGTGTCATTTGTCAGAATGGATATATGTAACAAAACCTGATTCATGAACAAAACCAGTACCTCTAAAGTTATAAACTCCTCCGAGTTTGATGGTAGGTGAAACAGTATTCCATCTAAATCTCTGGTCCTAAATCGCAGATGCACTTCCGTGCTACGTGGATGGAGGTCTTTATTCAGGAAATCAGGCTTCAGGGACCATATCATAAAACTGTTCTCTTCCAAGTCTCTCACTGTCGTCTCTGAAAACAACAATGGAGAATAAAGCAGAAATGTTAAACACAACATAAATTTGCTATTTCAAATCCAAACCCAATTCTGTGGGCAAAAGATGATCTGGATTCAAATTGGTCTCAAATTCCATAGGGGGTCCCTTTTTCAGATCTTAACTCATTTGGTTTACCTGACAATGTAAAGTGATCCTAATTTAAATTTATCATTGTTAAAGAAGTGACATCCTAACCAATTATAGAAACAATTTACAACAAGTCAAATTGCGTATGATAAAATCTCAACAGATTTCTGGCAAGGGGTAAAATGTAAAGTCTTACCTGTGACACACAAATCCGATCCAGACCCTTTCGTCCTGTATCCCGCTTTACAAGTACATTTATATTGCTCATTGAACAAGTCTGTCAGCTCACAAACACCAAACTTGCCACATTTTGGACCATCAAGGGAGTTCACTCCACATATAAGATCTTCATCTGGACAGCCAGGAAGGTGGTTCTCCCCTTTGGAGAAAATGTCAGTGTGGAGGTCATACAACTGAAAGTGGAAAGATGAGCGTCATTGTGTGTGGTTATGTAGCTTGAATTCGGCTGTTGAAATATAGTAGAAATTAATCACTTCATTTCCTACTATATCAAATTTTATCCTGTGATATATATTATAAACAGTTTCATTTCTAAGTCCTTGAACAAGAGCTTTGGAGAATTGGATAGCGAGACTATCAAATGCTGAATAGTGAAACAATTTTAAGTTTGAAAAGGCTTCAAATTACACAAAATTAAATGTCAGAGTATTGAATCTTTTCCCAGTGGTTGATATCATGGTCACAGAAGCATGTGCAAAGTTTGAAAGAAATAGCTCTGGCAGAAACAAATTTATCGCGCATATATGACATTTGCCCATAATAAAGTACGAAAAGGATAAAAATTCCACTTCATTATGCGTCAAAGGCCGACTTCGAGTCAGGCGATAGCTCGACGATAGCTCCAACCGAACACCGATAGTGCGAGCTACTGACATCATTTCTGCAGCTATAGCTCCAATCGAACAGCAATGGCCCGAGCTATAGTCCGACCACAGGAAAAAGTCCAGTCCGGCCATCCGAGCCATTACGTCATTCGGAACACCTCGGATAACAGCGAACCAATCAGTGTCGAGGTAAACAAAGATTTTGATTGACTGACTCAGAACGGGGAGGAATTCAATAGACAGAACAGCGCTGGTTCCCAATAATGGTTCCCGACCACGCGAGCTATAGTGCTAAACGAAGTCAGCCAAAGTAGTACATCTTTGCCTAAAGGCAGATATTATGGTCATAAAAGCATATGCAAAAGTCTCTGAGCAATAGCATCAATAGAAACAGAGATATGAAACCTAAACCAAAGATTTATGCTAACACCAATGCTGACACTCGAGTGACAGGAAATAGTCCCTGTTCTATGTCACACTTAACCCATTACCAAACAACAAAATTTTGGGGTAGTCCAATTTGAAAGAAGTTGCAGACGACATTTCAATGTGAAGAAATTTTGAAATTTTATAGCTTTTTGGGTAGAAAACATTGTGGGAAATGAAGAAATTGCTTGACACAAGCAATTTCTTCATTTTCTACAATGTTTTCTAAAGCCCTTATATTGTGGGGAGTCAAAAATAGTCACTGTCTGGTAATGGGTTAAAATGTAAAATTTGCTTTCTCACAATTTTTATAGTCGGAGATAATAATATACATCCATCTATTGCAGCATGTATAAGTGAATCCGTAAGTACCTGTCCATTATGTATAAGGTTCCGCACACATCCATTAAACCTCTCAGACGTGATCCCAGTTGGTTGACTAGGCTCTGCATAACGTCCACCAAGTTGTAGCAAAGTGTTGACATTCAGATAGAAGTTTTCTCCCGGCGTTTTGGCTGTGACCTGACATGGTGTTTTATCTGAGGTTGTGTCAGTTAGGGTGTCAATATTCAGCATATCACAGCGATCAACAATCATTGTCACATCCTGGCAATGAAAAGAAGTAAATGAGTAAACATCTAAAAGTCTGCACATCTATTAATATTCCAGAGATTAATCGAATCAACTAGCAATTAAATTACACATACAATTTAGTTAATAGGTAACTTGGGATATGTAAATTACTAAGGTTATATGAAACTTGCTAATTGAAAAACAACTTTTTGTTGTTTAATTTTCATGTAGTGAGTCAGCTTCCCTAATAACTAACAGAAGGATGTACATTGCATAGAAACAACATAACAACAAGTTGTTAGTAAGACCATAAAACAGATATTAAAGGGACACCATGATAGGCGATTAAACACATTATCTAGTACCTTTCCCTTCCTGATAATATCAATATGATGCCATCTTCCATCATTCACTTTCTGCAGATACCTCTCCCCTAGATAGTCCCTTCCATCCAAGGTCAAGGTCACGGGGCCAGTCCCATGATCCAGCTGTAACAGGGGATATCCGTCCTTCAGCGACAATGCTATATAATCTGTGGGATCATCCCTGCCTTGTTCGTTGACGGGTCCATTGAAGAAAATTAGTCCATTCTCAAATTCTGTGATGAATTCTATGCTTGTGGTGCTCTCCTCACACTGGGTGAAGGGTTGGAACAGGGCATAGCCGTTGTTGAAGCTGTGTTTGGTCATCTGACAACGTGGTCCGTCAAATCCACGGGGACAGCCTACACACCTGCGAAGTATCAAAAACATAATTATTAGATACTACAGACTGTTAAACCTAAACAAGAGGACCATGATGGTCCTATATCGCTCACCTGAACCAAAATGATATGAGCCACTGTTTTGTTCAATTCAATTGGTATTTAAGACTGAAAACAAACTTATGGTCAATAACATTGTGTCAAGTTTAGTCTTGATTAGTCACTATTTGAGGTTTTTAGAGTAAAAGTTTGAATGGCAGATAACTATTCTGATTATTCTATAATTCATTTATCCAAGATCTTATCGTAATTAACATCATAATCCAAATTTCGTCTTGATTGTTCATTCGAAACAGCAATTTTGTCAGATTTAAGGGCACATGCATGACTGACCACTTTCTCATTTGATTGCAGAAAATTCAGCTCATGCAAGGTCTTACAATCAGCAGCATAGTGCCAAAGTATTGTCTTGGTTGATCAATAATTGTAGATTCTAGAGTGTAAACAGGGTCGAAAACAGTCAAGAACAGCAATTTTGTCAAATTCAAGGGCACATAACTCTTGACTTTCTGGTTCAATCAGACCAAAAATCAAACTTATTTGAGACCTTATGGTCTCCAACATTGTATCTAAGTTTTGTCTTGATTGGTCAATATTTGTAGATTCTAGAGTGTAAACAAGGTCGAAAACAGCTACTTTGTCAAATTCAAGGGCACATAACTCTTGGCTTTCTAAACAGATCTGACTGAAAATCAAACTCATCCGAAATTATATAGTCCCAAACAATGTGTCCAAGTTTTGTCTTGGTTGATCAATAATTGTAGATTCTAGAGAGTAAACAGGGTCGAAAACAGTCAAAAACGGCAATTTTGTCAAATCCAAGGGCACATAACTCTCGACTTTCTGGTTCAATCTAACCAAAAATCAATCTCATTTGAGATCTTATGGTCTCCAACATTGTGTCTAAGTTTTATCTCGATTGATATATAATTGTAGATTCTAGAGTGTAAACAAGGTCAAAAACAGCCGAAAACGGCAATTTTGTCAAATTCAAGGGCACATAACTCTAGTCTTTCTAGTCCGATCAGACAGAACATCAAACTCAACCGAAATCTTATGGTCCCCAACAATGTGTCCAAATTTTGTCTTGATTGATCAATAATTGTAGATTCTAGAGTGTAAACAAGGTCGAAAACAGTCGAAAACAGCAATTTTGTCAAATTAAAGGTCACATTACTCTGATCTTTCTGGTCAGATCAGACTGAAAATCGAACTCATCCGAGATCTTATGGTCTCCAACATTTTATCCAAGTTTTGTCTTGATTAATCAATAATTGTAGATGCTAGAGTGTAAACAAAGTCAAAAACAGCATTTTTTGACATTCAAGGGCAGATAACTCAGCACATTCTGGTCCGATCAGGCCCATAATCGAACTCATCCGAGAACTTATGCCCATACTTACTTTGACCAAGTTTGATCAAGATTGGCCATCTTTTGTGGATGCTAGAGTGTAAACACCAAATTGTTGACAGACGGACGGACGGACAGACAGACGGACAGACAGACGGACGGACGGACGGACGGACGACGGACATTGAGTGACCACAATAGCTCACCTTGAGCACTTCGTGCTCAGGTGAGCTAAAAACATGTATATCAATATTCATCTCAAGTTTAAATTATTGGGTAGTTTTTCAATAGTTAAGGGATGTGCATTTCTTTTTTTTTTTTTTTTTAACTAATTGTATAAAGTATTATACACTTTTAAATATAAAGCAGCTCTAATTCAAATTTTTTATTTTACCTGACGTCACCCCATTCGTCCTTCACACAATGTCCACCATTATAACAATAAGCCGGGGTACACTCAGGGGGCGCACTAAAGTCCATCGCTTTACAACCACATTCTGCCTTTACACTGGTCGCCACACCAATAAATGAGGTACCATTAGCGTTGACGTAGTTTGGAAGGTCACCAATTTGTAGCGTGTTTGTGCAGCCTCCCGCCTCACAGAGTTCTCGTAAACACATGTCCACGTTGATCATCTGTATAGAAATTCCAGCTGCTTTCTCAAACTGAAAAGGATATTGTTTGTACATGAAAGATTTATGTAAATTTTGGTAATTTTTTTCTGGATACTAACTATAAACCAAGGTTTACCATGGAAAGTGTTTAATAATGTTCAACCATGATCAATTCAGACAAGATTTATAATGACAAACAACAGCAACACTTAATATCTTAAATTGTAATGGACATTTCTTCCATTTTTTTTTAGGTTCAATCACGACCGAATTTTGGGCAGGTCCAAAATGAAACAAATTAACCATTTCCCCAACAAGACCTTGGGCCCGTATAACTAACGATCGTATGTCTGATTTTTGCATCATTTCTTGTAACAACAGCCCTGATTGGCTCAGTCAGATTTTTCGTGCAATCAGATGTCTTGTTACACAGTTTACACAAAAACTTGATCGTAAGATGTTTAGTGATATGGGGCCCTGATTTTGACGTCCCTAATAGAAAGGACTTGGGAAAACATTGGGAAAACATTGAAACAAAAGAAGAAACTGCTGATAACCAGCAGTTTCTCCTTTTGTCTCAATATTTTCTGTGCCATATTTTACACAAATCCTATCTTTAATAACATTCATTTTGTCATTTGTGGCAGTTTTTGAAGTGGATCACCCTAAAAGGGTAAAAGTACAACCAATCACTAACCTCAGATTTATCAAGTGTAACAATTCCATCCAATTTGCTAGCAGGATACCAAGGCGAACCATGTGCAGCATATCTAATCTCTGTATACTTGTTCTGCTTTCCATTCATAACGCTAAATATAGCCACATTTGCCTTGGGAACATTCAGCTTGTCAGCTAGTATAATCTGAAACTTCTCATAGGGACTTGGATCACTGGTGGAAGTTTGTGTTATAAACTCTTCTGCTGTCATACCTAAGTAAAGACCAGAAATTATCTTTAAATGTTTTAAAACTTTTAAAAGAGCTTGTAGTTAATCATTTAAAATGTTTCTCTTTAGAAAAGAAATTCAATTAAATTCATCCAAATGTCTTCAAAACTCATCTATATAATAGCAAACTTCATTAACTCTTTCTCACACATTCCATAGTTTTGACATCAAAATAAGCTTGGAGAAGGATAGTACAAGAAGTAAATTCTGAAGTTTTTTTTTTCTTTTACATCAAAATTATCTTGCAAGTATCAGTAGATGTATGTAAAAAGCTTAGTATACTACTTTTATTAACAAGAGCTGTCCGAAGACAGCGTGCTCGACTTTCTAAGTTGCTTAGTATAAAGGGGGCATAACTCCAAATATAGTGGAGCCAGGGTCATGGGCCCTAGTAGTAAGGTAGAGGGTGTGATGGTGAATAAGTATTCCAAGTTAGGGTTGAAACCCTTTGATAGTATGGAAGTCATTGATGTTTGAAAAAACTTTAACCTTTGTTGCAACGCCGACGCCAATGCCCGGGTGACAGTATAAGCGCTCATTTTCTTCGAAAAGTCGAGCTAAAAAATGTATGTTTGTAAATCATTGAGAGAAAATGAATGGGGTTTAACACCTCTTTCAACTGCTATAGTCATATAGCAACAGCTGGAGCACCTAAAACCATGAATTCCTGTCGTTCCTCAAACCAGTACTATCACAATATCCTAACTGAGCCTTCAGCTGCTTGCCCACTAAGGTTATCACAATCCAACCATTAGTGGGAGACAATTTTGTCTAAAAGGATACTTGACGTGACCAGGGATCAAACCCCAGACCTCTCGCGTGAGAGTATGATGTGCAACCAACTGTGCTATGACTGTGGCCAAGATTACTTGAAGAGAGAAGTCACCTGTAAATCTGAGTGAACCCGAACTATACACGGCTTGGTCTGTAATTTCCTCAACTGTTACCAATACAGTTGCTGTAGCATTTATTGTGGTGAACCGTCGGAAATCCCACACTTTTGCAGTAAACTCGTGTTTGCCAGGGGGCGTGTTCTTGTTCATGTAAATCTGGCCATTCTCTAGGTCAATTCTGCAAAGACAAACAATATTTGACAGGCGCCCGTAATATCAAAGATCATATGACAAATGCACCATAATGATTGCTCATCCAATTTGGTTTTATGAACATTGATATAATGGGCCCATTATATTTTCTATATCAATGTTCAGAAAATATGCTATAAACAATACCTGAGCCATGAAAAGGGTTTTTATGGCATTTGAGACCAACATGGATCTTGATAGGTCTGGGTAAACATGCAGTCTAATCAAGATCCATGTTGTTCTCCGATAGCATCTTCATTACCTGTAGCAAGTCTTATGTGCATGTTGAAATATAGCTCGAACTGAGAAATTGTTCTCATTTATTAACTAAATTTCTATAGACATAGAGCGAATGGCTATAATTTCTAAATAGCTTTGCCTTGTAGATAATTTATGAAACATTTCAGCAGTAAGTGTTTTACAATCCAAATTGAATATACACATCACATCACAATGACCTTCAAATAATTTGCAAATTTAATGACAATTTGTTCATGAAACCCACAAAATTATGCAATACAAATTGCAGCAGAACTGATCAAATTATCACTTATATGGTATGATTCTTGTCGTTGTGTATGCATATGCACTTGAAGTATTTTTCCATGGCAGGGGGGCTATGAAAGAAGTAATATTTATCAACAACGTCCCAGTCATCTAAGTCTTCTGCATAAACAATGCCTAAAGCTAGCTTATCTGTGATGCCTTGAACAAGAGGTCCATGATGGCCCTACATCGCTCACCTGAACCACAGAAATTCAGTTATTTAGTATGACTCTTGAGTTTGCATATTTACCTGAAGTATTTTTCCATGGCAGGGGGGCTATGAAAGTAGTAATATTTGTCAACCACATCCCAGTCATCTAAGTCTTCTGCATAAACATTGCCGATAGCCAGCTCATCTGTGATGCCTAAAATAATGAAAAAATCTTGTATCTTGATGTAAAACTCCTCTATCTTTAAGCTCATACAAGCTTGTACATACTCTTGCATCAAACAGTATGACATATTTAGCAGTTTTGAATGTATTTACAATAATCATTGACAACGGTTTTAAGACATACTTATACAACAAGAGTTGTCCATGGACAACATAGCTCGCCTATACAAGAGCTTGTCACAAAAAAAGAAGTTCAAGGTCAAATGTCAAGGTCACTAGGTCAAAGGTCATGGTCTCAAGGTCAAGGTCATGACATGAGGTATCCATATGTGAAATATCAAGGCTCTATCTGTAATAGTGCATGAGATATAGGCCAGGTTAAAGTTCTTTAAAAGTAGGTAAAACTCCAAGGTCAAGGTCACTGGGTCAAAGGTCATGGTCCCAAATGAAAGGTCTTGCCGGAAGGTATCCATGTGTGAATTATCAAGGCTGTATCTCTAATAGTGCCTGAGATATAGACCAGGTTAAAGTTTTTGAAGATGCGACGCCGACACCTACACTAGGGCTGTGACATTAGCTCCCCGGACATAAAGTCCCGGCTCGCTAAAAAGAATTCTCTATGCTTATAGCTATGTGGATGATGATTCTATTGTCAATGCACAAGTCATCAAAAAACAAAACAACTTTGCTATAGAATGAAAGTTGTGAAATATAGCCTGCATGATAAATTTTGAACTAAATTTACCTACCTTTGAAATCATATTTATACACAAAGATATCTTTATGCCCATCACTGTGTGGATGGTTATTTTCGTCGCCAATCTCGATCGTCAATGTACTGGTCCCTGTTTTACTCTCCAAGCTATTTTTATCCCGCATGTCTGACATGATGACAGGAAGATAGTAAAACTTTTTCTCGTCCCGTCTAAATGTGTTCATGGCTGTGACTGTACCCGTACCATTACCTTTGTCACCATCTACAACAAAAAGTATCAAAAATGATGAGATGATACTGTTAAAAGAATGTTTTGAATTTGAATCATTATTAGCATAATTCGGGAAAAAAGATGCTCACTGAAAGATTATTAACCCATTACCACACATTGACGCCTTCTGACTCCTCAAATGAAAAGGCTTTGGAAAACATTGTGGAAAATAAAGAAATTGCTTGTGACAAGCAATTTCTTCATTTCCAACAATGTTTTCTACCACAAAAGACCAGAAATACTAAATTTCATTGAAATTCACTTTAAATTGTCGTCTGCAACATCTTTGAAGTAGTTGGACTGACCCAAAATTTTGTCGTTTGGTAATGGGTTAAACAGTTAAGATTAGGAGCTTGTACCCTTAACATTGAAATTGGAAGAATTAACAGGGTTGACAGAAAGCATAGAAAACGTAGCTTATGTGAACTTTCAGTATTGAAAATTGAATACCTTTTTTTTTGACAAAATCTGATGTGAACAGATTTAACACAATACCAGATGGCAAAATTTAAACATGTCCAAATTCAAATATATTGCAGACGACAAATTCAAGTAAACAAATTTTACATTATTTAGTCTTTGTGTCTTTTTTTTTTTTAAGTCTAATGTCTTCCAAAGCCTTTATCTGGTGGTCCTGGACATCAAAATGGGTCATTGTGTGTGAATGGATTAAATAAATGTACAACTATGCAACAACTCTGCGTGTAGCATAGCCATTACTGATAATAAAATACTTACTTGGATCAAAATCCATGGTAAAGTTCAGGACACCATTTTCACACGTTTCACACATTTCACATGTAGGATTTTCCTCACAAGGGGGTAAAGAAAATCTAAATGGTGCCCCATATTTAGCTGTGTCCCTGTCTCTGGCCTTAAATGTGACGACAAATTGAGGCGGGGGCTGTAACTCCATTACCATGACTGGGTGGGGTAAGACAAACTCTGGAGCATTGTCATTGACATCGTCAACTAGAATACGTAGTGTGGCTGTGCCTGTCTGTCTTGGATATCCTACAAACAAGATTGAGATTAACCAATGTATTAACCCTTTCCCAAACGAAAAAATTATAGGGTGATCCAATTTGAAAGATCCTGCAGACGACAATTTCATGGGAAAGGAATTTTTAATATTTAGGTCTTTTTGGGTGGAAAACATTGTGGGAAATGAAGAAATTGCTTGTCACAAGCAATTTCTTCATTTTCCACGATGTTTTCCAAGGTCACTATTTTGTGGGGAGTTAAAAAGAGTCATTGTGCGGTAATGGGTTAAGCACAATGATACATGCATGACAGTTTCATGAAAATAATTACAACTTCGACTGGCCTTTTCTTTTAGCCCTCTAAACTTGAGTGCTACATAATGTTTGAATTTGGTTACACGAGTTACATTTCAATAATTTACACCTACATACAAGATATAATTGCGACTTAAACTGAGGAAGGAAAATATGGACTCTCTAATGTAAGTCAGACAAATTTAATTTGAGTAAATAGCGTGAAAGCAAGGAGTTCCATTTTGTAGATTGCACCATCCCTCAAATTTTAGTATTTTAGTATTTGTCAATTAGGATAGGATTAACCCATTGCCACACAGTGACTCTTTTTGACTCCCTACAAGTTAATGGCTCTAGAAAACGTTGTGGATAATGAAGAATTTCCTACAATGTTTTCTACCCTAAATGACCAATCTTTTTAAATTTCATTCACTTGAAATTGTCGTCTGCAAAATCTTTGAATTTGGAGCAGTCTAAAATTTTGTTGATTGGTAATGGGTTAAGAAAGGGTCAATATACCTCTATCTATTGCTAGAATCCTGACTTCATATCTTTCTTCTGGCAACCCTTCAAGGGCCTCCCTGTCTAAGGTTTCCCCATCGAGGCCCCTACGTATCTTAACTTCACAGTTCGAATCAACAGTAAATCTGCGGCCTTCATCTGTCTTACGATCTATCATATACCTACATTGAGTAAACGAGAATTTAATATTTAACCCATTACCACGCAGTAATTCTTTTTGACTCCTAACAAAATTGGCTTGGGAAAACATTGCGGAAAATGAAGAAATTGCTTGTGACAAGCAATTTCTTCTTTTCCCACAATATTTCCTAAACAAAATTACAGAAAAAAATCCATTCACTTTACATTGTCGTCTGCAACATCTTTGAATTTGGACAAGTCGAAAATTTTGCCGTTTAGTAATGGATTAAGGTATTCCATCCATCATGAGATACAAACTCTTCGTACAAATTATGGCTTCATTTGTGGCAACAGAAAATGACTATGCTATACCCTCATCAAATTCTGGATATCATCCATGGCTACACAACGAGGGATACCCTAGAAGTTTTCATTGCCACGATGTCGCTTGAAGCGTTTGGTATCTTATTATGGAAGGAATGCATTAAGTAAATGTTGCAAAATATTGCTTGTTAAGTCACATTTCTTTAGAGCTGGAGATAAGAGAAGTTAATAGTTTTTAAAAATGCTAACTATCTTTCAATATTCATCAAACCCAACAATGTGGGTGTTTATTTCAATTGTCTGTTCGGGACAATTCAAATGAGTATCCAAACCATGCAGTCTTTGACAATAAAGCATTGCATTATCTCATAACCTGTTTATATTGTGGAAAAGTAAATGTAGATCTACTAATGAGCTATAAACTTACTCAAAATCTGCATTAATCCCATAATCCTTGTCTGTAGCAGAACAATTCCACAAGCTGGTGCCTTCCGGGATATTCTCAAATTTCTTTACAGTCTTCACTTTCGGACTGAATTTTGGCGCATTATCATTATAATCTTCGACTGTCACTTCGATATATGCCACATCTTTATGTGCCGGATTGTTGTCTTGGACATAAACAGTCAGGTTGAAGAATTTGTGTTTCTCATAGTCCACGGTCTGTAAAACAGAAATGATTTTTTCCTAAATAGTGTTTCTTATGAAAGTTAATGTCATTTCTGAATCAACTAGATTTAAATCAGCCAAGTCTTATCAATGATCCTTGCAAAATGGCTGTGATGCAACTAGCTTGACAACCCATCTGGACATGGCTTTAGGTAATCTTCCCCCCAAAAGATTTTCTATGCAGTAACATGGAATTTTTCTGAGTTATCAATTTTGTTGTCCATCAATTTAGACTTACCTATTTGATTCAATTAAAAGCATCCAATCAATAACATTCTTACCTCAAAGACAGTAAGAACACCAGCATTAGGTGGCATGGTTTCCATGGAGAAGAAGGTCCTATCACTTTCCTTGAGGGTGTACGTAAGTCGAGCATTTTCATCTATGTCATTGTCTGTGGCTGACACAGTGATTACTGGTCCAGCTTTTTGGTTTTCTGACATGCTCACTTGGTAGATTTTCTGGAAAATTTCAAAACATTTGAATTCAACATTGAGCTCTCTGCGATTTAAATTTTTCACCAAATGAAAATATAGATCTACCTAATTGACTGAAATAAGGTTTACATGGGTTCAATTAGATGTTTTTTTTTTAACCCTTTCCCAAACAACCAAATTTGAGACTTAAAAAGACTTGAGGACAGCATGAAAGTTGATAAATATTGATTTCGTGTATGTAACAGCGTAGAAAATATAAAGGGAAAAGGACAAAATGCTGTTAAAGTTAACAAAATAAATGCAAGAGAAAATGATACACTTTCTATTTCGAATTTTCATTCTGACATTGAAAGAGTTGTTAACCCTTACCTTCACAAATTTGGGGACCTGATCATTGATATCAGATATACTAATAGTCACAGTCGCAGTAGAACTTTTCTGTTCCTTTCCTCTATCTTTGGCTATGATTGGTACAAAATATTGAGCTGTCTTCTCACGATCCAGGGAATCTGATATCTTGGTCTGAATGAGACCAGTTTCATCGTTTATCTTGAAAAGTAGGTTGCCGTTTCTGTCAGCCGGTGGGTTTCCAAAACGATCTATCTCGTAGAAAACTGTTCCGTTATCCCCAGCATCAAAATCCGTGGCTACCACAGTCATTACAGATTGATCTGAAATTAAACGTTTTTAAATATCTTAATCCATTACAAGATGGCAAATTTTCTTACTGGTCCAAATTCTAAGATGTTGCAGATGACAAATTGTCTTTCTGGCTAGAAAACATTGTGGGAAATGAAGAAATTGCTAGTCGAAAGCAATTTCTTCATATTCAACGATGTTTTCCAAAGCCTTTATCTTGTTGGTCATCAAACGTCAATGTGTGATAATGGATTGAGACAAGTGTATAATTATTAAAAATATTTTGTAACGTTTAATTATATGACAAAAATATATTTGGCTCAACTTATCTTTCATATTTTTTCTGTTGCATTGCGATAGCTACAACCAATAGCTTGCTAGTATTATATGATTCTTTCTTAGTCAACAGCTGTTCATCCCAGTTACATTTACAAATATTCAGCTCATTGGTGGAAGAACAATGTCAGACAATATTTCAGTCATATCGTGGCCATAGCAGCACCGAATCATTAATTCCTTGTATTTCTTTTCATGGTATAGTCCGGCAGCCAAACAGCATTTTTAGGTTGAACCTGGATTTGCGGTATATAGAAAATGTTTTGACTGATTATGGTAGCCAACACCTTCAGGAACGAAAATCCGGTTGATGCCACCTTGGCACCCTTGGGCAACTCTCAGAAATCAAGATGGCGTCCAAGATGGCGGAATGACATTGTACATGATCATATTTCTGTTAAAATCTATACATTTATGATATAGAAAAGCTTCGAACATGTTCAGAGATGCCAAGAGAGAATATCCAACGACAAAAAAGAGTGACATTCACAATATTTCATTATATTTCTTCCAAAATCTGGTAAATCTGTAAAATCTTACCCCACCCACCCCATTTTACATAGAAAATAAAGTTTTACAAAACATTAAAATCTGCTTCATTCTATGTTATTAAATATTCTAATTACAATTATGAATGAAGAATGATTTTTTGAAATGACAAACCTGGCAATATGGTGTCTCTATGAATTCAAAATGGCGCCAAAGATGGCGGGATATAAGTGATCCTTATATCGAGTATAATATGTTTAACCAAAACATGGAATATGTTTGAATGTCTTTAAAATTATGACAATTGCAATTTTATTTATTTATGTAAATTTGTAAGTGCATCTAATATATATTGGCTGTATTAATTAGTTGTATTTCTACCGGAATCTAGGACAGTCGTAAGATCTTACCCCACCCACTACAATTTGCATAGAGAAAATCTTGAAGTATACACCTTAATTGACTATGTCTTTATTGTATGCTATAAATACTCTAAAATAGAAAACTATACTATAATATACTATAAACTAAAATATCAATGGTTGATTGGGGTTTAACGCCTCTTTTATGTGTTTTAGTCTTGTTGCGGAGACCGGAATACCTAAGCATGGTTTCACGTCGTCTTCACATCAGTCCTAACACATCATCCTTACAGAGTCTCCCTCTTCTCGCCCACATAGGTTAACAATTATGAAATCATGGTTAGGAGACAATTTTGTCAGAAAGGGTATCTGTCGCGACCAGGGGTGGAACCAAGGTTCTCATGAGTGAGAGTCGGTGCGCTACTACCGTATCTGCGCCATGACAGTGGCAAAAATCTCAATGAAATGGGATCATTGACAATTTTAAGATGGCGGCGCTTTGTGAATAATATTTTATAATAATTGTAAACAATATTTTCACATTAAAACTGAATATCAAATACAATTAAATACAGAAATAGGAATAGGGGGACCTGTTTGCGGAATAAAATGTTTATTTCCGTTTTATTTGCTAGTCTATTCAAAAGTTCAAGGCTGTATCATAGTACCCATCTTCTAGATTCACGTCATTCCAAGAAAAAATGAAGATACTCGTCCTTGATACAGTGTTTTCTTTATTGCTTTCAGATTTGATGCTGATTATGATCACCATCTTATCCAGTCCCACGGAAAATGATTGAATGCAAATGCGAAAGAATACAAATTTGACGGAGGGGATGGGGGAATTTTAAAGAGTCGGGAGGATCAGGGCCCAAATGTCAATGTTCAAAGTAATTATTTGAAATTCGTTTAATACCATGCCTTGAATATTGGCACTCCATAATACAAAAGCTTGACAATTTGGTAGATCTACTATATTGAATTAATGTTTATACATGTACCAAGAAAAAAATGGGCCGATTTAATTCCTATAAATGCCATATATTCAAATAAGCATTTACCAAACAAACCATTATTTTGACAATCATACACACTATATCGCGACAGAACATATCAAAATGCGAATAACCCGCACTTGTCTTTTCACACAACGGGTTTTTTTTGTTGTTGTTGTTGTTATAAATTGTAGATTTCTTTTTAATTTCATTTGCGATAGTTTGCTGTCCGGAATTCCTTATGATTAAAATCTGTATTAAAGTTTGTCATTTTGGAAAGAGTAAATTAATTCAATATTAATTTAGTTCAATATTATCTGCATCATAAAAGTGTACATGTATGACCCCCCCCCCCCCCATTAATTAGCATTTATTTGCGTTTTCTTTGCAAACAAAAAAAAAAATCAGGAACAGGACACATGTTCAAGTAGTAACGGGATGCAACTGAAACATTGTCATCCAACAACCAACTTGTACCATTACTAATCTCTGACTTAGAGCGAGCTCATCAGCATGTGGCATCAAAATTTGAGAAACTTCATATTGTCTTCTTATATCACCTATGAGATTCGGCTAAGTATGTTTCTTTGGGGTGGAGGGGAGAGAGACCCATGACTATTTAGTCTTTAGATTATAGGGCAATATAATCCTTTATCTCAAATCAACAGGATGTTATGTACAATAATGGACAGACGTCACAACTACTATGCAGCACAATCATGTGTTGTTTGGGAACGTATTTAGAAAGAGAGAGAAGTGTTTGTCTGTCTGAAATTACAACAAAAAAAATCCAACTTTGTATTATCTTTTTTAAATAGATTTTAAGTGTGATTGTTGAACGAATATTCCGTAAGTTGTGGTTTAAGATTCGAAGGGTTTTCAGATAATGCAAATTTGAGTGGTTGGAGTAAAATAAGAATCTCTTCTTTACTCTGTAGGTCAATAGGGAAATACAATAAACTTAAAATGGTACATAAGATGAATATAATACATACTCGCATATGTGTAGCACATTGTTTGGAAAAAGTTTTCAAAGAAAAAGACAACCGTTGTAATTTTTGTAAGAAATCACGTATTTCCCGCCATCTTGGGCGCCATTTTGAATTCTTAAGAGACACCATTTTACCAGGTTTGTCATTCAAAATATTCTTTCTTATATCCTTAATAATAATCAGGGTATTTAATCACATTGAATACAGGAAATAGCAATGTAGTTACGTAAAACTTTATTTTTCTATGTAAAATCGGGTGGGTGGGGTAAGATTTTACAGATTTACTAGATTTTGGAAGAAATACAATGAAATATTGGAGATCTAATACTTCATTTTCTTTGGACATATTCTCTGGGCATTTTTGAACATATAACAAGCTATTATATGTCATGAATGTATAGATTTTAACAGAAATATGATCATGTACCATGACGTTCCGCTATCTTGGACGCCATCTTGATTTCTGAGAGTTGCCCAAGGGTGCCAAGGTGGCATCAACCGGATTCTTATTTCTGAAGGTGTTGGCAATCATAACCAGTCAAAACATTTTCTATATACCGCAAATCCAGGTTCACCTTGGAATCTGCCGGACTAGTACTACCACATCCGATCCTAGCCTCCAGCTGCTCATTTCATTGAAATGGTTCATCAACTATTCATCCATTGATAAGAGACAAATGTCTGTAGAAAAATCGCAGAAATGATATTGACTGAGTTGGGAGTTTTTACCCACAACCCCTAAATTGATAGTCTCCAATGTTACATACTGAGCAATCCGTTCTCTGCTCAATCTATAAGTTCAAATACTAACCAGCTTTAGAATGTTCTGGTACAGAACCATGGAGATCCTCCTCTCTAAATATTGGTGAATTATCATTGATATCCTTTGGCTTCACTTTAACATAGGCATAACCAGACAGGGCCTGATTAGTGTCCGGTTCATCTTCCACGATCACGTTAAACTGGAAAACTTCACGACCATTCGGCAGATCTCGATCAAGTTTCTTCTTCAGGAAAATTCTACCCGAGTCGGGTTCGATTGTGAAGATTGGATCTGTGCCATCGGTGCCGTCGCCAGACAAATGAAATCTAAAGCTGTTTTTACGGCTGAGATCCTTGTCTGTGGCGTATACCTGGAAATGAATAAAATTTCATCAAGATATCGACAATTTGGTTTTGTAAATGTTTACACCTGGTTCAGTGGACGAAAGTTTAATGCATGTTAACCCATGACCACACAGTGACACTTTTTGATGCCTTACAAAATAAAGGCTTTGGAAAACATTGTAGAAAATGAAGAAATAAACATAAAAGTAGTACTTATAAACTGTCAAATTATTTCTGCATTTTTGCTTTTTTACAATTCAATAGAACAATGATAAAGACAAAGATGGATCTTTGTAATTTGTACTTTTTCTTTAGAATAAGTTCTTCATAGTAAACTCTTAAAAGCATCACAGAAGGCAAACACAAATAGAGATTAACTGCAACAAACCTTGACAAGAAACTCTCTATCAGGTTTTGGTGGAAGAGTTTCTTCAATGATATCATCTATCTCATAAACATTTTGTGTAAACTCGGGAGCATTGTCGTTCCTCCACAATATTGTTATTATTAAGGTATTGCATCCATCATTGGTTAGCAAATACTTCTTGCAGCTTCTGGCAGCAACCATGGCAACAGAAATTGACAAGGGTATTCCTTGTCAATTTCTGTTGCCATGGATGATGCCTTGAAATTTACGAATGTATCCGGAACTTTAAAACCAGATACTTTCGGAAATTTCTGTTGCAACAAATGGTGCTCTAGGTTAGTGTTTGGTATCTAATGATTGATAGAATACCTTAATTCAAACTTATTTCAGACAATACTGACCTTGACAAGAAATTCTCCATCTGGTTTTGGTGGAACCGTTTCTTCAACAACATCATCTATCTCGTAAACATTTTGTGTAAACTCGGGAGCATTGTCATTAACGTCCGTAACATTGATGATGACAGTTGTGAAGTTTTCATAACGGCCATCTTGTACCATTACCTTCAGTGTGTACCTCTGAAATCAAACAAAGAGATGTTTGTAAAACATATATGTCCCCTAAAGGGCCAACCTTTGACAAAGCCATCTTACAATAGAAGCAGTCCAATGGCAGGACTTATCAGGTATGAAATGCAACAAAAGGCAACACCTCAACAAATTTTATATGATATCGGCAGAGCTACGGTTCTTGTACTGCACTTCTCCACAATAAGAGCTATCCACCTATAAAGTTTCATGATTCTACCTCAAATACTTTTAGAGTTCTGCTCCCGACATAGTTTGGTCTATAGCTCGACAAACCATCCGACCAAACGAAACTTGTATACCAATATACAATGTACCAACATTTTCTTCGAAAGGGGCATAAGTCTTAAGTAAGTGGTAAGTAAATTATATACAGACTTGATTTAACCCATTACCAGATGGCAAAATTTTAGCCTAGTCCAAACTCACATGTGTTGCAGACGACAATTTCCATTGAACAAAATTTAACATTTTTTGGTCTTTCTTGGAGGAAAACATTGTGGGAAATGAAGAAATTGCTTGTCACAAGCAATTTCTCAATTTTCCACAATGTTTTCCAAAGCCTTTATTTTTTGCGGCGTCCAAAGGCGTCAATGTGTGGCAAAGGGTTAAAAGGACTAAATGAACTTCATTTGAAATTTCTTGTGACAGATATAATCGAGCTTTGCAGGTTGACCTTTTTATACAACATTTCTTGAATACATTTTTTACTTGTTTGTAAGTATGACAACCTAGCAAGGGTCCCTTGCAGTACTTACAGTGGGTGGGGTTTCATAGTCCAGAGTTTTGGCCACATAAATATCTCCTGTCTTCTGCTTGATTCCAAACACATTTCCAATGTTACCCTCTGTTATGGTGAAGGCTAGCTGGTCAGCTGAAAATATAGGAGGAAAAGAGTTTGAGAAATTGCGTAAAAAGATCATTGTATCAAATTGTTCATATGACATTCTATGTTCATTTGCTGTAAAATAGTCATGGTGAAAAATAATATTTATCTAACATATCCATTTAATTTTTCTTGTCATTTTAATGTGAAAAGATGAAACAATAGCTGCTTTACCTTTATATAAATACTTTTATCCAAATTAAATCAACAATTGCCTAACTCAAGAAGATGACTTAAAGATTACTAACACTTCATATATTGACAGATCCTTAATGGTGAAATTGAAATAAAAAAAAATTAGCGAAAATGGGTACTAGGAAATGTACATAAATCTTGGTCATTAAATATGCTGCAACTTACTATAACATTGAGCAAATGACAGGTAATTTAATACTGATGAAAAGTCTATCCTTTCTATGTACAACAAGTTGTGTATATGTTACAAAGCATGATCACACAGTGTCACAAGAATGAGAAACAAATGATATGACATGTAACAATACAAAGCTGTGTTATGCATGGCATTTTTAAGGGCAAAGCATTTCGAGCAAAACAGTGTATTTTATGTACTATATTGTTCAAAAGTTCTCCATTGATCAGAATACATTGACAGTAGCTTTCAACAGTATATAAAATGCTGTTTAGGAAGAATGAAGGTTATTACTGCAATTATTGCCAAAATAACACAGCTAAAATGATAATAATGTAAAGCACACTATCAGTATAGTTCCAGATGATAATTTGAAGCTAATGACACTAAATTTTGCAATCTTCATGAATAAACTAAAGTTTAACAATTTTAAAACATTTTATAATTTTATAAACCTTGACATGCTGAATCAAAATAAGCAGGTAGAGTATGAAGATTGATTAAATGGTGTTTAACACCCAGCCCAGGTTGTATGTATGTGCAGAATGATTATTTTCTCATTATCATACTGCCTATCAAAGTGCCAAGAAGATCTAGAGTTGAGCATGACAAGGAGCATGACAATTGTATCTTTCAAGCATTGACAAACTTTACTTTATACATCTGAAACTATGTGTAAAATGTTACTTACTTGATCCTACAATGTTGAAGCAAAAAATGGTGTAAATGTGTAAATGAATCATGAATGATGAACAACAAACATGTAACAAGATGATAAACATGAAACATCAATCAATACAGAACATTTAATCCTTTCCCAAACAAGACCTGGTTTTGACGTCCCTAATATATAGAAATGGCTTGGGAAAACATTGAGACAAAAGAAGAAACTGCTGATAACCAGCAGTTTCTCCTTTTGTCTCAACATTTTCTGTGCTGTATTATACACAAGTTCTACCTTTAACAACATCCCTTTGTTGTCAGCAGCAGCTTTCTAATTCGATCATCCCAAAATGTTGTTTGGGAAAGGGTTAACATTTTCCCTTGAAACTCTGAAATATGAAAGAACAGTCTACCTTTCACCCTTTTGGCAATAAATCTTAGGTATAGCTCACTATATTCTGTGAATTCAGAAACAAATTATATTGTGCATCAAAATTGACATGTCAAAATAATTAGTAATTCTTTTAAGTAAATGACCACATGCATAATTATTCCAATAAATACAAGTTTATTGAATGAACTCTAGCCTAAAGTTATGGATATGAAAACGAGTAATTTGAGAAAGAGCAAGGCATTTTCCAAGTGACAATTTGTTTTAGAGTTCATAAATTTGGATCTTTGCACATATTCTTTTCAGTGTGCAAAGAGAAGTCATGCTTAATTGAAGCAGACCTTACACTAGAGATAATCTCTCAAAGATTTGTGTCAATCCATCTGTGAATGTAGAAGCTATGATTTAATCAAATCCAGGGGAATGAACAACATTTTTCAGTAGATAGTACTAACCCCCTTTCCACTTACTGCAATTGGACAAAACATGTCAACACACAAGCTAATCAAAAATCGACAATTTAGTAAAACTCAGTAAAACAAGAATATCATACCTTCATCTTTATCCTTAGCTACAACAGTCAGTATTCTGCCTGCAGTGTCTGGACGCTGTTCTGGTACAGCTATTTCCCATACAGATTGAGTAAAGTAGGGCGGGTTGTCATTCTTGTCTGCGATAATTACTTGTACTTGAGCTGTGGCTGTAATGGGAGCAAAGAAAGCTCTTCTAATACATATGTCCTAAGTGTAGGAAATTGATACATTTGTATTTGAAGATTTGTACCTAGTTGAAAGAAAAGTAATGATTTTAAAGTAAATGATGTAAAGATCTTCCCTAACATATGAGACTCTTCCTTTAATAAATTTTTTGTGTCATAAAATTTGCCATTCCATAATGTTAACTAAATCAAGTCAGTTTTGGTAAGTTCCAAAAGTTTCAAACGATTGGCTTCTAAAACCTTTACACTACAATGTTTTTGCAACTTAATATTTCACAGGGACTGGTTTTTCAAGTCCAAAGCACCTAGACAGAGCCTACTAGTCTCGGGTTTATCTTGTGGTAAGTAGTTTGGGAAATCTAAATTAGTACATATTTACCATCAAACAACATTGACCTTTGATAAGCAGTATAGGACAACATCAGCCTGCACGTAAGTGCTGTCTGACCCTATTCTTTTCTTTCTGGTACAATTTTTTAAAACATTACTGTTGCAGCATATCAACCGTTTTGGAATCCTACAAGTTTATATCTTAGCACATACCACTGTTCGGGCTATCTGGAGGAAAGTAGTTTGGAATGTCGGAGTTGGTGCCATCCACAGCCATGACTTTGATATAATACACACTCTGTTCTTCTCTGTCAAACTGGCTCCGTGTTGTAATAACGCCAGTCTGACTGTCTATATCAAAGTATTTGTACACATCGTTCTTGTCTTCCATAATACTGTAGGTAACCTGAATTGAGATGAAAAGACTTGTTGAAAACTATCAAATTATCATGAAGCATTCCCTCTTGTCATTAGACAGATCATATAAAACACCAGTCTGACTGTCTGTATCAAAGTATTTGTAAACATCATTTTTGTCTTCCATTATACTGTAGGGAACCTGAATACAGACAAATTTTAAATATGAAATTAACAAAAGTCCACAGTCACAATAAAATCTATCCTGCATTTTTGCAAACAGGACCTGGTTTTGACATCCCTCAAAGAAAGGTTTTGGAAAACATTGAGACAAAAGAAGAAAATGCTGGTGACCAGTATTTTCTACTTTTGGCTCAATATTTTTTATTCTGCAATGTGGACCAATTCCTTCTTTATCTACTTCTATTGTTCTTCTCTATAAAGCTGACTCCGTGTTGTAATAACCCCAGTCTGACGGTCTATATCAAAGTACATGTATTTGTACACATCGTTCTTGTCTTCCATGATACTGTAGGTAACCTGAATTTACATAAAGAGACTCGTTGAAGCATAGCTGCATGTCATTAGATAAATAATTAAAGGGTGAAGACTGAAATTGACGGCAAAAGTCAACATTTGATCAGTAGGCATAGTACTCAGCAGGCAATTATGTTTCTTCAAACTTTATAATCCATAATATGTTGTTATTTCTACTTGATTTACAGATTTACAACACATAATTAAATCTAAACCTTTACAAGAACAATCCAAGTAAGACATTTTATAAAAGACATTTAAACATCTGGTGCGTTTGACTTTCAATATTGTTTGGCAGATGATAATCATCCATTACTTTAACCCTTTCGTTTGCAAGCGCGCTTTAAAGCGCGGTTCAGGAACGCCTATACTGTTTAGGGGGGCATGGGCTTTTAAAAGCAATTTTTACACTATTGAAGTTATTATGACACCGGAAATATTGCGCAATATTGTTATGTTCTCGTAAAATGTGAAGAAAAATGCAGTTTTTGGGTTTGTATGAGCTGTAACGATGGTCAGGAGGGTTCAAAATTCTGCAGAAGAGGTCCGGCGAATCACCATGTCAGTGCCAGACGATGATGATGGCGATTTCCTTGATTTTTGGGGGTAAAAAGGTGATTTGAACATTAGAAATGTTTCGGAGACTTCGAATAGTGACTCCCATAGTGATTCCAATAACCCTAAACCGAATCCAGTCCAAAATCGTAGGGGTGGGGGTGGTCGGGGGTCGTGGCAGGGGGCCGGACAGGGGTCATGGTGCTAGAGGTCGAGATTTTGATGAGATGCAAATTTTCTATCAGTTACTTATCATATTGTTAAAGGAAATTGAACAAACTTTCCAATGATATATAGGTTTATGGGTATTCTGCTAGTAAAATCTATTTTTTAAGCATGTGTATACATGAAGTGCTTGGAAATAGGGAAAAAGTCATTTCTGGGAAATAATTCTGCAAACGAAAGGGTTAATAGTCAGCACACACAGTCTTATCTAAAAGAGGCTCATTTTTGTTGTTGTGTAGACTAAGATCATACAGTAATCTATACTTACAATATTGTTGGGTGGATCATGATCATCATCAACAGCTTTAATGGTGAGGACAGTCTGTCCTGGGGGCTCATTCTCCGGTACACTGCCCCTGTATGAGTTACTGAGACTGGGCTCTAGGCCCTCAAACTGTGGAGTCTCATTGTTCATATCTTTCACCTTGATGACTGGACGAATCTCCGCTGATAATGGAGTTGTCGCTTGATTCTGTATGAGAAAGAAGACTTTGTTATATGTGATGCTCATATGAACTGACTAGGCTTTGTTTATTTATTAATTTTGCGATCTCTGATGATATGCTCATAATTCCATGACAATACTTCCATATCATTTCATGAATGTAACAGACTTGGCAATATAACCAACAAGCGCATATCTTTTACGTAAGTAAAATGCTATTCATGATCAAGTTGTTTAGCACTCATACTATTTGTAATACTTTCCAAAAAGTGAGTGACAATTCAAGAAATGAGCCACCCAGATCAACCTGTGCAAAAGTAGAGTCAGATCATTGTCAATACAGATCTCTTACAGGAATAACAAAGCTACTGCAAGACAACATGGTTCTTGGTCAGACTGCATGTAAATGCAGTCTGATCTGATACCAAGATGGCCTAAATTGCTACAAGGGTACATTTCTTTATTCCGGCTCAAATATATTGGTTTGCTAAAGCAGGCAGAATGAACCAAACATGTTTACTTACAGTTACTCTCAATCGCAGCTCATATGTATTCTGTTCATTATAGTCAAGCGTTCCCTTCAGTATCAGCATAACCATATCCCCATCTTGTCGAATCTTGAATGGCCCTAACTGTTGCACAGAATTCTCTCTCGAATCAATCAGAGCAAACGACAAACCATCCCAAGGGGGTGGGGTATTGGACTCTGCCCGCATGCTGGCAATCACATGACCTATCTGCGCAGTCTCCTGGACGACGTATTCGCGCTCGTAGTTAAATTCCATCCATGTTGGAGGGTTGATGGTTCGATCTGTTACGCTGATTGTGACAGTACTGAATGAACTTAAGGCACCTGGCCCTTGATCTTGTGCCTTCACTAATAACTCAACATCATTTACCTGAAAGGAAAGAACTGAATAAATATTTTCTATTCTATACAAAAAACCTATCTTTATATCTCGTAAACACTGACTTTTCTTCAGAAGCAGATTTGGAATATGAACAGTTTTAATTCTTAACTACACCTTTATACCAGTTAATTTTTTATTTGAAAAAAAACAACAACAATATAATCCTTTTTCTAATAAAATACCACCTAGGATGTGTGAAAATTATTGACCCTAACCCTAGTCAAACTGCCATCTCAGATGTTTCTTTTCTGAATTTAGACTTATTTTCCTCCTTTACTGTTTGGTAATTTTGAAAATGCGATATATGGTTAACCTCTGCTGAAATTGATCTGACTTTATGTTTCTTGGATTGTCCTTTTTACCATGTTCGGTTCCAGTGAATATGAGTTTCTGAATATTTGTTTTCTAAAAATGTACATACCCCATGAATTTCCTTGTTTAGGTAGATGATCCCAGTATCTTGTTCAATACGGAAAAAGTCTCCTTCATTTTTCTCTAGAGTGTAGACAATGTCCGCATTCTTGTCTTGATCTTTATCTGTAGCTCTCACAGCAAACACACGTCGACCATAACCAGACTCTGATTCACTGATGGACGTCGTGTACGAGGGTGAATCAAATATTGGCTCGTTATCATTCACGTCTATGATACTAACCCAGAAAGTACAGTGAGAGTCGAGAGACTGAGGTTTTCCCTGATCGGCAGCTTTTACAGTGACGGCAATACCCCTGTCCCCTTGTGGAGCCTCTCTGTCAAACTTTACGGCAGTATAAACTTCACCTGTGAAGGGGTCAACTTCAAACTGTGGGGACTGGCGAGGGGAGGTTACTATACTGTATGTGATGTTTCCATTGTCTCCCCTATCATCATCCACAGCAGTAACCTAGGTAACAGAAAATATACATTCATATGTTCCAGAACATAAGGTAGGCTTTGATGTTATGTGAAGCAAATCACAAGACTTAATTTGTTTCCAGAAACCATTGCAAAATATTGTTTATTTAACCCTTTCCCAAACAAGACCTGGTTTTGACGTCCCTAATAGAAAAGGCTTGGGAAAACATTGAAACAAAAGAAGAAACTGCTGATAACCAGCAGTTTCTCCTTTTGTCTCAATGTTTTCTATGCTATATTATACATAAATTTTATCATAATCAACATCCATTTTGCTGTCTTCAACAGCTTTTGAATAGGATCTCCCCAAAATTTTGTCGTTTGGGAAAGGGTTAAATAATTGTGTTACTTTATTTGTTATTTGATTTTTCAATTTTTTTTGTTTTTTCATAAGGCATTATAGAATATGAAGAAACTATTTTAAATTGATTCGATCAATACCGAATTATGATATCAAAATAGAATGTCAGCTTATGATATTTACATAGAATATCACATATTTCTTTCTAGAGATTTCTTCCTGAGAAGCAATCAAAGGGCTTTAAAATTGTTTTCTAAGAATTTACCTGTACAACAAAAGTTCCAATAGGCTGATTCTCCAGAACTTTAGGCTCGTAGTTACATTCAGGAAACTGTGGCTGGTTATTATTGGTGTCCTTAATCTCAACCAGTATGTACGTGTTGCTAGACAGCCTGGTGTTGCTCTTACAACATGAGCCGTCATCATATGCCGTGATGTTTAGTGTATAATACGGGACTGATTCAGGGAGAGATTGCGTCAGTGTGATCAAACCAGACGCAGGATCTATTCTGAATGGTGGTCGGTCTACATTCTCCGCTGTAAATAAAGTAAACCTGTTCTCAGAAAAGGAGAAAATATTGAAGGAAAGGAAGAAATTGCTGATCATCAGCAATTTCTTCCTTTGCCTCAATGTTTTCCCAAATATTGGCTATTACTATTATCTTGTAGCTGCTTATTATTGGTATCTGTAATCTTCACAAGTTTATAAGTGTTGCTAGACACTAAGACAGCCTGGTGTTACTCTTACAACATGAGCCATCATCATACGCCGTGATGTTTAGCGTATAGTACGGGACTGATTCAGGGAAAGATTGTGTCAGCGTAATCAAACCAGAAGCAGGATCTATTCTGAATGGTGGTCGGTCTACATTCTCCGCTGTAAATAAAGTAAACCTGTTCTCAGAAAAGGAGAAAATATTGAAGGAAAGGAAGAAATTGCTGATCATCAGCAATTTCTTCCTTTGCCTCAATGTTTTCCCAAATATTCGCTATTACTATTATCTTGTAGCTGCTTATTATTGGTATCTGTAATCTTCACAAGTATGTATGTGTTACTCGACAGCCTGGTGTTGCTCTTACAACATGAGCCGTCATCATACGCCGTGATGTTTAGCGTATAGTACGGGACTGATTCCGATTCTGAAAGGTGGCCTGTCTACATTCTCCGCTAAAAACAAAGGTAAACTTGTTGATAGAAAAGGAGAAAATGCAGTGTGATCAAACTATACGCAGGATCTATTCTGAATGGCAGTCTGCCTATGTTCTTAGCTATTAACAAAAGATCTTTTTTTTTCAGAAATACAAGTTTATGAATTACAAGGTAGAACTCTATATTTCTAATCTACCACACATCACATTTGGACAGCATTTTACCATTATATTTTCATTTTACAAAAATATAAGTTTCTCTAGACATCTTAGAAGTCAGTTGCTTGCAAACTTACGTGTAAAGAAGTATTTCACATTATCCCCATCTGGATCTGTTGCTTGTATGATTGTAACATGATTCCCTACATTCTGTTCTTCGCTGATACTGGCATATAGATGATCTGTCCCTGTAGCAAATACTGGAACTTCGTCATTCACATTTGTCACGTAAATGATGACAGTAGCCGTTCCAGACCGACGGATGTTCCCCTTGTCGTAAACAGTGACGTTGAATTTATACTGGTGATCTATTACAAAGTCATAGTCAAGTTTCCTACAAAATGTATAATGATAGTTACGTTTTGTTGCTTTTCTTTGAAAACTTCAAAAGTACAGCTTGTTTTAAGCTGAAGAGCTGAATAGTCATGAAACATAAATGAAGAGAAAAATTTAAAGTCTTGTTGGCATAGAAGATTTAGCAGACACAAGGACAAATAGACAATGGTCAAACAGAATTTAACTTTTTCAAGAATTTGCCATATAGAGCGATTTAAGATGGACAAATGAAAGAAATTCAAACAGATAGTCAATAGAATATGTAAACAGCCTGTTAATTGCACCGAGACAAAGAATGGCACATGAAAACAAGTTGACTATAAATACATGCATGGGTCCAGACAAAATGAAGGGGCGGGCCCCTGTTTTCCCGAGTAGGCCTGACTGTATTGGCAAAAGAAAAATTCCTTAAAAAATCACTTTGATAAGCCTTTTTTACAAATTTGAGAAGGCCCAGACCTCACCCATGGATCCACGCATGAAATATAGATCAGCAAGTTTTCTCATATATATATCTTACTTTGCCACTTTAATCTGTCCTATATATTGGTTGTTTATAACTGTGGTCTGTATAGTAAAGTTGTCATTACTGACTGTATACTCAAGTTCACCATTTAGGCCTGAATCACGATCTGTTGCTGTCACTGAAAATGATGAGAAATTGTCCACTTATGAGACATTTCCATAAGTTTATCTCAAGTTTTTGTTACAATAAATTTAACCCTTTCCCAAACAAGACCTGGTTTTGACGTCCGTAAGAGAATAGTCTTGGGAGAACAATGAGGCAAAAGAAGAAAATGCTGATAATCAGCACTTTCTCCTTTTGTCTCAATATTTTCTGGGCTATGATATACACAAATTCTATTTTTATTGGTGTTCATTTAGTGATATGCAGCAGTTTTTGATTTAGATTACCCTATTTTTTGGCGTTTGGGAAAGGGTTAAAAGTAGAAAGCAGGCAGCCCATGCTAAGACCAGACCACACAATCATCTGTACAGACTGGCATTAGTCTACACTGCTGCCTGCTAAAGATTTTTCACAAAAGTTGACAGCTTGAGAAAGGTAATGATATCCGTATCTGCAAATTGAATCTTATTCTTATCACTCCATACTTTTTAAGGTTAAGTCATGAAGTAAATTGTCTGACAAAAAATTAACATTGTCTCATGCTTACTGGCCCTACAACTGTAAACTTTCACTAGACACGCTTCATGTAACATTTCCTAACAGAAATGTAAGCTAACTGATGCATATGAGCGGGCAGGACTCGATCTCATTATCCCTTTCCCAAACAAGACCTGGTTTTGACGTCCCTTATAGATATGGCTTGGGAAAACGTTGAGACAAAAGAAGAAACTGCTGATAACCAGCAGCTTCTCCTTTTGTCTCAATATTTTCTGTTCTAAAATATACACAAATCTTGTGTTTATCTACAACCATTTTGTCGGCGGCGGCAGCTTTGAATTTGGACCCCCTAAAATTTTGTTGTTTGGGAAAGGGTTAAAGACAAGAAATCATATTCTACTGAACAAAATAGCACTAACCTTGTGGAGCCAAAGCCGGGCCTCCAATAGGTGTATCTTCAGTGAGGAAGAATGTGTACGTAGACAACTGGAACTTGGGGTCATTGTCATTGACATCAATTACATCTACCACCAGCTGAAATACAAATAGTGATAAAGCTATACTGAAGGAAACTTCTAACGCAAGATGCTTTTTTACGTTCATAATTTTTCTACCTGTATTTTCGACAACAATATATATTGCAATTTTTATCCCTACACTTGTACTATGGATTGCTTACTGATAACTTGAGATTCCTATCATGCGTCAATGCGCAAGAGACTTATCCCCAATCCATGTTTGTGACGTGATAGAAAGAAGAGTACTTTAACCAGCGTCCAATTCAACCTCAACGTAATCACAGCTGAAGCAGGGGGCTGATCCAGGTGTGGAACAATCTGCCATGAGAATAATTCTTTGCATATACCAATTTTGGTATCGATTCGTATAGAAATAAGTGCAACATACAACTTTGAAGCTAGTTTTGCGTTAGAAGTTTCTTTCAGTATATAATTACACCACAATTATTGACAGAAATGTTCTTTCACCTATATTGACACTCCATCATAAAAGGGCAGAATATGATTACATCTATAGGTGTGCTTTCTTGAAATGATTTACATATGAAAAAGCCAATATAATTATATTATACCTGCTCAATTGAGTCTGTCTGTCCAAAGTTTTCAGTTCGTCTATAATCAATGAAATTTGAACATGAATACTTCCATTGACAGCCATTTAATTAAGCAAATATTTTAATTCCGAATAAAAGACACAGATATGTTTTGACAAGTAGTAACATTTTTGATATGTCATTGTGCTAATAGCCCATTACCAAACGACACAATTTTAGGGCGATCCAAATTGAAAGATCCTGCAGACAACAATTTCAAGTGAATGAAATTTTGTATTTTTTGGTCTTTTAACGTAGAAAACATTGTGGAAAATGAAGAAATTGCTTGTCACAAGCAATTTCTTCATTTTCCTCAATGTTTTCCAAAGTCATTATCTTGTAGGGAGTCAAAAGGAGTCACTGTGTGGTAATGGGATAGTTACACATTTCAAGTGGCTAAACATGGTCTTAATTAATAGTTCCATTTTGTACCCACCTGAGCAGAGCTAGACAATCCAGTATCAATTTCTGTAGCTGTCACATTAACAATATACTGGTTGGGTTTCTCTTCATAGTCAAACAGTTGTAGCGTTTCCACATAGCCCTGGCTGTTTATACTAAATAAGCTTGAGATTTTGCCGTCAAGTTCTGTGAGCTCATAAGAGACTTTATTTTCCAAGACATCTTGAAAGCACTTGGCTCTGATCACAAGAAAAGAATCATCTAGACCAAGGAGTCTGAAAAGAATATCAAATAAATGAGATTATATATTTGTAAGATTATTGTTTTATTGAAAGGTGATTAACACCTATTTTAACAGTACCTCAGTTATATCGCACTAAGTTTAGATTAAGTTTCAGAGTTTTGCAGCATAAGTTCTAACAAGAGCTGTCCGAAGACAGCGCGCTCGACTTTCTAAGTTGCTTAGTATAAAGGGAGCATTACTCCAAATATAGTGGAGCAAGGGTCATGGGCCCTGGTAGTAAGGTAGAGGGTGTGATGGTGAATAAGTATTCCAAGTTAGGGTTGAATCCCTTTGATAGTATGAAAGTAATTGATGTTTGAAAAAACTTTAACCTTTTCTGCAACACCGACGCCAACGCCGGGTGACAGTATAACCTCTCATTTTCTTCGAAAAGTCGAGCTAAAAAATTACAATAATTGAAAGCTCATCATAAATTTAGCAATGAAATATTTGTCAGACAACACAAACCTGAATCCAGATCCACTATTTTCCGGAACTTTTCCTTTGAACTTTCTCTCAAACAACAGTGGAGGCCTGAATCCAACTTGCACTTTTACAAGAGTAAAATCAGACTTCTGTGTGGCCCCAGTGGAAACATACTGAGCAGAGACAACAAGCGTGTATTCTCTACCATTAATAAACTGGCCTGGTAATTGTCCTTTCACAAACATCACTTGGTTTTGAGGTCTTCAATTGAGGATTTTCATACCCAGAAAATATTGCAGCAGAAGGAGAAAATGCTGATTATCAGCATTTTCTTCTTCTGCTTCGATATTTTCACAAGCTTTTATTAGTGATGTCAAAACCCTGTCTTGTTTGATGAAGATATATAAACACAAACCTGAATCCAGATCCACTATTTTCTGGCACTTTTCCTTTTAACTTTCTCTCAAACAACTGTGGAGGCCTGAATCCAACTTGCACTTTTACTAGAGTAAAATCAGACTTCTGTGTGGCCCCAGTGGAAACGTACTGAGCTGTGACAACAAGCTTCTCTACCATTAATTAACTGGCCTGGTCCATTGATAATTGTCCTTTCACATACATCACTTGGTTTTGAGGTCTTCAATTGAAGATTTTCATACCCAGAAAATATTGCAGCAGAAGGAGAAAATGCTGATTATCAGCATTTTCTTCTTCTGCTTTGATATTTTCACAAGCTTTTTACATTAGCAATGTCAAAACTGTGTCTTGTTTGATAAAGATATATAAACACAAACCTGAATCCTGATCCACTATTTTCCGGCACTTTTCCTTTGAACTTTCTCTCAAACAACTGTGGAGGCCTGAATCCAACTAGCACTTTTACAAGAGTAAAATCAGACTTCTGTGTGGCACCAGCAGAAACGTCCTGGGCTGAGACGACAAGCGTGTATTCTCTACCATTGATAAACTGGCCAGGACCATTGACAGTGGTCTCGATTTTGCCAACCAGCTCCAGTGTGTTGGGGTCTTGTTCGGTAACCATGCGGAATTTGCCCTCACCACCTGAAAGTACATTGAATTTTGAAACAAAATGGTTACAAATAACACGGAGTAATTGCTTTTTTAACCCTTTCCCAAACAAGACCTGGTTTTGACGTCCCTAATAGAAAAGGCTTGGGAAAACATTGAAACAAAAGAAGAAACTGCTGATAACCAGCAGTTTCTCCTTTTGTCTCAATATTTTCAATGCCATATTTTACACAAATCCTATCTTTAGTAACACCCATTTTGTCATTTGTAGCAGTTTTTGAAGTGGATCACCCTAAAATTTTGCCGTTTGGGAAAGGGTTAACCCTTTCCCAAACAACAAAATTTTACGGTGGTCAAATTCAAAAACTGCCACAAATGACAGAATGGAAAGTATTGAAGATAGAATTTGTGTAAAATTTGGCATAGAAAACATTTAAACAAAAGGAGAAACTGCTGGTTATCAGCAGTTTCTTCTTTTGTTTCAATGTTTTCCCAAGCCTTTTCTATTAAGGACGTCAAAACCAGGTCTTGTTTGGGGAAAGGGTTAAAATGCAAAATCTCTTTAGTTGTTGATCAAACACTTTGTTGTTGTTTTAAATCACAATAAATGAGCTGGCTATTAGCTAGAGATGCTCTGCCAGGTCATTTATTATGAGCTATATTCATATACTCATCATATACTCATCTTCACAAGACAATTCAAGTCAGTACCTTGAACATACCGTTTGAATCAAAACAGCTACTTTCGAAGGGGTTTATCTGTTGCTCTGACTCTGAAAGAACCAATTCAAACAAAAATCCAAAATTAATGAATTTGGAATTTGGTTTCGAATTGTTTTCTCTTCAAAATCACCTTTGGTCTTTGTGATACTTACAAACATAGATCAAGATATGTATTGGTGTGATGAAGCCTATAATAGACATGTCCGATTTTTGCCGATTTGGAGACGGACTACAGAAAGCGGACTTTCGAAGGGGGTCTTCTCAAAATGCCTGAGCATAAGGTGTCACTCTATTGTTTAATTGACTAATTAAGTAACGAGTAAAAGGTATCAACTGAGGGTATTCACAACTTATCTCAAAAGTTTCCTCGGACAACATGACTTAAATAGTGTTAAAGAACGTGTCTAAGTCTTTAATTCCATATCAAGAAAAGGGGGTCATGAGCACCAAAATCATCGGAACATATTCAAGCAAACGCAACTACCCACTCAATTTTAATGTCAGACTAGTCTATTTGAAATTTACCACTATACAAAGGTCGTAACCTGACATGTTATTCCACCGGAATTGGGCTTATTTATTAACATTGATAAAGTGTAGCAGTGGCGGGTCTGCCTTTGAGCGGGACTGTATGTATAGGGCATTTTACTGTTCACTACACACAGAAACACTGCGAGAAATGTAGGATATCATATCTTAACCGGAACTCATTTTGGTAATTCAACCTGAAAGAAAATTTGCAGACTTTGCGAAGTGTCCACATAGGCAAAACAAAAAGATACTGGTTCTTTAAACTAGCCTGCTTAATATTTATTCGAACATGGCTGAGAGATAAACACTTGTTTTATGATTTGGGCTCATTTCCACAAAAGCAGGATAGCATCACAAGATTTCTCCTTTATGTTTTAGATGGCTATGACATTTATGTAACGGGTATTTTGCAGTTAAGTCTTTGGGCTCTCAAACGCATACAATTGATTTGCAGAATAAGGGTTTGTTATGTCGTCTTACCTGCTGCATGGCGGTATCCAATTCGAAAATACGGATAATATTACACAGATCTATCAATTTTATTAAACTTTTTAGACCAAAGTAGTTAGCAAGATAATTGCGCATACGTAAAGACCATTCTCCCAGAATGTTTTCCTAAGACGCTCAAGTAACGAACGATACAATTAATTTTTGGCGCATTTAACCACAATGCATACACGACGTGCATGTATATACAGAAAGACACGATTAAAAAATACTGGCCTAAAGTTAAGTAGGCCAAGTCTAAAGTAAAAGGGTGCACGTGGAAATCTTGCAATTTACGTATGAGATGTAGCATCATGATCAAAATAAGTCATGCAAAAATGTTTCATTTGCTATAGGAATTTCATATTGTTTTAAACCCGCTCTAAACATGCGAGAGGTAGGCCTAGGTGTCGAAATTTCTATGCGTTTAGAATCTTTTGCCAAGGTCATAGCCCTTAGACTGTACACTGCTGGCATTTTCAAACATCATACACTTCACTATGTTAAAAAGTGTCAATGTCAAGAACCGCACATTTAATTCACATAATTGTTTCGGGTAGTTGCTATTTTTTCTCGCTTTCATTTCTTACACATCGTTATTTTTTAAAAATACTTTCAATTCTGAAAGAATGTTTAATGTACGAGATATTATATCTTCGATGTAAATGCAAAAACTCGTATCTCGTTTTTTAGAATGTTTAAATGGGAAGGAAAAATCAAATAACTTTTCCTAATCTGAAAGGTTTTACTTGAAATTCGGACATATTGTTCACATACAATGTGTCATTGATACTGCTCAGTAAAAATATCCCCAAACATGCAAGAATTTTCATAATTAAGCATACAAGGGATTTACTTTGAAAATTACAAAATAATGACATAGGCCTAGGAGGTTTTGCATTTTACATCGACGATATGTCAAAATATGCGTTAAGTTTTATTATCATACTGGAATTGATATTGCATAAGTCTTATTAAGTCTTATAGCGAGACAGGAATGTTTTGCTCTCTTTTTAACCGAAGTTATTCCCTATTGTAAATATTTTAACTCTTTTAAAAACTTTCTCCAAACGACATAATTTCAGAATGCTGTTTCAAAACTAGCACGGACGATATCATGGACGTTGATTAAAGTATAATTTATTTGTATTGCACTGAAAATGATTATGGGAAAAAGAAAAATTGGCGGGTGTTATAATTTCATAGTTTCGCATCAATGTTTCTAGACCTGTTTCATTAGAGTTACAAAAGCCAAAAACTGTTTTGAAAATGTGAAAAGGAGTTAAATAGACTTGTTACACCCTTACTGTAGTGTGACTTTTCTTTTTAAATTATATATGCATGGACTGAATCGATCGATGTACGTCTGAACAGACTTCTCTCATTTACTGATGCCACGAAATTTGCAATTGTTTGAGACGACCCCCAGCGAACCGTAATCGGGTGTCCGCTCTCAACATCCGCAAAAATCGGACATGTCTAATATGTCTTCTTATAAGAGTAGTTGGAAAGTGAAACAATCTTCACATAGCAAGCACAGGGGCATCCCAATTAACCCTTTCCTAAACGGCAAAAAATTTTAGGGTGTTCAATTCCGAAGCTGCTTCAAACAACAATAGATGTTCTAAAGATAGGAAAAGTGTAAAATAGGACACAGAAAATATTGAGGCAAAAGGAGAAACTGCTGGTTATCAGCAGTTTCTTCTTTTGTTTCAATGTTTTCCCAAGCCTTTTTATTAGGGACATCAAAACCAGGTCTTGTTTGGGAAAGGGTTAATGGATTTGGAATTGGCTTTGAATTGTTTACTCTTCAAAATCACCTTTGGTCTTTGTGATACCTACAAACATAGATCAAGATATGTATTGTTGTGATGAAGCCTATAATATGTCTTCTTATAAGAGTAGTTGGAAAGTGAAACAATCCTCACATTATAGCAAGCATAGGGGCATCCCAATTAACCCTTTCCTAAAGGGCAAAATTTTAGGATGGTTCAATTCCGAAGCTGGTTCAAACAACAAAATAGATGTTCTAAAGATAGGAAAAGTGTAAAAAAGGACACAGAAAATTAATATTGAGGCAAAAGGAGAAACTGCTGGTTATCAGCAGTTTCTTCTTTTGTTTCAATGTTTTCCCAAGCCTTTTTATTAGGGACATCAAAACCAGGTCTTGTTTGGGAAAGAGTTAATACAAATTCAATTTGCAATTTGAAAGCCTGAATTTAAATTCACTCTCTCAGATACCAGTGGTGTCCCTCATACAGAAAGAGCCTAGATGGAAGCTAAAAAAAGTCATCTGTTTCCTGTAGACAGGAATCCATTTGTAAAACGACAGGAATTCAATCTAACTCCCCCAGAAATGTTTGCATGTCTTCTGCCCATTCTTTATCCAACAGGGAGTCACACAGTTCACAAAATGAGCCGCGACGCGAGAAAAGCGGAATTTAGCATAAGCGAAAACAAAGACGCAGATCAGCTTCGCGGTAACCGCGAATCTGATCAGCGTCTGTGTTTTCGCTGCTGAGAAAGTTTAGTTCTTCTTCTTCCCATGTACAAAATTTCGTGACTCTAGTCACTTTCTGCAGCTGTACAGCCTCATTTGTGTCGGATCTGGTCAAAACTCCTGAAGACCGATTTTCTCGTGTCGCGGCTCAAATAATAGGCTCTCTCTTATGCCATTCACACTTCGTTACGGAGTCTGCAGGGCTTCCAAAATATTGTAATTACAGTTTATTTCTACTATACATATGATATGTTGCTATATAATTGGCACCATAAGGCTTTTCCTAACCTAACTGTCTCTTATAATTTTATGTAAATTTACTGTTTTTTCAATGTCTTGTGATGCAGTTTTTGTTTATTTAACAAGCACTGGCACCAACATTCTGAACTTTTATGTCGGCACCATTATTCTGAACTTTTATATCTAAGTGCATATTTTCCTTTTCTTAAAAATGTATCCATCATTTTCTTATTACTTATTTCAAAGAATAATGTCTACATGAGACAGAATGTTGTATTGAAGTCATTATGTATGAAATGCTCACCCTAGCAGACAAAGTCTAGTAAAAGTGGTTTGAATGAGGTTTAATTAACACAAGTTTTAACCACATCATTCTTATCATGCAGCTGGAGCAACTTAACCATGGATTTCAGACATTTCTCTCACCAGTATGACAATATCTAATTTGAGACTCTTGCTGCTCTCTCATGATTAATTCTTTCCCAAACAAGACCTGGTTTTGACGTCCCTAATAGAAAAGGCTTAGGAAAACATTGAGACAAAAGAAGAAACTGCTGATAACCAGCAGTTTCTCCTTTTGTCTCAATATTTTCTGTGCCATATTGTACACAAATCCCTTCTTTTTAACATAATTTTTGTCACCTACTGCAGCTTTTTAATAGGACCACCCTAAAATATTGTCGTTTGGAAGAGGGATAACATACATCGGTGAGAGACAAACAACTTCTGACAAATAGGATATTGCCCGAGTCTATGTTACTGAGCTATCTGGGCTTTGTGGACATAAGATTTCCCTGAGGAATAATTTTGTGATATTGCATAAGATTTTATTATTAATTTTTTTTCATGATTTTATAGATTTGGAAACATAAGAAATGTGCACAAAGCATATCAATCTATTTGATTATGATGCTGATTCTGTAACCGAAATTTGTCAAGGGCAAACAATTACATACCAAAATCCTCTAAAGGGAAAACATTGTCGCAGAGAATCAGCAAAAATTAATTCAAATAAGGACAAAAAAAGTGTGATCCTTGATCTATTTTGTCTAGACAACTCTCCTATTCCCCATGCTTCAAATTACAGAAATATCTGGAAAAATATCCATTCTCTCTGTCACCATGGAAACAAAAACATTCTCTTTGAAAACTCATCACTTCTCATCTTTCAACTTTCCAATCTGTTACAAATAGTTCACTCCTTTCCCCAACAATGATAAATTTTGAGAATCAAAAAGGATACAAAAAGGAAAATATTGTGATAAATGATGTGAATGCTGAAAATCCATCATTTTCACATTTATCCCAATGATTTTTACACTATGAAATCAGATTTTCATTGTAGAAATTCAATTTACTGTCTTCTGCATTCTGATATAAAATATGACAAATTCAACAAATTGTTATGTGGGAAAGAGTTAAACCTTTCCCAAACAACAAAATTCTTGACTAGTCCAAATTGAAAGAAGTCGCAGACCACATTTTCAATTTGACAAAAGTTAAACTGTAAAATTTTACACATTACTGGGTAGAAAACATTGTGGTAAATGAAGAAATTGCTTGTGACAAGCAATTTCTTCATTTTCAACAATTTCTTCAACCATTGCAAAGACATGCATCAAAAGAGTCAATGAATGGGAAAAGGTTAATGATGATCTTGTGATCTTAAAAGTCAAGTCATTTGTAACAATTTCATGACAAATGATGTAATTATTGCATGCAGAGGGAGCTAGAATGTAAATTGTTGCTATTAAAGTTGTCAGAGTGAATCTGACCAAAATATCATTCATCTTTAGGGGATTTTTTTTCATGTCTTTGAAAATCAGTTAAATTTAAAATTTAGTCAAATATTTTAGATGATGGTAGAAAAACCTCTTTCTCGAACAAGCTCTGGTTTTCATGGCCCTGTGGATTGATGGATTGATGTTTAACACCCCTTCAACCATCTTCGCAAGCCAAGGATTCTACTTCCACTTTGTTCCTTACGAACCCTTGGCCGCTCGCCTCTATGGAAATCGGAAGTACCTCCGTGCGATTTCATTGGACGCGATAACTTTCCCATTATCCAATCAAAACACACTTTACAAGCCCTCTTTGTCAAAGCGAAAACAACGCGGCCGACGTGAAAATCGATAGCCGTATTTGATGCATCGCCTAACACGTTTTAGTACGAGGCGTTTAATTGGCCAGAAATAGCAACTGCAAAGGGCCGCGACTCTTTATCACCAAAAGGTGGCATGGCGGTACTTTCGATTTCTATAGAAGCGAGCGGCCAAGGGTTCGTAAGGAACAAAGTGGAGGTAGAACCCTTGGCTTGCGAAGATGCCCTTCAACTGGTATGGTCAAATAGTGGCAGCTAAAGCACTTAACCATGGATTCCTGTCGGTTCTCATACCAGTACTACCACAATATCCTTACCGAGCCTCCTGCTGCTAGCCAAATTAGATTAACAGTTATTAAAACATTGGTGGGAAACAAAATGGAAAATGGCCCTGTGGAAACGACTTCCATTGTGGCAAGAGGCAAATGCTGAAAACTGATTTCCAAGACTTGAAAGAAGTTACAGACCCCAAAATTAGTGTAACTTACAGATTAACAATATTTTATAACATAGAAATCCTTGAGGGAAAAGGAGTAAATAAGAATTTATTCTCTTACTAAATTGAGTTTCTTTACCAGGGCTTGTTTGTAAAAGGGTTAAATTGAAATTGTTAGAAACTCTACTGAAAGTGAAAGTTTTCTGTAGTGAAGAGGAAAAGCATTCACATTCTTAGTCTGACTTTATCCCTTTCCCAACCTGTTTCATTTTGATAGCGCTTGCAGACAACAAAATGGATGTTGATAAATATAGGATTGGTGTTCAACATAGCACATAAAATAAAGAGACAAAAGAAGAAGATGCTGTAATCTGTCTTTTTTCTTTTGCCTCAATGTTTTTCCAAGCTTTTTTATTTGGATTCTCCAAACAAGATTTTGTTTGAGAAAGGACTACACTAATTGAAATAAATAGGATTTAACTTATGTGAACCCAATAAGCCAATTAAAGAATCTAATCAGTATAAATGACCAAAATAATTTCATCTTGTGCTTTGAATGTGAACAAAAAATTAATTTAATTTTTTTTTGTAGCTATTTTAAATCATTTCATTTGTCATTCAGACATTTCGCTTTGCAATTTCTTGCAAATTTTTAACCCTTTCCCAAACAAGACCTGCTTTTGACGTCCCTAAAAGAAAAGGCTTGGGAAAACATTGAAACAAAAGAAGAAACTGCTGATAACCAGCAGTTTCTCCATTTGTCTCAATATTTTCTATGACATATTTTACATAAATCCTATCTTTAAATGACCAAAATAATTTCAACTTGTGCTTTGAATGTGAACAAAAAATTAATTTAATTTTTTTTTGTAGCTATTTTTAATCATTTCATTTGTCATTCAGACATTTCGCTTTGCAATTTCTTGCAAATTTTTAAAGGGACCCATGCTAAATTGTGGAACATAAATTACAGGTAATAATATATTCAAGAAATATTGTATGTCTTAGTCAAACATATTTTTTTCTAAGAAAAATTCGGATGAAGCTGATTTAGTATGTCTAAATCTGATCTGTATCTAACATTACTTATCCACCATTTTCTAGTTATAGTAACATCCATTGAAGCTGGCCCTAAAAAATGTTAGTGAAAAACTTGGTATAAGCACTATTTTTTTTTAACCCCTTGTTAATGCAACAACGATGCAAACTCTGACTGTCCCCATATTGTTCTGATCCCTGAAAATCTAGCATGGGCCCCTTTTATGCTTATAAGATTGTATGATTAAAAACTTTTGTATTCAGAATTTAAGTGATATCAAATAGAAGTTGTGAGATTTTATTCAGCATAATGGTGCAAATCTTGTTTTAAGTCAAACATTTATGAGTTATGACGGGGCCAGAGCAGACAGAAAAACATTAATTATTCAGAAGCGATTTCTCAAACAAAGGATAGATAAACTCCTTCCTAATCTGCTGTTACAATGTCAGAGAAAGTACATTTTGTTCAAATTGAAAGATGCTGCAGATTAGCAGGCTGTCAACCAGGTCTTCTAAAAAATATAGGAGTTTTAATAGGAATATTTTTCCAGAAAAATAGGAGCTTTTAGCCAATTTCGAGCCAAATTATAGGAGTTTTTTAAGTAAAGTTTTTTTCTTTCATCTCAAACACTTACAGGGACTGTCATACTTTTTTTAAAGCAGCACAACACTAATATGCTGATTTAAACAAGCGCAAAAGGTACAAATGTGGGAGAGCAAACGAGAGACAACATCTGAACAGGGGGGTTTGGTCCTCCCCCAAGAAAATTTTGAAAATCCAGATGTCTGTTGAAGCAATTAGAATGCATTCTGAGCCCATTTTGGCTTTAAATCTCATTACTTATAAATACATATTCAGCCAAAAAGATCTTACAGCCATGGCCTTTGTGTTATACTAACAGTTCTTACCCAATCTAGCTTGTTATATGTTAATGTCTTTGAGTTCAATCTAGACAAAAGAGTCAACATGGCCCTTAGATATATATGCATCACACACCTTAGAGAATACTTGGGGCTTAGAGGAGATTGTATTATGTCAGATACCTCCTGTCTCATCCCAGACTGATAACTTCTAGACAATTTTTGTTGCAGGAAAACACAAAGAATTTTGGTAGAGAGTGATGATGCCATGATTCATACACAATTTCAATAAAGGATCTCTGACAAAGGATTTGTCAGAAGATTGTACAAGATTTCTCTCTTTCTCCATACATAATCAAATTATGAATATTGCACAACATAGGACTAATTTTCATTGTACCACAAAACTTTCAAGTATTTTGATAGGCCATAAGACAATTCAACACACAAAATTTCAAAGTGGTAGGTCAAACATTTATGCATTAGAGGATTGTTGAAGATCTGCTCCTTTGTCTCCATATGGAATATATTTCACAACATATGACCCAATTTAATTGCAGCACAATAATTAAAAGTATTTTGGCAGAGGGATTGAAGACAATTCAACACACCAAAACTTCAGAGCCCTAGGCCAAACTATTCAGAAGTAAAATTTTGCCTAGATTTCTTTTTTGTCTCTATATGAAATCTGATACTTAAACAACACAGGGCTAATTTTCATAGCAACATACCCAGTGATAATTAGAAGTATTTTGCTGGGGGGGCTATAAAACAATTTCACAGACCAAATTTCAAAGCCCGAAACCAAACGGTTTTAGAGAAGAAGATTGTACAAGATTTCCTTGTTTGTGTCTACATGACATTTGGTACCCCACAACATAGTGTAAAATTTCGTTGTACCAATATAATTTAAAGCAATTTTGGTAAATGGGCCTTTAGATTCTACATACAAAATTCCAAAACTCAAAGGCTGTATGAAAGAAGATTTTTTGTAACTAAGGACAGACAGGCAGACAATGGATGGTGAGTGTACACAATGCCTAACCTTCAGCACTTAATGCTAAGGTGAGCTATTAAAGTAATCATTTCAGTTCCAGAGCATCACAATTCAGAAAGTAGCTACTACACAGCATCATCAAGATCCGTATCATCTGTTTGATATGCACCTTAAAATCTTGTGTCCTATTCAATAGCCTTGTATGTAAACAAATCAGTGATGATGAACAGATGAAAAGCACTAAAACTTTATACAAGATGTTCATGCTATAATGGAAGAAAGAGATTCTCTTACCAGAAGAATAAAGAAGCAAAGAGCAGTATCATAGCAATATTTTCTATCTTATCATTCATCGACAATAATTTTACCCAAAAATATAGGAAATATTTTAAAAATATCGGAGAATTATAGGAATATAGGAGGTGCTTGAACATATAGGAACTGGACCCAAAATATAGGAGTTTTATAGGAAAATAGGAATCGGTTGACAGCCTGGATTAGAAATAGGTGTTGATATAGATTGGTTTGATTGATTGATTAGGATTTAACACCTCTATCAAATACTATGGTCACATTGAAGTGACTGGAGCAACTAACCATGGATTCCCGATATTTCTCTCACTAGTACTACCACAATATCCAAACCAAGCCTCCAGCTGCTCTCTCACATAGATGATTCACACCCATTGGTGTGAGACAAATGACCTTCGTCAAATGGATATTGGCAGAGCTGGTGTTCGAACTCATGACCCCTGGATTGACAGACTCCAATGTTACAGACTGAGCTATCGGTTCTCCGCTGATATAGATGGGATTTGTTATCTATATCAGGGTTCTCCCCAGAATAATTTGAAGCCGTAGTGGCAAAGTATAAGTATTGGTAAACCTTGAAATGCATTGTGTTAATGCAAATAATTCTGAATAAAACCATAATGGGCAAAGAAGAAATTGCTCAATTTGAGCAATTTCTTCTTTTCCCATTATGTTTTTATACAGAATTATTACATTTCATATTATAAGAATACATTGATTATCACTTTTTGACATGAAATGCATAGAAATCCCCCTATTTGGTGACATTTTTGAAGTAATAAAGCTGTAGGGGTACTTTTGAAGCTGTAGTGGCATTACACTGATTTACATGAAGCTGTAGTGGGGCAGATACAGCTTATTGGGCTGTACTCTCTTACGAACAGAGCGCATTCTCCCTACATTCCATTTCGATAGAATGAGCTCTGTTCTCGCGGGGTCGTTTCACGTCTAATCTCGGGGCCATGGCGGGATTTCGGTATCCAATCGTCGCCAATATACTCATAAACAATCGAAATTTCTGATACAAGAAATGATTGGCTGACGCTTCAAATTACCGGCTTCAGCCAAAAATAGAAGCGACATAATGTATACGTAATCAAACAAGATAAAACTGAATGAGTTTGATTCGATAATTCAAATGTTACCGGCTTCAGCTAAAAATAGAAGCGACGTAATGTATACGTAATGATCATGCAAGATAAAACTGATTGATTTTGATTCGATAATTCAAATGATGTGCTATATAATTAGATTATGACAACCAAATAGGCTGTTGGTGTACCAAAAACGGCAGAGGTCATATTTGATGGTTATAATCAATAGGCCTCGGCGTTGGAGAGTAATTGGGCTGGGGAGGACACTGTATATTGAACAGAAAATATTGAGGCAAACAGAGAAAATGCTTCAATAAACATTTCAATGTTTTCTCCCATTTGATCTGTAGCCATAGGTATATCACAATCAGTCTTGTTTGGCAATTTATGGTAAAGATGACTGGAAAAAAAGTTTTGTTGCCAAATTGTTGTGTCGATCTGCATCTTATGTGTCAAACAGGCCCATTGCATGCAAATGGTCTAATTCCTCTTGTAAATTCTCAGCATACTGTCTACTCAGCATCTATTTAACCCATTACCAAACAACAAAATTTTGGACTTGTCCAAATCCAAATATACTGCAGACGACAAAATGAATTGAATGAAATTTCGCCTTTTTTGATCTTTCTATGTAGAAAAAATTGCGGAAAATGAAGTAATTGCTTGTTACAAGCAATTTCTTCATTTTCCACAATGTTTTTCAAAGCCATTATCTTGTAGGGAGTCAAAATGAGTCATTGTGTGGTAATGTGTTAACAACAATCAGTTCATTGTTCATTTAAGCACAAATCTTAAAGCTTAATTGTACATAAATAATATCTTTATCAACACATCCATTTAGTACCCTGCAATAGCTTTGAAAATGAAACAGTCAAAATTTGGGTGGTTTGGAAAATGGTGGCCATTTTGAGATTCATAAAACATCAGATTTTTTCGAGTGTCCTCTTTACGAATCCCAACTTATTAGGACGCGGTTGTAAACAATCTGCGGTGGAACTTACCGCCGCCAAATTTTTCAACGTCATCCGAATATTTCAAACGTCGCATGAATCTCATTAAGGTAAGACTACCTTAATTTTCTCAAACACGTGATCAATATTATTTACTCTGTAGCCATCAATAGTATCCTCCTATACTTCTGTTTTTCTTTACAACAAAGTTATCTCTTGTGACTTGAATGAATCAATATCAACCTGAACTCATTGAGTTCTGTCCTCTGAAGACCAAACTAGCAGTTCTTAAATTTTTGCAGTGAATCATATTTGATGGCACCTTAATAAAGATGGTCATTTTGGATTAAAGAATTCTTTTGAAATGAGACACAATGTGGGTGAAATAAGGACATTGAGTTGTGTATGACTGAGCCTTAAACTATCTTTGTTTCTTTAAGAAGAAGCATTTTTCAACATTTCTTTCCTTTAAATTCAAAATTGCTGAAAGCTGGCCTCTATTAGCCTAGCCTGTGATATGTTAAAGCGTAAACAGTAAACTAAAATCAATGCCATGTTATTGTGTCTGGGTTCTAGTCTATCTGGGCCACAAACAGAAGAGAAGAAATATTGGGAACCAAATTAGAGCTTGTAATCTATCACTGCTTTCTCTCCCATATATATCACGGTGGGTAACCCACGTGACTTTTGGGAAGCGTTAACACCGAAAAAATCGCCCGCTTCAGAGTATGTTTTGTTTAATTTCTCAGCTTTTACTCTATTGATTTTGATGAGATAAAGTGCACCGAACGCGCCTTTGAGAGGGCTATTCCTGGCTCTAACTCACCTTGCTTCAAATCCAGTGGTTTCTTCAAACATTCGAGCCAAAATATTTGTAAGTGCAAAACGAAAGTGGGAAGCGTTCACGTTCACCGACAAAAAACTTTCGCTTGAATGTTTGAAGAAACCACGGGATTCGGAGCAGAGTGAGTTACAAACGGGGATAGCCCTCTCAAATGCGCGTTCCGTGCACTTTATCTCGTCAAAATCAATAGAGTATAAGCTGAGAAATTATACAAAACATACCTTGAAGCGGACGATTTTTTCGGTGTTAACGCTTCCCAAAAGTCACGTGGGTTACCCACCGTGTATATGTAGTGAATTACTTTAGTACCCAGATATATTGGTCGATTTTCTCTTAGAGGCCTTTGAGCGCCTGTATTGTTCCGCAGACATGCCCCTTTATAATCTATTAGAAGGCAACACAGATCCTGATCAGACTGAATCTCAAGTGCTACAAGGGCCCTTTTTCTAGACCCCTCCCCCCATCCTGCCTGATGCATTAATGTGACACAGCTTCAATAAGATATCTTTGTTAAACACTAATGCGCCGACATTAAGTTTCTATGGTTTTCAGACAGACAGATGGACGGACAGACAAATGGACAACAGTACAACACTATGATCCTCATCTTTCAATAGGGATACAGTGACAAACAAATGTCAATTCCCACATAAGGGTGAAACAAAATGCATACAATGTCTAAGAAACAATATGAAAAGACAATTGTTGCATGTTTGAAACACACCATGTGCAAATTGTATCTTCAAGACATGTGTCTGCTACTAAATAATGCATCATTTCTTTCTAACTCTGTAATTTTAAATTCATTTTCATGAACATAATTTTCGGATAAAATACAATGTCTTTCTGGCAAATCCCTTTCACCCTTTCCAAGAAAAAAAGGTTTTGAAATCCGGATAACTTTGTCAATTTATGTTCTAGCTGTAGTTATGAATGCTCAACAATATATTCTTTATGTTATTGCAAAACCTTGGAACTCCAGCATGATTAAAGCTAGAGTTACGAGGTTTTGCAATAACAATGACAAAATGCTTAAACTTTTCAAGTCAAAGTGTTTAGGGTTGGAGTACAACTGAACAGATTTATAAATACCTGATTCAAGGTTGTAGAGTAACTGCGAGTTCTGATCTGGGTCTTCGGCCAATAAGGTGTACACAGTCTCTCCCATAGCTGGATTAGTCGACACCGTGGCCAGGAATGGTTCAGGCTTGTTTTTGAACACTGGCTTCTCATCATTGAGGTCTTGAACCTTCAATGTTACTTCAACTATGGTGTAGTCTGAAAAATAGGGAGAGAAATAATGAGAAATGGTTGCATTACTAGAAACAACATTGGTGTTATAAAAGTCTGATCTTGTAGCAGTGATCTGAAAGATTTTTGTGTCAAAGGGTCTCATGCTATTTCTCTTTTCTTTTTTTTTTTACATTAGAATGACTTGCAGGCAATCCAATTATATGAAGGTGAGGAGCAACACTTTATTGCAGACCAAAAAGGGAAACGGTTAATTTTGTAAACTATCAAGATGGATTTTGACATTCTCACAGTGACCTCCCCACATGAAGTCACATACATTAAAACGCCTATAATTGCCCCTAAAATAAGCAATAAGTGCCAGTGCATTTCGGTATTTCTGAGGCAATGTTCGAAAACGCCATAACTATACAGCTTATTCAAGCTTAGTTGCGACATTTTCGAACATAGCCAACAAGTTAATAGAGAACAATAAAGCCCAATCTCAACAGTAAAACAGCTCATCTCGCATGTTTTGTGCCTGACTGCAGGACAACTAATTATTTCTATGTCCAGCTGAGCAAACATCTTAACCTTTGTCTTGCGGACTTAAAATTTTGTTTCAAACAAATTGCCAATATTAGAAACATGTTATAAAGTTTATCTTAATTTTTTGCCACAATAATTGAGTAGAAAGCAGGCAGTGTAGGCTAAGATCAGACTGCATCTCTGTGCAGGCTGATCTTAGTCTATATTACCTGCCTAAGCTTTGGTCACAGCAGGAGTACAACAAGAACAGCATGAGAAGGGTTAAACCTTTCCCAAATGACAAAACATTAGAATGGTTTAATTTGCTGCAGACACGAAAACAATGATGTTAATTACGAAAGGATTTTTGTACAATATAGCAAAGAAAATATTAGGCAAAAGGAGAAAATGCTGATTATCATCATTTTCTTCTTTTGCCACAATGTTTCCAAATACAATTTCTATGGGGGATTTCAAATACTGGGATGGTTAGGGAAGGATTATTGTGCTGTTCATGCTAGATTTCTCATTTATAGGCTCAACAAATCCACTGTATTAAATTTAATGTGAGTCAATCATTTTATTTTAAAGCTACTAATTATGGCAGATTTTCTAACTATACAAAGAAAGAAATCGTGGATAAGTAGATTTAAGCCTCAAAAAATTGTATTTGAAAAATTTTATTGAGCGTCAAAATAATTTCATTTAAAGATACCAATTACCGTGAATCTTTCATCTATAAATGTACAGTCGACATCCGTTCATCAAAGATGTTTTTCATAACTTCAAATTACTATAGTATATGACTGTATTAGCGAGACTTTATATTTAAAGATCAGTATGCCTAAGTTCAGGTTGATCTGAGGACTCATGATATTCTCTTACTGTAGATATAGTTTGAAAATACTAGCTTAGTATATGAATGATCAGAATAATTATATATAATACACAAAGACTGATCTAAATCCATGTTGGTCTAACATGAAATTAACAGCCTTTTTTTCAAAATCTGGCTCAGATATAATGAGAAGTTAGTAGACCATTGGTCAAACTAAATATCATGATAGTATCGAACAGGAGCTTTTCCTAATGGGTGACAAATCTAGACTAACCATCCACACAGATTAAAACTTACGTTGACGGAAAAAGAAGAAAATGTTAATCAAGTAATAAGCATTTTACTCTTTCTCTCAATGTTTCCTACCCTTTTTAAGTTCAATTTTGACAAGACAAACTTTACTCATTTTGTAATATAAAGATCCTGTCCATTTGGACTTGAAGACTGACCTTTCGGAAAGGGTTAATCTAGAGTAGGTCCATTGGTCAGCCTAATAAATATCATGATAGCATCAAACAGCTAGAAGCTTAACTTAATAATCCATGTCCATCAAGGATTTATGGGACAAATTCAATACAATTAATACAGCATTAGGGTAATAAAATGTGTGCATGCTAAAAGCTTTCCATCTGTCCCAATTTTTAATTTGTCCTAATGAGTTTGTCTGTTCAAAATAATTTAGCTTATAGGAAAGAAGGAATGCATATAATTTTGCAGCTTGGTCTTATGCTACGCTGCCTTATAGTGACAGTAAAGGATTCATCAAAGATGAGAGAAGTAGAAACTTAAACGTCAGGGAAGACAGAGCAAGCAACGCTAGTCAACCAAGATTGTCAAGGTCAGTAGAATAATTCTAGACATACAGAGTGTCTAAAGGGACAGCATTAATGTCGTACAGCATCTCCTTCCTAGCCTAAAGGTAGTCCACCCCTAATGAGATTTGGGCGACGTCGGAATTATTCGGGCAACGTCGAAAACATTCGGCAGTGGAGATTTCTACAATATTTACAACTGCTCCCGAATAGATTAAGATATGTAAAGATGATGCTCGAAAAAAACTGATGTTTTATGAATCTCAATTATGGCAACATTAGGGGTATTCTACCTTAAACCTTTCCCAAACGACAAAATTTTAGGGTGGTCCAATTTGAAAGCTGCTGCAAACGACAAATGGTTGTGGATAAACACAGGATTTGTATATATTTTAGAACAGAAAATATTGAGACAAAAGGTGAAACTGCTGGTTATCAGCAGTTTCTTCTTTTGTCTCAATGTTTTCCCAAGCCATATCTATTACGGACGTCAAAACCAGGTTTTGTTTGGGAAAGGGTTAAAGATTGACACTTTTCCCCATTTGTTAAGACTCTTTTTCATGTGGTGTGATATGGATAAAGATACATATCACAGTAAAAAGGTTTTGGTAAAAGGTTAATCCATCTAAAAGATGATTCAGCTTTAAGTTCTGTTAACAAATTGATGTTTCTATGTCATGCACTTAGGCCATCTATCACTTTACATGAAGGGCTAAAAGAAGTACCAATGGAACTTTGATCCAAGATGGTGGAGATAACAGAAAAATATCACTACTATACTTTCCAATATAAACCTCGTAACTGCAGCTTAATACAAGCTGTATTTACGAGGTTTTTGTTGAAAAGCAAAGATATGCTGTGTCACATGAGAAAAAGGCTTATTGATAATTGAACCAAATGGATTTGAGATACATTGCTTACTGCTTTGAGAATGAAAATGAGTGTCAATGACTTTTACATTTGACCTTGACCTCTGTATTTGACGAAAGACCTTTCAGCAAGAATTATACATTTTGCAATATCACGGTGTATAATCATGTGATACAATATTTACTGAATATCTTCAATAACTTTGTTAATACCGGACCGATTTGAATTCCGTTTGAAGCAGAGAATGTGGACAGTCATCACACATTAGATGGACGTGGTTGATTTTCAGAAAATCGACTGATTAACCCTTTCCCAAACAAGACCTGGTTTTGGCGTCCCTAATATAAAAGGCATTGGAAAACATTGAGACAAAAGAAGAAACTGCTGATACACAGCAGTTTCTCCTTTTGCCTCAATGTTTTCTGAGCTGTATTATTCACATGTTTTACCTTTAGTAACATCCACTTTGTCATCTGCAGCAGCTTTCAAATTGGATCGCTCTAAAATTTTGTCGTTTGGGAAAGGGTTAAAAAGTTATTGAAGATAAACCAAAATTTTGGTTTATCTTCAATAACTTTTTTATCAGTAGATATTTTAAAAATTAACGACATCCATGTTATTCCTGACATTTTTCCACCTTCTCTGCTTCAAACCGAATTCAAATTGGTCAAGTATTGACGTTATTGAAGATTATCTGAAATTTGAAGTCATGTGATTATACACAGTGAATATAGATACCAGACAGAGCAATTATTATGCAAAAGTCTTATCCATGTCAGGGCTTAAACTTTTGTGTTCTAATAATTTCATACTGCAAGGCGTCACAGTTTCTATGTGACAAACTACATTCCCTAATCTTACCATCTGACAGCACAAGTACAAACATTGCATGAACTGATAATTTTCTTATTAGCCATGAGTAGTACTAATTAATCTTTCATTATATATATAATTAGTCTACCTAATTGGATATTACTCTTCCCCAAACAATTAAGACCTGACCGTTTTTGACAGACTTGATATTTTAAGTCTTGTTGCACGGCCCCTCAGGCCGTGCATATTAAGGTTGTTTTGGGGATGTCAGTGGGTGTCGGATGTAAGCTAATATAATCCTTTCGGTTCTCGATGAATTGTTATCTCCATAATCAATGGCCATATTCATTTGAAAGGCAAAGATATTTCTATAAGTGATAGCAAAGAAAGGATGTTTATCACAAAAGTTCGTTAAAGGATCTTTCTGTTGAGTTTTTTGTGTGTTTCGAAAATGAAAATTCCCTTCTATTTCTAGCCTGTCACATAAATTCCGTTTTATCTTTTACCTATCGCATTAACAGCTTTGAGGGGCGTTCAGAATGTATCCCGTTTGTGCTGTAAAGCATAGTAGGCAATTATTTGTTGTTTAACCTTTGCCCTACTGATTTTATTGTTTTTCTCAAGTTTTCATCACATCATCAAGCGGAAAGCAGCCTTACGTAGACTAAGATCAGATTGCATAGCTGAGTAGACTGATCTTCATCTATATCATCTTTCGTAGCTTTGGTCACAGCAGGAATGTCATGTAAATTATGAGAAGGGTTAAAGCTTTAATCATTTTGTCGTCTGCAACAATTTTGGAATTAGAGCAGCACTGTGATCAGTAATGAGTAAACAAAAGTTCGCTTTTTGGAAAAGGATTGCACAGTGTGAGTGATAAGCTATGTAGGACAATCAGGTGACCTAGCGTGACCGGTTAATCCAGAGCTCCAGATGTAGTTTTAGTTTAACTCTTTCTCAAACATAACAATGTGTCTATGTCCCTGTTAATCCTTTGACAAACAATGAAACTTCAGTTTCTTTTAAAAAAGAAAGGGTATAATGTAGCACAGAAAATATTGAGACAAAGAGGGAAATAATGATAGTTTGCAACTTCTTTTGCCGCGATGTTTTGTCAACTAATCCGGTTCCATTAGGAACGTCAACACCATGTATTGGTCATGATAGCCTTAGGATTTTTTTAGATAAGATTGAAAGAGAAGAAGCTTTAGTTAGTTCGATAGTCACGTCAACTAGGCCTACCAGTCTAAAGTATTCGTAAATCCTTTTACAAATTTTCATTAACACTATACGGAAAGTAACAAACAATAAAGGGTAAAGACATAACCCTGCAAAAAAGTCCATGAACTGTTCTAGAATGTTCTAAAACATCAGCTTTGGAACGTTCTAGAACGTTAAATGGCACTTCTAGAACTTGGATTCTAGAACCAGTTCTAGAATCAGTTCTTGAACCCAAGTTCTTGAACTGAAGTTCTAGAACTGTCACTTAATGTTCTACAGCTCAGTTTTGAACTAGTTCTAGAACCAGTTCTTGAACGTTAAATGGCATTTCTAAAACTCAAAAGTTCTAGAGCTGATTCAATAATTAGTTCAAGTACCAGTTCTTGAACGTTATATGCAGTTTTAGAACTCAATATTCTAGTACTGGTTCTAGAACCAGTTTACTTCACAATATGTGGGTGGGAAATGGTAAAAATAAACAACCCTTTTCCAAACAAGACCTGGTTTTGACGTCCCTAATGGAAAATGTTTGGGAATACATTGAAACAAAAGAAGAAACTGCTGATAACCAGCAGTTTTCCTTTTGTCTCAATATTTTCTGTGCCATATTGTACACATATCCTGTTTTTACTCACATCCATTATGTCTTTTGTGACAGTTTTTGGAGAGGATCACCCTAAAATTTTGTCGTTTGGGAAAGTGTTAAAGGAGGGGGGGGGGGGGAATAGATACATAAAGGGGACATGTTTTGCCGAAAGGTCTGAATCAAACGGACATTTAGTTTGGTGTATATTGTACAGGTATATTGAAAGTGGGTTGTGTAATTCTATTCCGGCGCTACCCAAGGTTCATATTCATTAATTTTCTATCTATATGTAAATAATTGGCGAAATTTTTAAGACAAAATAATTTGTATATGAGCCCATGTTAACACGACACAAGGTCCATTTGCTTGATTATGATCAATATCAAAATAATTTGCAATTTATGCAATCTTTCAATTTTTGGTACATTTTCATATCCCAACTTTGGGGAAAACATCAACACGTTTCTATATTAAAGCGACATATTGGAATAATATTTTAGGCCAGTACTAAAATAATTTGTCAGCGCAAAGTTATTAGGAATTTTGATAGCTAGTCGGGAAAACGAGTCACGGGCCCTTGAATACACGACAAGAGGACCATGATGATCCGAAATCGTTCACCTGAACCAAGATGACATGAGACACAGTTATGTTTGAATCAATTAATATTTGTGACTTTAAGACTGAAAACAAACTTATGGTCATCAACATTATGTCTGTAATTTATCCGCATAGGTCAACATATCTGGTTGTGAAGAGTGAAAACAAAGTCAAAAACGAGAATTTTGTCAAATTCAAGGGCAGATAACTCAGCAACTGTTTGTCTAATTGTGCTGAAGTTCAAACTCATCCATGATCTTATGGTAATCAACTTTTAAAGTGACATTTCACAATATTTTTTTACATAAATTTTACTTTTATTTCATCTGAAAGAGCATATTTTCTTATGAAAATTCTGAAAATTTCAAGCCTAAATATTGAACCGTTTACGAGAAATATACATTTTTTGTGCTAAAATTAAGCAAATTGTTGTGGACAACAGTTCAGATTTATATAGAATTTGTCAATTCTGTCTGAACTTTAAAGGCATATTTTTCGCTGATAAATAACAATTTCAAAAAACTGATAGCATTTCTAAGCATTAGAATAAACAATCTTTGTATCAAGACATACTGTTAAAAATTGAAATAAATGTGAAATGTCACTTTAAATCCAAGATCCAAGTTTTGTCTTGATTGGTCACCATTTGTGATTGCTAGAGTAAAAACAAAGTAAAAAACAGCACTTTCGTCAAATTCAAGTATAATTATAACTCACTACTTTTTCATCCAATCAGACTGAAATTCAAAGTCATCTAAGATCTTATGGTCACCAACATTATTTGTAAGTCTTGATTGATCAATAATTGTTAAGGCCAGAGAGTAAACAAAGTCGAAAAACAGTCGATAACAGAACGTTTGGCAAATTCAAGGGCATATAACTCACGACTTTCTCTTCCAATCATACTAAAATTCAAAGTCATCCAGGATCTAACGGTCATCAACATTTTATACAAATTCTGTCTTGATTGGTCTCTAATTGTAGATGCTACAGTGTAAACAAAGGCAAAAACAGTCGAAACAGCAATTTTGCCAAATTCAACGGCATATAAATAATAATTTTTTAACCGATTAAGCTGAAAATCAAACTTAGCTGACATCTTATTGTCCTTAACATTGTGGCAAAGTTTTGTCTTGATTGGTCAATGATTGTAGATGCTAGAGAGTAAACAAAGTCAAAAGCAGCAATTTTGTCAAATTCTAGAGCAGATAACTCCAGACTTTCTAGTCCGATCAAACCAAAAATAAATTTCATCCAAGATCTAATGGTCACTAACATTGCGTCCAAGTTTTGTCTTGATTGGTCAATGATTGTAGATGTTATAGTGTAAACAAAGTCGAACACAGTCAAAAACGACAATTTTGTCAAAATCAAGGGCAAATAACTCAATACATTTTGGTCCGATCAAACCAAAAATCATACTTATTCGAGATCGTATTGTCACAAATAGTGTGTCCAGCTTTTGTATTGATTGGCCAATATTTATAGATGCTAGAGTGTAAAAAATGTCAAAAGTAGCTACTTTTTACATGCAAGCGCAGATAATTCCAGACTTTCTGGTCCGATCTGACCCAAAATAGAACTCATCTGAGAGGGAATGGTCATACATATTTTGACCAAGTTTGGTCAAGATTGCCTTATATTTGTAGATGCTAGAGTGTAAACACCAAATTGTTGACAGACGGACGGACAGACAGACAGATATACGGACGGACCGACAGACAAAAAGTGATCACAATAGCTCACCTTGAGCACTTTGTGCCCAGTTGAGCTAAAACCCCATGACAAATTGTGGAATAAATTACCAAATACATTTTTTCTGGATTTCCTTCGCACAGAAAGGCATAATTGATTACTTAGCTTAAAATTTAGCTGACCTCAGCAGAAAGTACTACAAATAAGCTATTGCGGCCAGGTTTGTCTGTTTTCCGCCCATCTGTCTGCTCGTCTACAATATCAGGTTTACACAAATATCATTCGATCTTCTCCAAACTTTGTCAAAATGTGTACGGTCATAACCCCTTGTGTAAGATTGATTTTGTAGAAATCTGTAGAAAGTGCTGCGGCATGTGCCCTTGAATGTCAAAAAATGCTATTTTTTACAATTTTGGCATAATACATACAAATATTGCCCAATCAAATGTAAAGCCAAATAAAAATGTTTGCATGTATAACGTCTTGGGTGAGTGAGATTTTTGTCCAGATTGAAAATGCAAATTCTGAGTTATCTGCCCTTGAATTTGGCAAAATTTTCATGACCCTCCTGGAATTTGCCGAAAATTGAATTTTGACAATATAACGTCTTATTAAAAGCTGCCATTTGAGCTTTGACGCCCCCCCCCCCCCTGGAAAAAATCCTGGATCCGCCCTTGTGTTCAGTGGAACCTACTATGGTCACTTATTGTTAAATTCACCCTACTAACTTTGTTAGCCATTATCTCCAAAAACAAGCCCTCCCTTTTTTACACCTAGATAATAGAGATATGATTGTAACCCTACCAATTCCCAGAATTTAAAGAAAAACTATTGTTTGATCCCTTGGAATGTAACCATAATGTGGAAAAGTTCGGGGCACAAATTTATTTCGGCCGTGCTTCATCTTATGCTGCATCATGCAGCAATTTTGTACTTGTATCCCTTAAACAGAAGCTTTGGAATGCATTCAAAGGAAAAAATGTGACCCGTCGCGCTAAAAGGGACCTTATCGGGTGTGTGAAAAATATCGACCCTAGTCAGTCTGCGCAGTCCGCGCAGCCAGACTAGGGCCGACACTTTTCACTTTTATATAAATTTCTAAATCCGGAATTGTTTCCCTATCTTACTATATGTTCATTTTTGGAATACAGTATCTGGTTTACCTGTGCTGAGTCTGAAAAGTTTGTCAAAGTTTGGATTTTTGGTATTCGGATAAGGTCCCTTTTAGCGTGACGGGTCACAAATGGATATGTGGATATGCTGATAACCAAAACTCCTCTTTCACTCTGTTTTCTTGGTCATACAGTACAGCTTTGATGATCTTTTTATTTGATTTGTTGGTTGTTGTCTTTATCAACTTTTTTGTTGAAAGGGTTGTTAAGTGAAGTCAACAGGAGTAGAAAACATTATTGGAAAAGGTAGAAATGATTAAAAATTGAATGCTCAATAATTGAATTTATAGCCAAAGCAGAAATAGAACCATCAGATTCACACCCAAATAAGGAATCAAATCCATGCTTTTCAACAAAAAACCTTGTAACTGCAGCTTAAAACAAGCTGCAGTTACAAGGTTTTTGTTGAAAAGCAGCAAATATCATGTTTCCAACCCAAAGTTTTATGATTGGTTGTCATGCAAAACAATGTTTGTCTCAATGACTAGACAACATGCAATCTAACACCCAAGCTGTTAGTTTTCTAGCTCCTTTATTTTCTTGTGATGTCTTGAGTGATCAAAGGTCACCCTTTTTTATTTTTTTCCTTTCCCAAAAGTGAAAAGAATTTGAGGGCTGCCGCTGACATCAAAATGGGTGCAAGTAGATATAAAATTTGTTAAAATTATTCATACAGGACAGAAAATATTGAGGCAAAAGATGAAAATGTTGGTTATCAGCATTTCCTTCTGTTGTCTCAACATTTTTACAAGCCTTTACTATTGGGTGCATCAAAAAGCTTCACTGTTTGAGAAAGGGTAATAAATTGTTTTTGCCATCTCAAAAGGAAAGTAAAATAAAAGCCAATGTTCTTGAAATGTCTCTGTCAATACAAAAAGCTTCCTCAAGTTACTTTCCTCAAATGTCATGCCAACTTAAGTCTGAGGTCTTTCATACAATACAAGACAAAATAGTCCCCATGACCCAGACATGAAGCATATAACATTTAGGTGTAACTGCCAAACAAACACAACTGAATGAATTGATAAATCCATTTACAACACTTTTGCACAATTGCCCACCACTATCCAATTATATTAAATATCCTATAAGCCATCATTTCTAGATTGAAAATAATCTGTTATGTCTGGTTGCAGTGGTCAATTAAGGAAGACAGCAGAGAAAAATATTTTTCAAATTTTGTCAAACAATGAGGAAAAGGAAAGAAGAGGGCCATGATGGCCCTGCATCGCTCACCTGAGAGGACCTTGAGACAAACAACTTGCAATCTTCAAACTCGCATGACCCACTTTTTACATGACCGAGATATCATTTAGATTAACATTCTGAACAATTTTCACAATGATGAGTAAATATTTAGGTTCTTCGAGCAAAAACAAGATTTGACCTTTTGCCCTAGTTTTTGACCTAACATTAGCCACTTTCTACATGACCCATTCATCATCAAGATAAGCAATTCTGAACTATTTTCACAATGATGAATAAATATTTTGATTTTTCAGAGCAAAAACAAAATTTGACCTAGATTTTGACCTCCCATGGCCCACTTTATACATGCCCCAGATATTGTCAAAATAAACATTCTGAACAATTTTCACAAAGATTCAGATATCATTATGGTTCTAAATGCAGAAACAGGATTTGACCCTGTGACCTAGTTTTTGACCTCACATGGCCCCCTTCTTACATTGACCAAATATCATCAAGATAAATATTCTCAACAATTTTTGCAACGATAAAGTAAATATTTTGGTTCCTAGAGCAAAAACAAGATTTGACCTAGTGACCTAGTTTTAGACCTCGCATGACCCACTTTTCACATCACCAAGATATCAACAAGATAAACATTCTGATCAATTTTCCCAATGATAAAGTAAATATTTTTGTTCTCAGGGCAAAAACAAAATTTGACCTAGTGACCTAGTTTTTAACCTCGAATGACCTGCTATTCATATCACCAAGATATCATCATGATAAACATTCTGAACTTTCACAATGATTGCATAAATATTTTGGTTCTTACAGGAAAAACAAGATTTGACCTATTGACCTAGTTTCTGACCTCACGTGGCCCACTTTCAAAATGACCCAGATATCATCAAGATAAATATTCTGAACAATTTTCACAACGATAAAGTAAATATTTTGGTTCCTAGAGCAAAAACAAGATTTGACCTAGTGACCTAGTTTTAGACCTCGCATGACCCACTTTTCACATCACCAAGATATCATCAAGATAAACATTCTGATCAATTTTCCCAATGATAAAGTAAATATTTTTGTTCTCAGGGCAAAAACAAAATTTGACCTAGTGACCTAGTTTTTAACCTCAAATGACCTGCTATTCATATCACCAAGATATCATCATGATAAACATTCTGAACTTTCACAATGATTGCATAAATATTTTGGTTCTTACAGGAAAAACAAGATTTGACCTATTGACCTAGTTTCTGACCTCACGTGGCCCACTTTCAAAATGACCCAGATATCATCAAGATAAATATTCTGAACAATTTTCACAACGATAAAGTAAATATTTTGGTTCCTAGAGCAAAAAACAAGATTTGACCTAGTGACCTAGTTTTTGACCTCGCATGACCCACTTTTCACATCACCAAGATATCATCAAGATAAACATTCTGACCAATTTTCCCAATGATAAAATAAATATTTTGGTTCTCAGGGCAAAAACAAAATTTGACCTAGTGACCTAGTTTTTAACCTCGAATGACCTGCTATTCATGTCACCAAGATATCATCATGATAAACATTCTGAACTTTTACAATGATTGCATAAATATTTTGGTTCTTACAGGAAAAACAAGATTTGACCTATTGACCTAGTTTCTGACCACACGTGGCCCACTATCAAAATGATCAAGATATCATCAAAATAAATATTCTGAACAATTTCACGGGTGGTAAACTTTGGAACGACCTCCAAAAAGAGGTAGTGAATTTCTGTTCCCATAGCACATCCGGGAACTCGCGAGGTCGGTCCCATATCTAAAAACGTGTAAACAAAGGTAGGTGTCGGTGGTTCTTTTGATTGTTTTCGAGGTTTCTAGCAAAAGATGGATAATTATGGCAATGCTATGTCGTGTAAAAATGACTTATCGACGCACACGGCCCAAAACTGCGCTCGAAACCGAAGTAATTTCCGCTGGATTGTTTTTAAAAGTTCGAACACGATATTGCTTTTGTCAACAACTGTCACCTTTTTGTATAATTTGTGGTCTTCCGCGAAGAATACAGAACCAGTAAGTTCGTCCTTGGGAAACGAGTACTCTGTATCACATATCCTGTTAAAAACGGCAACGGGGCGCATTACTTAAGAAAATGATTGAGAAAATTCTAGTAGAGGTCGTTCCAATAAGGTAGAGCTTGTTCCAATTTGAATGAGATCGTTCCCAGTGCTCCCCAGTGCTCTCCTGTTTTATACAATGAAATAATGCCTGTGATATCAGACCAGCCAAACTAAGACAAAAATTAATGATGGCGTTTGAAATATCAGAATTATCGTCATATCAGAGGCGTCGTTTTGTCCTGTGTGGTGACGTTGTTTTACATGAAAGTCTGTTTCTGATGTTTCTTAAACTCTAAGCGTGGATCTCTTGAAATGCACTTTTAGCTCACCTGAGCACAAAGTGCTCGAGGTGCACTATTGTGGTCTCTTATTGTCAGTCGTCCATCCGTCTGTCTGTCTGTCCGTCTACACTCTAGCATCCGCAAGCTTTATAAGCCAATCTTAAACAAACTTGGTCAAAATAATGATGGTCACATAAGTTCTTGGATGAGTTCGAAGAAATAGTGAATGTCGAAGAGTGAAAGTAAAGTCGAAAATTGCAGTTTTGTCAAATTCGAGGGCAGATAACTCAAGATGCATCATTCTTATCAGTATGAAAGTTTTACCTATGCCAGATCCTATGACCAACAATATTCAGTCCAAGTTTATTTTCTTAATTGAAAAAATATTTGTAATAGCTAGACTAGTGAAAACAAAGTCGAAAATGGCAATTTTATCAAAATCAAAAGCAGATAGCTCAAGATGCATTCTGATAAGGCTTAAAATTTCTTTTAAGTAATATCTTATTCCCTTGAGATCTTATTTCTTTGGATATAATTTTGTTTGAAAGAAACTGTGAATGCTGAAGAGTGAAAGAAAAGTCGAAAATCGCAATTTTGTCAACTTCGAGGGCTGATAACTCAAGATGTTTCTTTCTAATCAGGCTGAAAAGTTTACCTATACAAGATCTTATGTTCAACAATATTCTGTCCAAGTTGTGTGTTGATTGATAAATATTTGTGGATGCTAGAGCGGAAACAAGGTCGAAAATGGCAATTTTGTCAAAATCAAGGGCAGATAACTCCAGAGGTGCATTTTCAATCAGGCTGAAAATTAAACCTGCCCAAGATATTATTATCATCAACTTTTCTGTCCAATTCTTGTCTTGATTGAATAATATTTGTAGATGCTAAAGTGTAAACAAAGTCAAAAACAGCCTTTTTGACGTTCAAAGGCAGAACACTCAATACATTCTGGTTCGATCAGGCCCATAATCGAACTCATCCAAGAACTTACGACCATCATTATTTTGACCAAGTTTGTTTAAGATTGGCTTATAAAGCTTAAAAGGATGCTAGAATGTAGACCGACAGACAGACAGACAGACGGAAGGACGACTGACAAAAAGTGACCACAATAGTGCCCCTCGAGCACTTCGTGCTCAGGTGAGCTAAAAGTGCATTTCAAGAGATCCATGCGTAGAGTTTAAGAAACATCAGAAACAGACTTTCATGTAAAACAAAGTCACCACACAAGACAAAACGACGCCTCTGATATGACGATAATTCTGATATTTCAAACGTCATCATTAATTTTTGTCTTAATTTGGCTGGTCTGATATCACAGGTATTATTTCATTGTATAAAACAGGAGAGCACTGGGAACGATCTCATTCAAATTGGAACAAGCTCTACCTTATTGGAACGACCTCTACTGGAATTTTCTCAATCATTTTCTTAAATAATGCCTCCCGTTGTCGTTTTTAACAGGATATGTGATACAGAGTACTCGTTTCCCCAGGACGAACGTACTGGGGCTGTATTCTTCGCGGAAGACCACAAATAATACAAAAAGGTGACAGTTGTTGACAAACTGTTGTGAAAAAGCAATATCGTGTTCGAACTTTTAAAAACGATCCAGCGGAAATAACTTCGGTTTCGAGCGCAGTTTTGGGCCGTGTGCGTCGATAAGTCATTTTTACACGACATAGCATTGCCATAATTATCACTTTTTTTGCTAGAAACCTCGAAAACGATCAAAAGAACCACCGACACCTACCTTTGTTTACACGTTTTTAGCCATTGGACCGACCTCGCGGTTTCCCGGATGTGCTATGGGAACAGAAATTCACTACCTCTTTTTGGAGGTCGTTCCAAAGTTTACCACCCGTGAATTTTCACAACGATAAAGTAAATATTTTGGTTCCTAGAGCAAAAAACCAAGTGACCAAGATTTCTTCAAGATAAACATTAGGAACAATTCTCACAATGTTTAAGCATATATTTCCGTTCTAAAATCAAAACCACAATTTGACCCAATGACCTAGTTTTTGACCTTACATGACCCACACTTTGTACATAAGCTAGATATCAAGATAAGTATTTAGGATAGTTTTGACAGAGTTTTTGGGACTGAATTGGCATATCTAGAGCAAAAGGAAGGATTCTGTAATATTTGACCTTGTGACCTAGTTTTTGACCTTGCATGACCCACCTTTGATCATGACCAAGATATCATCAAGATAAAGATTTAGGACAATTTTGACAAAGTTTGGACCAAAATTGGCACTTGCAGAGCAAAAGGGAGGATTTTACAAGATTTGGCCCAATGACCTAGTTTATGACCTGGCATGATCCACTTCTTGACATGACCTAAATATCATCAAGATAAACATTCAGGACAGTTTTGAGAAAGTTTGGACCAAAACTGGCATGTCCAGAACAAAATGAAGGATTTTAAAAGATTTGACCTTGTGACCTAGTTTCTGACCTTGTATGACCCACTTTTCATCATTTCATAGATATAATCGAGATAAACATTGAGGACAATTTTGACAAAGTTTGGACAAAAATTGGCACTTCCAGAGCAAAAGAAAGGATTTTGTAAGATTGGACCTCTTGACCTAATTAATGACGTAGCATGACCCACTTCTTGACTTGACCTTGATATCATCAAAATAAACATTCATGACAATTTCTACAAAGTTTGGACCAAAATTGGCACTTCCAGTGTAAAAAGATGGATTTTACAATATTTGACCTAGTGACCTAGTTTTTGACTTGGCTTGACCTATTTTTTATCATGACCTAAATATCATCAAGACAAATATTCTGATAAGTTTTCACAACGATTGAGCAATAAATGTGGCCCCTAGAGCAGAAAGAAGATTTGACCTAGTGACCTACTTTTTGACCCCATTATGGCCCCGATTCAAATTCTTTGAAGTATTTTGAAAAAGCATGACCCATTTATCATATGTGTGAAATATTCATGAATTCTGTCAAGTACTTTAGGAGGAGAAGATTTTTTTGTGAAAAGTTGACGTACAGACAGATAGACAGATAGACAGATGGACAGATAGACAGACGCCGGACAACAGACCGATCACAATACCTCACCTTGAGCACTTAGTGCTCAGGTGAGCTAAAAATGCTGATAAGCAGAATTTTCTTCTTGTTCCCCAAATGTTTTTCAAAGACTGTGTGGCGGAGGTTTGAACGTCATACAATCCTCATATATCTTGTCTCCAGACTTTCTTTCGGTGGCCACTGTATTTTTGGTCTGCATAACTGTCACAAAATAGGGAACGATTTTATCTAGTTAACCATGACATAATTTCCGACCAACAGTTGTATTTCGTAGGTGTTGTTATAAAATCTTGTAACTACGGCTTGATTCAAGCCGTAGTTACGAAATTTTATACCAACACCAACAATTTATCAAATTATTGATTCGGTCGGCACAATTCTTTCAGCCAATCAAAAACGTTGTCAGCGGACCTGCACTCATTCGGTGGAGGTGAAAGCTTCGGTCTTTTTCGTTGAAGCATTACCAACTTTCAGCATTAATATCTCGACGACTGCGCCTTATTATTAAAAATGCGTTGGTAGTTAGAAAGTTTAAATCACATTCTTTAAAGAAAGAGTTTTGTTTATGAATTTTAACGATGGATTTTTGAAATAATCTGCCTCAAAGTTGGTATCCCGTAACGATAAAGACCGAGGTAGTACCCTCGATGAAACTAGAAAGACCTGAAGGTCTTGAGTCGCTCCACAGGCCTGAATTTCTTATGGTTCAAGCTGAAAATTACACAAAGGCAATATCTTATCGTCACCAACATTCTGTTCTAGTTTTATCTTGATTAGTCCATACTTGTAGATGCTAGAGTGAAATCAAAGTCAAAATAGAGCCCAAAATGGCAATTTTGTCAATTTCAAGGGCACATAACTCATGATATAAAATTCAGATCAAGCTGAAAATTATACCAAAGCAAGATCTTATGGTCACCAATATTCTGTACAAGATTTGTCTTGATAAATCAGTATTTGTGGTTGCTAGAGTGAAAACAAAGTAGAAATAGAGCCGAAAATGGTAATTTTGTCAATTTCAAGGGCACATAACTCATGATGTAAAATTCAGATCAAGCTGAAAATTACACCAAGGCAAGATCTTATAGTCACCAACATTTTGTCAAAGTTTTGTCTAGATTTGTCGATATTTTTAGTTGCTAGAGTGAAAACATGTCAAAATAGAGCCGAAAATAACAATTTTGTCAATTTCAAGGGCACATAACTCATGATGTAAAATTCAGATCAAGCTGAAAATTACACCCAGACAGGATATTATGCTTATATATATTCTGTCCAAGTTTTGTCTTGATTGGTTGATATTTGTAGATTTTAGAGCAAAAATAAAGTCAAAACCAGCTATTTTTGACATTCAAGGGCAGATAACTCAGTTTATTCTAGTTCGATCAAAATTCTTTGAAGGAATCTGAGAAAGGGTCACCCAAGGATCATTCCTGTGAAGTTTGGTTGAAATCCATCCAGTAGTTTCTGAGGAGAAGATTTTTAAAGAAAAAGTTTACGGACGCACGCACGGACGCACGCACGCACTGACGCACGACGGACACACCGCCATGACAATAGCTAAAAATGAAAGTGAGGCTATGACGTCATGCGGACTGATTCTATAACGGCGAACCCTGTCTATTTTTAGCACAAATTCATTGCTATTGCTTAGTTTCAGATTCTGAAAAACCAGCAGATAGTCAAATGTCTTTTTCTCTGGAAATTAGATTTTCACCCCTGTTGTCTGTATCAATTGATAGTAGCTAGACAGATTGTGTCCAATCCAGACTTGATGGCTTATATATGGGCATTTCATATAATTGGATAGATTTGTCTCATTCATTGCACGGCCCCTCAGGCCGTGCATAATAAGGTGAGTTTGGGAATGTCAGTGGTGTCGGATATAAGCTAATATAATCCTTTCTGTTCGCAATGATTTGTTATCTCCATAATCAATGGCTATGTTCATTTGAGAGGCAAGGATATTAATATAAGTAAGAGTAAAGAAAGGATGTTTATCACAAAAGTTCGTTAAAGGATCTTTCTGTTGAGTTTATTCTGTGTTTCGAAAATGAAAACTCCCTTCTATTTCTAGCCTATCACATAAATTCCGTTTTATCTTTTAACCATTAATCACATTAACAGCTTTGAGGGGCGTTCAGAATGTATCCCGTTTGTGCTGTAATGCATAGTATGCAATTATTTTTTTATCTAACCTTTGCCCTACTGATCTTATTGTTTGTCTTAAGTTTTCATCATATAATCAAGCAGAAAGCAGCCAATATGTAGACTAGGATCAGATTGCATTGCTGACTAGACTAATCTTAATCTATATTGTCTACCGTAGCTTTGGTCACATCAGGAATATCATGTAAATAATAGGAAGGTTTAAAGCTTTAATTATTTTGTTGTCTGCAACAGTTTTGGAATTAGAGCAGTAAATAAAGGTTCGCTTTTTGGAAAAGGATTGCACAGTGCGAGTGGTGAGCTATGTAGGACAATCAGGTGACCGAGCGTGACTGGGTCAATCCAGAGCTCCAGAGATAATTTTTTAACTCTTTCTCAAACATAACATTGTGTCTATGTCTTTGTTAATCCTTTGACAAACAATGAAACTTCAGTTTGAAATGTGCTGCAGATGACAAATGGATATTAAAAAAGAAAGGATTGGTGTAAAATGTAGCACTGTAAATATTGAGGCAAAGAGGGAAATAATGATATTGTGCATTTACTTCTTTTGCCGCAATGTTTCGTCAACTCCGTTCCTATAAGGAACGTCAACATCAGGTATTGTTCGTGATAGGAATCGTTAAGATAAGATTGAGAGAGAAGAAGATTTAGTTATTTCGATAGTCACGTCAACTAGGCCTACCAGTCTAAAATATTCGTAAATTCTTTTACAAATTTTCATTAACACTATACAGGAAGTAACAAACAAAAAGGGGGTAAAGACATACCCCTGCAAAAGAAGTTCAAGAACTGTTCTAGAATGTTCTAAAACATCAGCTTTAGAACGTTCTAGAACCAGTTATAGAATCAGTTCTTGAACCCAAGTTCCTGAACTGAAGTTCTAGAACTGTCACTTAATGTTCTACAACTTAGTTTTGAACTAGTTCTAGGACCAGTTCTTGAACGTTAAATGGCATTTCTTAAACTCAAAAGTTCTAGAACTGATTCAATAATTAGTTCAAGAACCAGTTCTTGAACGTTAAATGCAGTTTTAGAACTTACTGTTCTAGTACTGGTTCTATAACCAGTTTACTTCACAATACGTATGTGGGTGGGAAAAGGTGAAAATAAACATTTAAAGGGGGGTCCTGGGACCTAAGTTTTCCAATAATATTCGTAGTATAAATAGATACATAAAGGGGACATCTTTTGCCGAAAAGTTTGAATGAAACGGACATTTGGTTTGGTGTATATTGTACATGTTTATTGAAAGTTGGTGGGTAATTTTATTCACACCCATTGGTGAGAGACAAATGACTTTTTGTCAAATGTCAGAATGGATATTGGCCGGGCCGGGGTTCAAACTAGAGACCCCTGGATTGTTAGACTCCGATGTAACCGACTGGGGAAAACATCTACACGTTTCTATATTAAAGCGACATATTGGAATAATATTTTAGGCCAGTACTAAAATAATTTGTCAGCGCAAAGTTATTAGGAATTTTGATAGCTGGTCGGGAAAACGAGTCATGGGCCGTTTAATACACGACAAGAGGACCATGATGGTCCTACATCGCTCACCTGAACCAATATGATATGAGACACAGTTTTTGTTTGAATCAATGAATATTTGTGATTGTAAGACTGAAAACAAACTTATGGACATCAACTGTATTTCATCCACTTAGGTCAATATATCTGGTTGTGAAGAGTGAAAACAAAGTAAAAAACGAGAATTTTGTTAAATTCAAGGGCAGATAACTCAGCAACTGTTTGTCTAATTCTGCTGAATTTCAAACTCATCCATCATCTTATGGTAATCAACCATTATATCCAAGATCCAAGTTTTGTTTTGATTGGTCACCATTTGTGATTGCTAGAGTAAAAACAAAGTCGAAAACAGCAATTTCGTCAAATTCATGTATTATTATAACTCACTACTTTTTCATCCAATCAGACTGAAATTCAAAGTTATCTAAGATCTTATGGTCACCAACATAATTTGTAAGTCTTGATTGGTCGATAATTGTAAAGGCCAGAGAGTAAACAAAGTCGAAAAACAGTCGATAACAACAATTTTGTCAAATTCAAGGGCATATAACTCACGACTTTCTCATCCAATCACACCAAAATTCAATGTCATGCAGGATCTAATGGTCATCAACATTATGTACAAATTTTATCTTAATTGGTCACTTAATTGGTAGATGCTACAGTGTAAACAAAGTCAAAAACAGTCGAAACGGCAATTTTGTCGAATTCAACGGCATATAAATCATGATTTTTTTTAACCGATTAAGCTGAAAATCAAACCCATCTGACATCTTATGGTCCTTAACATTGTGGCAAAGTTTTGTCTTGATTGGCCAATAATTGTAGATGCTAGAGAGTAAACAATGTCAAAAACAGCAATTTTGTCAAATTCGAGAGCAGATAACTCCAGACTTTCTAGTTCGATCAAACCAAAATACAAGATCTAATAGTCACTAAGTCATCCAAGTTTTGTTTTGATTGGTCAATAATTGTAGATGCTATAGTGTAAACAAAGTCGAAAACAGTAAAAAAAAAAAAACCCCGACAATTTTGTCAAATTCAAGGGCAGATAACTCAATACGTTTTGGTCCGATCAAACCAAAAATCACTCTCATTTGAGATCTTATGGTCCCCAACATTGTGTCCAGCTTTTGTATTGGTTGGTCAATATTTATAGATTCTAGAGTGTACAAAATGTCAAAAGTAGCTATTTTTTTACATTCAAGGGCAGAAAACTCTAGACTTTCTGGTCCGATCTGACCCAAAATCAAACTCATCTGAGAGCGAATGGTCATACATATTTTGACCTGGTTTGGTCAAGATTGCCTTATATTTGTAGATGCTAGAGTATAAACACCAAATTGTTGACAGACGGACGGACAGACAGACATACGGACGGCAGAAAAAAGTGATCACAATAGCTCACCTTGAGCACTTTGTGCTTAGTTGAGCTAAAAACCCATGACAAATTGTGGAATAAATTACAAAATACATTTTTTCTGGATTTCCTTCGCACAGAAAGGCATAAATAATTACTTAGCTTAAAATTTAGCTGGCCTCAGAAGAAAGTACTACAAATAAGCTATTGCGACCAGGTTTGTCTGTTTTCTGCCCGTCTGTCTGCTCGTCTATAATATCCAGGTTTACACTCTAGAATCCACAAATATCATTAGATCTTCTCCAAACTTTGTCAAAATGTGTATGGTCATAAACCCTTGTGTAAGATTGATTTTGTAGAAATCTGTAGAAAGTGCTGCGTTATGTGCCCTTGAATGTCATAAAATGCCATTTTTGACAATTTTGGCGTAATACATACAAATATTGCACAATCAAATGTAAAGCAAAAGACAAATGTTTGCATGTACGTCTTGGGTGAGTTAGAATATTATCCAGATTGAAAATGCAAATTCTGAGTTATCTGCCCTTGATTTGGCAAAATTGCCTTTTTCGGCTTAAAGTGTTCAGTGGAACCTACTATGGTCACCTATCGTAAAACGGCCTGTCCTTTCACAATTTAAATAAGCACTTAATGCTTTTTAGGACTGGTGAAGACACATGATGCTGGTTGAAAGGGGATAAAGTAAAGTAGTACTGTTGATAGTCTAAAACTCTCTTACCATTACTGTAGAGTAGAGTACCAGCAGGGTCAATTTGTAAAACTATACATGTACTTCAAAGTAAAAAAATGCTTCTCATGTCAATTCACCCTACCAACTTTGTTAGCCATTATCTCCAAAAACAAGCCCTCACTATTCTTACACCTAGATAATAGAGATATGATTGTAACCCTACCAGTTCACAGACATTAAAGAAATTAGACAGTCCTGGCGGCCTGGAAGCGCTCCACAGGCCTGATTGTTTGTCTTGTTGAATGCAATTTCAGAGGTTCAGGCTGCACAAACAACCAAATGCATGCATGACCAAGCTAAAAATTACACACAAGTAAGATCGTATGGTCAGTAAGATTTCTGTGAAAGTTCTGTATTGATTAAATAATACTAATGGTTGTAAAAGTGAAAATAAAAGTGAAAATAAAGCCGAAAATGGCAATTTTGTCAATAGCAAGGGCACATAACTCATATAAAATTGAGATCAAGCTGAAAATTATACCAAGGCAAGATCTTATAGTCACCAACATTCTGTACAAATTTTGTCTTGATTAGTCAATATTTGTAGTTGCTAGAGTGAAAACAAAGTCAAAATAGAGTCGAAAATGACAATGTTGTCAATTTCAAGGGCACATAACTCATGATGTAAAATTCAGATTAAACTGAAAATTAATCCAAGGCAAGATCTTATGGTCACCAACATTCTGATTCAGTTTTGTCTTGATTGGTCAATATTTGTAGTTGCTAGAGTGAAATCAATGTCAAAATAGAGCCGAAAATGTGATTTTGTCAATATCAAGGGCATATAACTCATGATGTTGAGTTCATCTAGCTTAAAATTATACCAAAGCAAGATCTTATGGTCATCAATATTCTGTTCAAGTATTGTCTAGATCGGTCAATATTCGTATTTGCTAGAGTGAAAACAAAGTTAAAATAGAGCCGAAAATGGCAATTTTGTCAATTTCAAGGGCACATAACTCATGATGTAAAATTCAGATCAAGCTGAAAATTATACCAAGGCAATATCTTATAGTCACCAACATTCAGTTTTAGTTTTGTCTTGATTAATTAATATTTGTGGAATTTAGAGTAAAATTAAAGTCAAAACCAGCTATTTTTGACATTCAAGGGCAGATAACTCATGTTATTCTGATTAAATCCAAATTCTTTGAAGGAATCTGAGAGAGGGTCACCCAAGAATCATTCTTGTGAAGTTTGATTGAAATCCATCTGGTAGTTTCTGAGAAGAAGATTTTTTTAAAGAAAAAGTTTACGGACAGACGCACGCACGGACGCACGACGGACACACCGCCATGACAATAGCCCGCTGGCCTGTCGGCCAGTGGAGCTAAAAACTATTGTTTGATCCCTTGGAATTTAACCATAATGCGGAAAAATTCGGGGGACTAATTTATTTAGGCCGTGCTTCATCTTATGCTGCATCATGCAGCAATTTTGTACTTGTAGGTATTGAGGTTCAATTTTGGATAAGAAAAAAAAGTTGCAGTATGTTGCAGTCTGGGCATCGATAAATTTTTCCCAGACCCACAGTTCCCAAAGGGCAAAATGTTTGACTATTTATCAGAATTTTATCCTTTCTGTCATTGTTTTCTGAGACTGTAAATATTACAGGCATCAAAAGAGCAGGCCTTGTTTGGAAAAGGATTTATCATCAATTGTCATCTGCAACAGCTTCATTGATGGGCCAATTGGTAAAAAAGATGTTATATTCTGATTTTTTTCGGGAGAAAGGGCGGAGCCTAGTAAACGGTTATTACATTGAAGATTGAGGAGAAACAGCGTTTTCAATTAGCGGTAAATCGTCGGTGTTAATGCAAATTATTGTAACTGCAGCTTGAATCAAGCTGTATTTACGAGGTTTTTTAATAATACGTTTTACAATTGCACAGTCTTTCAATTTCGAAATGTTTTCATGCTCGTGCCGCACGTTTTTCCCCTATGTTAACCAAGGTATCGAGAAGTAAACTCGTCGAATAACCTTTTGGCTTAGCCACACCCTTTCAGGTGAATAAAAACGCAATATATCTTTCTTTGGGTATAGTAACATCTGTTTTGTTATCAACATTTTTTTAACAGTTTTCCAATTTTGTCATCAGTCAAGGACAACTATGCCAGATCTAGTCAATTCTCGCAAGATAAATTAAGTTACTTTTTTAGGCCAGGATCAGGAAAGAGGTCAATTACAGGGATTGAGACCACTGTGTCCAGATCAGTCTGTACCTTAAAGGCAGAATAACACTTAACATCTAGCAAATTTTCGAGAACTTCGTACAAATAAAAAATAAATATATAATATTAAAATATGGTCTTTAAATTGCATATATGCCAAATCTTAGCTTTCTACCTTGTGTATTGGCTTAGATGTCGACGGATTTAAAACCCCATGATTTGTTGTCCCAGGGATAATATTTACAATAATGGAACATATGTGGTTTTAAATCCGTCGACATCCTAGCCAATACACAAGATAGAAAGCTAAGATTTGGCATAGATGCAATTTAAAGGACATATTTTCATAATACATATTTATTTTGTACGAAGTTCTCAGAAAATTTGCATGATTTTAAGTGCCATTCCCCCTTTAATTAAAGCAGATCTGGATCAATGCTGCTGTCTCACAGTTGCCACTGGTCATGAATACTCTATTAGAGAACAACATGTCAGTCTGGGTCAGACTTGTGTCAATGCTGGCTGATCTGGACCCATGTTCTTCAATGCAATAAGGGGCCCATTTCCTGATCCAAGTATATGAGTGTGGGTGCACTGCAATAAATCATGACCAGGTCATGGCTTTCAAAATGATAATGCTTTTTTTCATGGTGACTGGCATGTTATGCACACATTGTCTGATTCTGATTGACAATGCATGAAGACTTGCACAAACCATAACATTCGATTGTTCAAACATAAATCTGAAGGGCATATTAGCCTGAAATGTTATCAAAGCCTTCAAGATTTTTGCATTAGAGTCAGTGATTAATTAAATAGGTTTTAAGCGGAAGCTGGAGTATCTTACTATGGATTCCTATTCTTTACCAAGTACTACCACAACATTCTTTCCCAGCCGCCAGCTGCTCTCTCACATAGATTTCGGAATATCCACCATTGGTGGAAGACAAATATCTGAAAGGGTATTTTCAGCAGCCGCAGATTAAACCAAAGACCTCATGAGTGATAGTCTGATTCCTTACCAACTGCCCTATGGCCACGGCCCTTGTTAAAATGGTACCCCTAACATTCTATTCCCTTAGAATTTAGACCGACCTACAGATGAACTTCTTTTGAAGCATATCGTCTATGTATCAGATAGAAGCTGTATAGTAGATTCTATGCGATATAAATGTTCAAAAGGCGCAGCCTTTGAACATTTATGTCGCGTAGAATCTACCATACAGACTCTATCTGACTTAGTGTTTGTCAACCAATGAAAACATACGCTTCTACTGTCATTATTACATCATTTTTCATAACTGCACAGGAAACGGGGGCGTGGCTATGTATATCCGTGACAGGCAGTGCGTTTATGTGAAATATAGCGCCACAATTTTCAAATATAATACAATTTCATTGGTCCAAAAACTAGGACGAACACTAATGTCACTTTTCTTTGAAAACCTCGTAACTGCAGCTTAACACAAGCTGCAGTTACGAAGTTTTCAAAGAAAAGCGACGATGTAGTCAACCAATATGGTGCAGAAATGAAATCAATATCCCGTAATGGTCAAGCTGCTAGAATGATTACTAGCCTGTGAAACTTGTCCAAATAATGACCCGACAAATGCAGCACTTTATTTCTGGTTTCCCAATTGTCTGTCAGCATTTTATATGCTCTAAATGCAGGCGATTTAAGGTATAGTTACATGTTTTTAGCAGCTTGACAATATTATTATTCATGATCATTTACTCACTGAGTACATGCCTTTGCTGCTTCCTATCCCTCTAAAATCAAGTTGACTGTTAACATGCTGTTGGTAAATTTTTACTCCTATAGGATAAATACTTTTTTTCAAGATATAGATCCAGTCTATAAACTGACATAATTAAAGTCAGACTGCACTTATGTATGTGCAATCACATCTTTGCTATTAATTAAAGAGTCAGTTGTGTATTGTAAATTGATCTTATATCCAAAAAGGAAGTAAAAGTAATTTTCAATAAATGTCAAAAAATTTTAAATAGAAATTGGTACATTTTTAAAGCATACAACTTAGGAGGCGTGCTGTCAAAAGAAAACTTTTATTCCCCAACTAATGAACCTGTCAAAATGAGATATTCATACTATACCAAGACCAACTTAAAATATTTCTTAAATGCTACCTTACAGTATGTAAGGCAACTGAAGGGATAAATGAATCAATTACAAGGCACTATTGTGACCTCCCATCCAAACAAATTAGTCCTATAATTAAATGAGATTACTAAACTGGATTTCAGGGAAACCTTATTACCATAATCTATCTTCTTGTCTAAGATTGCAGGTCTAAGTCACAGATCTATAATTCCCACTTGTCATGCTGAAAATATTTAAACAATTCTGCATTGAGTTCAATTTGTAGCTCAAAATGATGAAATGTTCAAACACAAACAACATACAATATAAATGTAATTGTGCATGCATATTTTGGTCGTTCTTGCCAGTTTTTCCTAACCAGTGCATAGATTCAAGTATTCTACCCCATCTAATATCAAAGAAATTAAAGTCTCAATTAATTTGACGTTTGCAGCAGATTTTCATTGCACATGCTACCTCCAGTCTCCATAATTGTCAGGTTAGGTACTATGTTATTCATTCAAACAGTCTTAAATTTCATCTAAGGGAAGGGTGAAACTACAGGAGCTTTAAAGTAATGGGATTATTGATGCAGCAGCATCTTGACCCTGGTCATTTCCATTTCTCGCCTCAAATAGCTTGTTAAACCTGCATTTCTCATTGACTGCACATGCAGGGGTCAATCTAAGGCAGAGTTTTCTGCGCTACAGCTTAAATGACTAACAAGATGCTGCTTAAACCCTTCCCATGTGATCTTATGATGGTGAAAACAAAATGGCCCACCATGTTAGATAACATTAAGGTCATATCACAGTCGGAGCACATCCAAAGAATGGTCAGTTGACTTGTACAGCATATTTTGGACATGATGTGGACCAGGGCTCCGGAAATTTCGAAATCTGAATCGGTCCACGTCGTAATTCATCTTTCCCCCCCCCCTCCCCCCCCCCCCCCCCCGCCGATGCAATAGGACAAAAAAAAACTAACACACACTCACACACACATCATTTGTCATATCTTTCTCCCATTCATACAACAATTCGGGCTACCTTCTCTTTCATGTTTCAATTTCCGATGATCAAACTAAATTGTGATCTGTAGCACGAGTGAAAGGTGCACGAAAACTAGTGACAAATTTCTACTTTCACTTTGTTAAAACGCCGTAATTGCATAATTAGGCACTTCCGGCAGTTTCGTCTATGTTATGTTGGGAATGACAAATAATTTAATCACTCTTACGTGAAATAATGAAATCGCTGTAAGGCGACATCTGAAGTTCTTTCCTATTTAGTTTTGAAAACGCGCGGAGTGTTTGAGATGTTCCCCAACTATAAAACATCATGTGATCCGATGTAGGTCAAACGGATCTAATTACCCCCCTCGTATAAATCATATTTACGTCACAAATTGTATTTACGTCACGCTATTTTGTGGTTTGAATGTGGATTTTTATGTCCAGATGAATAATAAATATTAATTGAACAAGAAACAACAGATGTAATTCACGTCTGCTATGGCTGATAGAAATCTCGCGAGTGACACGCTAAGTAGATAGATCTAGGAATTGTGTTTCTAAGCTTTTTTCTTTAAGTATTTGTGAATGTACCACCGACTCAGCGTAAATAAAATCTAGTAGATTATTCACGAACGTTCTGTGTGATTTTTTAACTTCCAAAACGATCGAGGAAAGGTTTAAATTTGCAGACTTCAACTGAAGCCTTGATACGTCATCTCTCGTAATCACGCACCTGCATGGTGTCTCGCGCGCAGTTTGTAAACAAACTATCGTAATTGTTGCCTTATTTGGAAAAAAGATCAGCTCACGTGATCAATTCGAAACCGAAAACTGTGGTTGGGAGAATAGAAATCTCAAAGGACGGATTCACATACTGGTACCCATCGGATGATGATTTATACAACATAGTGAGATCAGAGACGGGAACCAGTCTAGTGTTTGGCAAAGACCTCAATCCGAGATCATTCATCCGTGAATCTTCAGGTAACTGCTAGCATGCCTGCGGGTTAATTATCGGTTTCTGGCACCTCCTAATCTTGGTGTAAAACCCTTGATTTCGTTACTTTTCATGTTGATTTTTATGAATTCTGGACAATTTTTGGACCGATTTTGTCAGCTAATTTGATGATTTCAATCGGTCTCAGAAGTTGAAATCCAGTCCAGACCGACATTTTATCGGATTTCCGGAGCCCTGATGTGGACGTGGAATTGTATGTGACCATGCCATTCAAAAGGAGAAAACTGTCAGTCAATTTTTTTCTTAGAATGAATAAAAGAATGTTGATAGGTCATTGGCCTATAATATTTCTGTTTTCTCCCGTTACTCAAATTAACTAGCTAATTAGCAGGACTAATTAGCAAGCAGGGTGACTGTGGCCTTAAATGTTTTCTATGATGTTATCTAGAGATTAACACAGATATCAGGTGTAATCAGTGCTCATTAATTATGCAATTACCTTGTCCAAACAGGTATTTATTTATCATGACTCATTTGTAACTTATCCCCAAAATCTTGCATAATTGAAATCTTGGTATTTTTGTATTCTCCTAATGGCATATTAAACATCAGCGGGATATGAAATTCATTGACTCCAGCACTTAATGGAGCCAGTTCATTGAGCACAATTCTTATAATGTGATTGTTCAGAACCCTAACAACAGTAGAAACCAGTATCATAATTATATGAATGGTGACATTTGAAAATGCCATCACTGCAGATGACATGGTTAGGTGCACCGCATAAAGAGTATACACTGCCCTCCAAAAGTTCCTTCACACTCAAGTTTAATTTTACTGAAATCAATGTAATACCTCACTTGTAAAGAAGCAAATCCTTGTGTCACGTAAAATAATTTTGCAAAAACGGGTTTTCCCTGTCTATGGAGAATACTTCTGAGGTCTAGTTGTCAATGATACCCAGACTACTAAAAGATGAAATCGCAGAATAGGTCACATTTTCCGAACTTTGAAAATATGTGAAAAACACCCACTGAACGCAGTGTCATGGGAAAGTCCCATCACCAAGCAATTTTGTTTCAATTTTTGCAAATATCTGTTCAAAAATGTATTATCTAAAATGTATCAACAAAAATACAAAATAAATTTCATTTTAGTAAAGTTTATGACTGGTATGCAAAGGGAGCATTTTTGACGAATTTTCAATTTTCAGATTCTGAAGCCTCTATCAAGTTTCGGACATCCATCACAATAATTTTCAATGGATAACATAATTATGAAATTTTCTTTACAAGGACAAAGCAAAGTTTTGAAAAAATACTACATTTCAACTTAGACAACTATTTCTGAAGAAGATAGGTATTTACATGGATTATAGAACAAGAAAATATCAGTGTGAAGGAACTTTTGGAGGGCAGTGTATAACATTGCAGCCTCTTATCACATTCGACTATTCATCATCATACAAGGAAATGGGAGTTAACCATATAACATGCTCATGCAATGAGCTAGAGTAAAACCTGTTACTTGTGACTTCATGCAGGTGGAATGTTGATTATATATCATAGTTAAACGTTTTTTACCTGGTATTTTCTGTAAGAACTTTTTGTCAGGAGAAAGCAGGTCAAGGCAAACATGAAAATTTGTACTAGAAAGTTTTTTGTGTACAAGAAAGTATTTCTCAGGAAAGTTTTTTTTTTATATTTGGCATGCAACAAATAATTTGTTCTCAATTGATAGCTAAATAAACCGAAAATTTGAGCTGGGCCAAATTCAAAGAAGAATGCCAAAATGAATGTTTCTAAAAATGCAGAAAATTGGATGCCATGCCATTGAAAACATTGATGGAATGTGAAAACTACAGCTTCCCAGAGTGGCACTTATACGCTAAAAATGGGCTTGTCAGCGATATAAGGCTTTTTCTTCCAATTCATGGCCAGATAATTCAAGAACGACATGAAGAGTGCATGGGTCTGAATTCTTTAACCCTTTCCCAAACGACAAAATTTTAGGGTGATCGATCCACTTCAAAAACTGCCACAAAAGACAAAATGGATGTTATTAAAGATAGAACTTGTGTAAAATATGGCCAAGAAAATAATGAGACAAATGGAGATACTGCTGGTTATCAGCAGTTTCTTCTTTTGTTTCAATGTTTTCCCAAGCCTTTTCTATTATGGACGTCAAAACCAGGTCTTGTTTGGGAAAGGGTTAAGTCGTTTGCACAACTATAGGTACTATGGAGATTCAAATTGTGATAAGTTTGATCAAATGCCGTTTGAAACTGTAGAAGTTGCGCATATAAGAAATTGCTAATGAATGGACAGACTGAAAACCAGGACCAAAACAATACAATCGGTTGTACGAAAATATTCAATGGGCAAGCCGAGTATCTTGAATCAGAAAATCTGTGAAAGTGATATTAACCCTTACCAAAACAAATCCTAGCTTTGGTGTCCCTAATATAGTAGGCTTGAGGAAACATTTAGACAAAAAAAGAAAAAGCTGATAACAATTATTTTCTCCTTTTGTCTCAATATTTTCTGGGCTTTATTGCAAACAAACTCTTTCTCTACAAACATCATTCTGCTTTTTGGTCTGCAGCAGGTTTTAAAACCCCAAAAAATTGCTGTGTGGGAAAGGGTTAGTGTGATATTTCCAGAGAAGCAGAGCAGAATCATGTGTTTTAACCCTTTCCCAAACGACAACATTTTAGGGTGCTCCAAATTGAAAGTTCAGCTGCAGACAACAAAATAAATGTTGATAAAGGTTATATTTGTGTAAAATATACCATAGAAAATATTGAGGCAAAAGGAGAAACTGCTGGTTATCAGCAGTTTCTTCTTTTATCTCAATGTTTTCCCTAACCTATTCTATTAGGGACATCAAAACCAGGTCTTGTTTGGGAAAGGGTTAAGTAGTACAGGTAATACATCTACCACACCTCTGACATAATCTATTTTTGTGTTGATTATTTTTTCATGATGAATATTAATAGCTTGGTTAGATTCTAGCAGAAAATTCAGCTAATCTTTATTAATAGCTTGGTTGTAACAAAGAGTATGCAATAGGTTTTTTTGCTGTTGGCGTTATTTTGAAGTTAATGAAATGTTGTTATTTGTTGCTGTTGTTGTTGCTGTTGCGTTTGCAGTTGCTGCTGCTGCTGCTGATGATGGTGGTGGTGGTGGAGGTGGTTAAAGCTTTTTTGCTAGGATCTGGGTATGACAAAGGTTAAGAAATTAAAACCCATTTCTTTTCAGCAAATTTTACTTCAAAACAAATTGAGCAAGGATCTGGAAAAACGTCCCGTACAGCATTTTTAATAACTGAGTTTTAAGATCAGCCTGTTGTCAAATGGAGTTCAATATGCATCCATGCTGCTCTCATTAAGTTACTATAGGTTGTGAAGAAGCTATTAGAGAACATTATGTGGATGCTGATCAGACTGTGCGTATGCACAGGCTGATCTGGATTTATGCTGAGCTCAAAAGCCTTAAGGGACGTTTTTCCAGATCCTGGCTCAATTATTTTCTTCTTAATTGCTATTGACCTATCCTCCCTTGTCTGATAGAGTCATCAAGAAAAGATGTGTGTTGTTGTCACTTGGTTTTAAGAGGTTTCCGCATGAAACTGTCAAGGAAAATTGATCTTCATTTTCCAATTAATGGTTTTCTTTGCTACCCTTTCTGTGTCAGTGTCTTTTCTTTCTCTTACAAACAAAACACCAGAACATTAAATGTTGTTGATGTCATTTTCAGATACAGAAGGATTCCAAAAGCACATTCAATAGATAAGGTATTGGTTCACATACAACAGTTACTAATCTTCCAAATTCATACAAACTTATAAGCAATATGCTTTTACTCAAACCACTGATCATACAATTTGCAAAACCAAAGGTTAATGATATAATGTAAGGCAACAATTTGCAAACATCCTGCAGCTGCCTTTGAATTTTGAAGTTTTTGCCACAATATTTCAATAGAATGCAGACAGTGTAGGCTGAGATAAAACTGCACACCTGTGCAGGCTGATCTTAGTTTATGCTGTCTGCCAAAGCTTTAGTCACAAGAGCAATATGACATGAATGGCATGAGAAGGGTTAATTTGTCTCCCTGATGATTTTCATAAAAATAAGGATGAAAGGTGAAAGGTTGATTATCTCCCATCAAAGACATCAAGACACTAACAGCTGGCACAACAGAACCAGGAAAAAATCTTAACTCTTTCCCAAACGACAAATTTTCAGGGCCCTCCAATTTGAAAGCTGCTGCAGACGACAAAATTAAGATTGAAAGCCACATGGATTTGTATAAAATATAACAGAAAATGTTGAGGCAAAAGGAGAAACTGCTGATTTTCAGCAGTTTCTTCTTTTGTCTCAATGTTTTCCCAAATCTATTCTATTAGGGACGTCTAAACCTGGAGGTCTTGTTTGGGAAAGGGTTTATACCTTTACCAGACAGCAAAAGTTTAGACTGTTTCAAATTCAAAGACATTGCTGATGAAAATTTCAAGTGGATGAAATTTTACATTTCTTGCTCTTTCTGGATGAAAATAATTGTGGGAAGCAATTTCTTCATTTTCTACATTCTTTTTCTGGGGTCTTCATCTTGTGGCCGCATCAAAAAGCATCATTTTGTGGGAATGGTTTAATCTAGCACATATTTTAAGAACAAAACCCTAGTCTGTCGGTACAATTGCACAAGATGCCATGTTTAAAATCAATAAGCTTTACGCTGGCGGAATTCTAAGGTGCATGAATTTGCAGGATCTTTTTCTCATTAATATCCGCAGATTCATTGAACCATAAGAACTAAGACATGTTTATACACCTGTCACAATGGTTTTTACAGGCTATGCTACCTGCTCCCTCAACAAGATTTGATGAATGACAAAGAACAACTGGTGTGCCTGCCACAGATTAAGGGGGAATGCTCCAGTTTTTCGGAACACTCGGTCATTACTGTAGTAAATTAAATGTTTCGTACCAATATGTTTCGCTACCATATTTTTAATAATATAACACATCATTTCAATTTACCGTTTTCGACGGTAAAAGTGTTTTTATTATGCGAAACTGATTTCCTCAAGATGGAAATCGATTATTTAGAGCAAGACAGTCGTAAGTGTGTATGTAGTTACCACTGTTTTGCGTCATTTTATTCATGCGTAGCTGATAAAAATTGCTGTAAAACACTAATAAGTGCGCTGACCTATACATTTTCTTTTTGAATTATTACCAGGACATGTTGCTTAATACAATGATGGAGTTTTATCAAATTCTATTATGTAGAACTTGAAATATTTCCGAAAATATGCAAATTTTTACACAAAACACTCAAGCTTCGTTGATCTAACTGAACATGTGAGCATGCTGTTTTATACATAATAATTTTATAATAGCACATATTCTGGGTTTTCTGTTCTTATTAAATGCAAGACGTTACTTTAAATCCGTTTTCCGGACAAAACGATGAATATACAACATTTTATTAGCATTTTAGTCACCTTGGATAGGTGCGAGAAATTGTGCATTTTTTCGCTGTAGGGGTATGTGATACGAATGCCTATAAAATTCAAACAAGATCGCTGACCACCCATTTTTATTTCATTTTTCAATTTGTAATAACATGTAATTTTAACATACAAAATATAAATAAATTCTATTATTGGGAAAAAATTTAGGAAACTGGAGCATTCCCCCTTAACCTGCTTTATTGACTTGATTTGTCATATGGTTTTGTGTTTTGATGTTTCTTGCTTGCCTTTTTTCTTTTCCTCTATTTAGCTCTCTTAATTTTCTTTTACGGGGTACTCCTGCTTTGGCTGTTGTTGAGCATTGAGCTTTCTAATTAACCCATTAACAAATGGCAAAATTTTAGACTATTCCAAATTCAGTAAGAGATGTTCAAGATGACAATTTCAAGTGATATAATTTTACATTTGTTAGTCTTCCTGGGAAGAAAACATCGTGGAAAATGAAGAAATTGCTTGTGACAAGCAATTTCTTCATTTTCCACAATGTTTTTCAACACCATTATCTGTAGGGCATCAGAAGGCTTTAATATGTCACAATGGTTTTTACAGGCTCAGCTACCTGCTCCCTCAACAAGAATTGATGAATGACAAAGAACAACTGGTGTGCCTGCCACAGATTAACCTGCTTTATTGACTTGATTTGTCAAACAGTTTTGTGTTTTGATGTTTTTTGCTTGCCTTTTTTCTTTTCCTCTATTTAGCTCTCTTCATTTCTTTTTAGGGTACTCCAACTTGCTGATTATAATTTAATCATTATATCAAAACAAGCTGGTGCATGAGCACCCCTGCGAAATGAGGTTCATGAAATCATGCACTTTTCATGCCAAACATGAATTATTCATGAACTGACCTTAAACAGTTCCTGATTCCTGTTCATGAACATTTGAAGATGAACTATCCCTGAAACAAGTTCATGAATAGTTCATGGGTAAATGAAGAATGAAGACAACAAGTCATAAAATCTTCCAAGTTTGAATGAACTGATTAAGAACTATTGATGAATCCAATAAAGTTCTTGATAGGTTCATAAGATGTCCGAATTGTGCACTAAGAACTCATTAAGAACTCCTAAAGAATCTGGTGCAGTTCGAAAAAAACATGAACTGTTCATGAATTAATCACAGATTGTTTAAATGAACTGATAAAGAACTGTTTATGAATCCGATGAAGTTCTTAATCAGCTCATAAGATGTCCATATTGAGCATAAAGAACTCATTAAGAACTCCTAAAGAATCTGGTACAATTTGAAAAAAACATGAACTGATCATGAATTAATAATGGATTATTTCAGTTCTTAAAATCACTAACATGTCACTAATACATGTCCATAGTTTGAATAACCAATTACCAAATGACAAAATGTTGGTGTAGTCCAATTTGAAAGCTGTTGCAGACTACAAAATGGATGTTGAAAAAGATGGGCTTTTGGTTCAATATAGCATGGAAAATATTGAGACAAAAGAAGAAAATGCTGATAATCAGCATTTTCTTCTTTTGCCTCAATGTTTTCCCAAGTCTTTTATATTAGGGACGTGAAAACCAGGTCTTGTTTGGGAAAGTGATAAAGAAATGATTAAGAACTGAATTAAAAATGGATTGTTACATTTCTTAAAAAAGGTACATTATAATATTTCAGAAGTGACTAAGAACTGATAAATAATCAGACCCAGTTTTGTAAATATTCTTAATGTGTCCATTTTGAAAAAACAAGAGCTGTCCGAAGACAGTGTGTTCAACTTTCTAAGTTGCTTAGTATAAAGGGGGCATAACTCCAAATATAGTGGAGCCAGGGTCATGGGCCCTGATAGTGAGGTAGAGGGTGTGATGATGAATAAGTATTCCAAGTTTGGGTTGAATCCCTTTGATAGTATGGAAGTTATTGATGATTGAAAAAACTTTAACCTTGGTTGCAACGCCAACGCCAACGCTCGGGTGACAGTATAAGCTCTCATTTTCTTCGAAAAGTCGAGCTAAAAAATGAACTAATCATGAATTGATAAAGGATTGTTACAGTTCTTAAAATGCTCTTAAAACGTTCATGATCTCCCAGTCTAATTTATGTTCCAGTCTATGACATGTGCTTTTGAAAATAATGGAGGGAATTTCGCTTGTCTGACTATTTTTCAAGAATTATGTTTTTGAGCAGAATTATCATATATATTGTTAGTTATTATCAAGTAATTAAGGAGCTCACTAAATGATAGAACCAAGGAAGACAACATTGGTAAGTGTTCTTTAGACTAAATATAACTAGAAATCTATCACTGAAGGTGATAAAAATACCCCCGCCACCAACTTTGTTGGGACAAGCGTTTTTGTTGAATCAGGAGCCATATTTAGAAATTGCCAATCCGATTTTTTGAAATTTGGTCAAATCAGGGGCCATAACTCAGAAAGTCTAGATCTGATGTTCGTGAAATGTGTGTCCTGCACATCTACAGGTGCTAATGCACACCTGTGCCAAGTATGAAGCAAATCGGACTGTAACTGTAGGAGGAGTTGTCCGGACAAGCATATTTTGGTCAAATCAGGGGCCATAACTCAGAAAGTATAGGTCCTTTGTTCATGAAATGTGCGTCTTGCACATCTACAGGTGCTAATGCACACCTGTGCTAAGTATGAAGCTAATCGGACAATACATGTAACTGTAGGAGGAGTTGTCCGGACAAGCATATTTTGGTCAAATCAGGGGCCATAACTCAAAAAGTAATGGTCAGATTTCCGTGAAATTTGCGTCTTGCACATCTACAGGTCCTAATGGACACCTGTGCCAAGTATGAAGCAAATCGGACAGTAAATGTAGGAGGAGTTGAGCGGACAAGCATTTTTTGGTCAAATCAGGGGCCATAACTCAGAAAGTATAAATCCTTTTTTCGTGAAATGTGCGTATTGCACATCTACAGGTGCTAATGCACACCTGTGCCAAGTATGAAGCTAATCGGACAGTAACTGTAGGAGGAGTTGTCCGGACAAGCATATTTTGGTCAAATCAGGGGCCATAACTCAAAAAGTAATGGTCAGATTTCCGTGAAATTTGCGTCTTGCACATCTACAGGTCCTAATGGACACCTGTGCCAAGTATGAAGCAAATCGGACAGTAAATGTAGGAGGAGTTGAGCGGACAAGCATTTTTTGGTCAAATCAGGGGCCATAACTCAGAAAGTATAAATCCTTTTTTCGTGAAATGTGCGTCTTGCACATCTACAGGTCCTAATGCACACCTGTGCCAAGTATGAATCGAATCGGACAGTAAATGTAGGAGGAGTTGACCGGACAAGCATTTTTTGGTCAAATCAGGGGCCGTAACTCAGAAAGTAATGGTGCGATCTTCATGAAATTTGCGTCTTGCACATCTTCAGGTCCTAATGTACACCTGTGCCAAGTATGAAGCAAATCGGACAGTAACTGTTGGAGGAGTTGACCGGACAAGCATTTTTTGGTCAAATCAGGGGCCGTAACTCAGAAAGTAATGGTGCGATCTTCATGAAATTTGCGTCTTGCACATCTACAGGTCCTAATGCACACCTGTGCCTAGTATGAAGCAAATCAGACAGTAACTGTAGGAGGAGTTGTCCGGACAAGCATTTTTTGGTCAAATCAGGGGCCATAACTAAAAAAGTAGCGGTCCGATTTCCGTGAAATTTGCGTCTTGCACATCTTCAGATCCCAATGCACACCTGTGCCAAGTATGAAGCAAATCGGACAGTAACTGTAGGAGAAGTTGTCCGGACAAGCATTTTTTGGTCAAATCAGGGGCCATAACTCAGAAAGTAATGGTCAGATTTCCGTGAAATTTGCGTCTTGCACATCTACAGGTCCTAATGCACACCTGTGCCAAGTATGAAGCTAATCGGACAGTAACTGTAGGAGGAGTTGTCCGGACAAGCATTTTTTGGTCAAATCAGGGGCCATAACTCAAAAAGTAGCGGTCCGATTTCCGTGAAATTTGCTTCTTGCACATCTACAGGTCACAATGAACACTTGTGCCAAGTATGAATTAAATCGGTTCACAAGTGTAGGAGGAGTTGTCCGGACAAAGTTTTGGAGACAGACCAACAAACCATCCAACCATCAAACCACTGGACTGACAGGTTGATTCCAGTATACCCCCTCCAAACTTCGTTTGCGGGGGTATAACAACCATCCAACCATCCAACCACTGGACCGACAGGTTGATTCCAGTATACCCCCTCCAAACTTCGTTTGCGGGGGTATAACAAATTCAAATGTTCATTTTTACCATTCCCCACCCACATAATTATCCTGTAAAATGAATATTATCATTTTGTTTCTATAAATAGGAATCATTGATTTTTAATGACCTGTTACTTATCACAGTTCTGAAACTACTTGTTCTACTCAAAGTTTTTCTAGTTTTGTTCTGTCAGCAACATATTTGTACAAATTGTTTTGTAAGTATTTTTATATGACCTTTGACATGTTTTTAAAAAGAAGTTAATGATCTGATCTTGTTGAGTTCATTAATTTTTGTCTTTAAAGAGTTCATGAACATTTCATGATTTTTTTAAAGAAAATAATTTTGTTTCTGGGACAGTTCATGAACTTTTATTCTCATGAACTGTTAAAGAATTGTTTCTAACAGAATTCCATTTGTCTCATTTGCACTTCACTTCTTGGACATGAACAGTTCATGAACTCATGTTCATGAAAAGCACCTGAACAGTTCTTGTTTGAGAGTTCATTACAAGTTCATGAACAGTTCATTATCTTATCACAGACTCTCAAGAAAGAACTAATCAAGAATTTTTCATGGATAAGAGTTCATGAATTGTTCATGTTCAAGATGTGAAGTGCAAATGAGACAATAGATTTCTATTTGAAAAAATCCTTGAATGGTTCATAAGAAGAAAAGTTCATGAACTGTCATTGAAAAGAAGAAAAAATATTTTCCTTAAAAAGTTCAAGAAATGCTCATGAACCGTTTAAAAACAAAAATTCATGAATTCAACTAGGCCAGTTCATGAACTCAGATTTTAAGAACTGATCAAGAATTGTCTCATTTGCAATTCATGGGCTAGTTAAGAACTTTTCATGGTCAAATGGAAATGAATTACCCATGAATTGTTCATGGGTAATTCATGAACAGTACCTCTTCATTTCGCAGGGGCATACTTAACCAAACGGTAAACTGGTTAGACTGATCCAAATTCAGAGGTGCTGTAGAGGAATGTAATTTTGCATCATGGTAAACAACATCCAATCCAACCCACCAGTTTCTCATAACACATTGATAATTTGTAAACAATGCCTTCAATTGTATGAGACAAATGGCATTTGTCAAATGTCATAAAGTATATGAGCCAACCTATGTGGATGGAGAAGCTGAATTGATAAGAATAAATTTCACCATGAAGCCATCAAGACTTGGCAAGAAAGCGGTGCATGCGAGGGGTTAAGTATAAACAATGTCTCATTAAATGTACCTACAAAGAAGAGATCTGATAAATTTGACAATAAACTAAAGTTTGAGTTTATTGGGGTTTTACGCCATTTTCAACTACCAGGGTCATACCGCGGCGGCTGGAGCACCTAACCGTGGGTTCCTGGTATTTCTCACACCAGTACAACCACAATATCCAAACCGAGCCTCCAGCTGCTCTCTCACATAGATGATTCACACCCATTGGTGAGAGACAAATGACTTTTGTCAAATGTCAGAATGGATACTGGCAATAAACTAAAGTAATTGCCTCTCTAATTTTTGTAATGACAACCTTTGATTTTTCTACACAAACTATGAAAACCTTTTTATCTTGATTGTTTTAATATAATTTTATGTCTTTGTAATTGTACAATGGATTTGGGTAATGGTCAAAAATATTTAGGCACAAAATTCTCATCAACTTTATAAAGAGCAAAATTTACCCAAAGATTATCATAAACCTAGATTATTTAATCATCATGAACCTAGATGTTTCTATTGTACTTTGTCTGTGGTCAAATTAATTTGGATAAAATTTGCTAAGAACCAGAATTTTGTTCCTAACATGTCTCTTAATTTTCTGGCTTATTAGCTCACCTGAGCACGAAGTGCTCGAGGTGAGCTATTGTGATCGCTTTTTGTCCGTCGTCCGTCCGTCTGTCCGTCTGTCCACAATTTGGTGTTTACACTCTAGCATCCACAAATATCAGTCAATCTTGACCAAACTTTGTCAAAACAAGTATGGTCATAAGTTCTCGGATGAGTTCGATTATGAGCCAGATCGGACCAGAAAGTGTGGAGTTATCTGCCCCTGAATGACGAAAAATGCTTTTTTAACTTTGTTTACACTCTAGCATCTACAATTATTGCCCAATCAATACAAAACTTGGATATAATATTGGAGACTATAGGATCTTGGATGAGTTCGATTTTCAGTCAGATCAGATGAAAAAGTCAAAAGTTATGTGCCCTTGAATTTTTCAAACTTGCCGTTTTCGACCGTTTTCGACCTTGTTTACACTCTAGAATCTACAATTATTGACCAATCAAGACAAATCTTGAACACAATGATGGAGACCATAAGATCTCAGATGATTTTAATTTTCAGTCTGATTAGACGAGAAAGTCGAGAGTTATGTGCCCTTGAATTTGACAAAATTGTCGTTTTTGACTGTTTTCGACCTTGTTTACACTCTAGAATCTACAATTATTGACCAATCAAGACAAATCTTGGACACAATGTTTGAGAAGATCTTGGATGAGTTTGATTTTCAGTGTGATCTGACAAAAAAGACTAGAGTTACGTGCCCTTGAATTTGATAAAATTGTCATTTTCGGCTGTTTTCGACATTGTTTATACTCTAGAATCTACATTTATTAATCAATCAAGACAAAACTTGGACACAAAGTTGGAGATCATAAGATCTCGGATGAGTTGAATTTTCAATCTGATAAGACAAGAAAGTCGAGACTTATGTGCCCTTGAATTTGACAAAATTGTCGTTTTTGACTGTTTTCGACCTTGTTTACACTCTAGAATTTTCAATTATTGTCCAATCAAGACAAATCTTGGACACAATGTTTGAGACCATAAGATCTTGGATGAGTGTGATTTTCAGTGTGATCTGACCAGAAAGAAGAGAGTTAGGTGCCCTTGAATTTGACAAAATTGTCATTTTTGACTGTTTTCGACCTTTTTTACACTCTAGAATCTACAATTATTGACCAATCAAGACAAATCTTGGACACAATGTTTGAGACCATGAGATTTTGGATGAGTTCAATTTTCAGTGTGATCTGACAAAAAAGACTAGAGTTACGTGCCCTTGAATTTGATAAAATTGTCATTTTCGGCTGTTTTCGACATTGTTTACACTCTAGAATCTACATTTATCAATCAATCAAGACAAAACTTGGACACAATGTTAGAGATCATAAGATCTCAGATGACTAGAATTTTCAATCTGATAAGACAAGAAAGTCGAGACTTATGTGCCCTTGAATTTGACAAAATTGTCGTTTTTGACTGTTTTCGACCTTGTTTACACTCTAGAATTTTCAATTATTGTCCAATCAAGACAAATCTTGGACACAATGTTTGAGACCATAAGATCTTGGATGAGTGTGATTTTCAGTGTGATCTGACCAGAAAATAGAGAGTTAGGTGCCCTTGAATTTGACAAAATTGTCGTTTTTGACTGTTTTCGACCTTTTTTACACTCTAGAATCTACAATTATTGACGAATCAAGACAAATCTTGGACACAATGTTTGAGACCATGAGATACTGGATGAGTTCAATTTTCAGTGTGATCTGACAAAAAAGACAAGAGTTACGTGCCCTTGAATTTGATAAAATTGTCATTTTCGGCTGTTTTCGACATTGTTTACACTCTAGAATCTACATTTATCAATCAATCAAGACAAAACTTGGACACAATGTTAGAGATCATAAGATCTCAGATGACTAGAATTTTCAATCTGATAAGACAAGAAAGTCCAGACTTATGTGCCCTTGAATTTGACAAAATTGTCGTTTTTGACTGTTTTCGACCTTGTTTACACTCTAGAATTTTCAGTTATTGTCCAATCAAGACAAATCTTGATTGTTTGAGAGGATAAGATTTCGGATGAGTTTGATTTTTAGTGTGATATGACCAGAAAGACGAAAGTTATGTGCCCTTGAATTTGATAAAATTGTCTTTTTCGGCTGTTTTCGACCTTGTTTACACTCTAGAATCTACAATTATCAATCAATCAAGACAAAACTTGGACACAATGTTTTGGACCATAATATGTTGGATGAGTTTGATTTTCAGTCTGATCCGATCAAAAAGTTGAGAGTTATGTGCCCTTGAATTTTAACAAAATAGCCGTTTCTGGCTGTTTTATACCTTGTTTATACTCTAGAATCTGTGATTATTTATCAATCAAGAAAAACCTGGACACAATGTTTGGCACCATAAGATCTCAGATGAGTTTGATTTTCACAAAGTTATTGACTATAAGTTAGTTTTCAGTCTTACAGTCATAAATGTTTATTGAATTGAACAAAAGTGTTGCTCATATCATTTTGGTTCAGGTGAGCGATATAGGACCATCATGGTCCTCTTGTGTTATATTAAAAATCTATCTTCATCTAGTTTGTCAAAATGAGCCGTAGCAGTTTTCAAATTGGGGGAACAGTGTAAAGTTTTACTAAAAGGATTATTCCAATGAATGAATTTCAATTTGTAGCTTTTCTAAGGTAGTGGATAGTTTTCTTTAGTAGTGGATAGTTTTCTTTTGCATGATCCCTATAAAATGAATACTTTGACTTTGAATCTGTATTGTAATGTCCCTGTAAGACATAATGATTAAATTGATTTCATGGATCTTGTAATTCAAGTAGACATAAATTCCCAAGACAGGTCTTTAATATCCCCTGATGCCCTCAACAAAATGGAAGACAAGATAATTAGCCAATGGGCAGGGACTATGTAAATCTAATTAGAAGAAGAGCCAGCTCAACAACAATGCTATATCACATCAAAGCATTTAACCCTTTTCCAAACAATCTCTAGAACTGGTGTCTCTTTGTCAGAAATCTTTAGAAGCCTAGCTAGGAAAAGAATAAAGTGCTGATTTCTTCGCAACTACATACCAATTTTAGCAAGCAATATCATTACATTTTCATCTTTGATGGTTTTCTACTAAAACAAGTCTTAGAAGAAGTAGTCTAGAGGCATGTGAAACTTTTTCCAGAAAATACATTTTTGGAAATGTTTAAAATGAATGGCAATAAAATGAATAATGTCAAATTTTCTCTAACACAAAAAGGTAAAATTGAGAGAAATGAAGGAAATAGAAATTTATCATCTTTTTTCTTGTTTTCCTTCTGCATATTTTTCTATAAAGTTATTCTTAATAGAAGGACCTTCAAAATGATCATCGTTTGGGAAAGGGTCAATAAGTGCAGATGGTCAATTAATTATACTTGACCACCAGAGCTGACCAATGGATGACCAGCATTGACAGATACAGAAGATAAGAAAGGAATTAAGGATAAGAAATCCTAGATAATTAAAAATCTATACTAGATAAGACTTTTTTTATTGTATTTCTTTCAAAAGGATTCATGATTCCCCCTGTACATAAGATTTTCTTTATCATTTGAATGAACATTTAATAATCAAGTACAATGAATATTTGCTGGAAAACAGTGAATTCAGCCATCATTTTTTTTCCAGACATAATTATCAGGAAGAGCAAGAATCCAAACAAGCATAAAAGAATATCAGTTTTGTGGTATTTCTGGAAGCAATATGAATGCATGTTTATTGATAATAATTGATGCATCTGATGCCAATACTCCCAACTGGCCAATATTCATGTCAGAATTCTGCTACCCTTTCCTTTGTTAAACTGCTAAAACTAATGTTGTCTGCAGGGACAATATCATCTACACAATCTAAATCAACATAGGGAAAACAAAAAGAGTGAGTTTAGTGGTATTTCTGGAAGCAAATGAAGTTGTTTATTGATAATAATTGGTGCATCCAATGTTAATACTCCCAACTGAGCAATAATGCTTGTCAGAACTCAGAATACTCCCATACTTTCCTTTCTAAAAACTGCAAAGTTTTTTAGCTATAACTAATTGATAATTTCATTTTATTAATAGATATGCCTGTCTTCTTTATAAGCATTCCATTTGGTCAATAAGAAAAAAATGTTCCTAAAATTGTGATACTTAGCTCACTGATACCAGAAGCAGTACATGCAAATTACATTAATGACAATCATTGTACCTAATGTCTTTTTATATCTTTACAACTTCAGCAGTGACAATCGCCACTTTTTTTAAATATTTAAAATTTAAGCACAAGAGGAAACTGGTTATCTGGGAGCTATATCTCCCCAACCATCTTCTGAAAAATCACTCAGCTATTACACTTCAATGCGCCCCCTTGGTGCAAGAAGGTACCAACTGACATTTTCATAGTTTTGAGAAAATCGACTTTAAAGATTCAGACAACTATATCAAATCAGGTCTTCTTTTGAATAATTTGATATTTGGCATGGTGACAGGTCTGGAAATTATCCAACTATGTACAAATTGACAAATAGATTTGTTCATCAATAAGTGATATTTGATTGATTTTGTGTTTTGGTACCTTTTTGCACTAAGCATTTTTGAATATTTTTCAGGTCAATAAGGTACCATGTGATCAAATGGTACCTTATTGCTTTATCAAATTATTTGCATTCAGTTCAAAATATTAACAAGAAGGTACCATGTGGTCAAATGGTACCTTCTTGCAAAAAAGTTTTATTGGAAATATTGATTAGTTTGAATAAAAAATTTTTAATAGAACACAAACACTTCACATATTTTCCTCTCAAAACGTGATGGTCAAGTAAATGTATAAGAATAATGAATCATACCCAATATTATCAGCCCTACAATACCATATAAGCACAAAAAGAATTATAGGAGTGATGTAAACTGATATAGAATCTACTATGTTAGTACTATATCTAAAAGTTACATATTCATCACCAGTGTCATCATCATTGGAGTCAAACGGGACAGTCGGTTTTATTTGTTTGCAGACCCAAAAAGAACTGGGGGATTTCCTCTGGTATTATTCCCTTGGAACATATTCCAACCAAGCCAGCTTTGTTATGGACAGCCACTTAATGTTTTGAATCATGGGACTCTGTTAAACCAGAATGACTTTTTGCCACAAATACTGTCTGTATTTGAGGCTAAGTAATCCTATTTTGTAAATCCTTAGTACTATTCTTTTCCATTTCCTCGTTCTTTTCCTATCTGATAGTTTCTTTATGCTCTCTTAGGAGGTTTGCACTGGTCATCAAAAGGTCTTCTTCCGGTCTGTAATATTCATACTTCAGACTTAGAGTCTGAGTTGTTTCCCATACTGTGCACATTATTTGTAACATATTACATGAATTATAAATAGTTTTGCATCAAAGTTTTCTTGACATTGGTTGCAGTGTATGCAATATTAACAACTTTCTCTGTCACCTATCTAGATTTAATATCAGAAACAGGTGTTAATATTGAGTTTAAATATATTCTAAACATACATTTGCAACAATTAGCTGTTGATAAAGGAGTACTATCAGCTATGACAATATTGCATTGCACACTAACTACATTCGAATCCATTTTTCCGGCTTAGAAATTGTTCTTTTTGAAATGATTACTTGTACAAAATAAAAGGTAAAGCCATAAAGTCAGACATGTTAGCTCCTAACTGGATATGAGTTTCCTAAATATTTACAGTATCAATCACTGATTGGGAAATTATTTACCATCACCAGTGATGTAAACTTGAACAGTTCATCACATTCTTAAAAAGTTTTAGTTCTTGATTGATTTTAGAGATTTAATCTTTTTTAAAGACTTTACCACAATTGTTTCGATGGATTGAACCAGTCCCGTGACTCTTGATCAATTTACTATCTTAATATTGAATATTTACATTTGCACTTGGTGGATGTGCCTAGTAGATTAATTTTCACCATTAGATTGAGATTTTATTTTGTAAAAGATGGAGGCAATACATGGCACATGTTAGCAAACTAGAAAGACCTGAAGGTCTTGATTCGCTCCACAGGCCTGAATTTCTTATAATACTAAATCCAAGTTTTGACTAGATTTTTGAATACTTGTGGTTCAACAAAGTCAAAAGCAGCAATCACATGGTCAATGCAAATAGAAAGTAAATGATTGACTAATATTTTAGGGATGTTAGAGCGATAATAAAATTGGAAACTGTGATTTTGCCAAATTCAAGGACACATAATTCAGTATGTTTATTTAAAATCAAATCGAAAATTAAAAACATGCAAGATCTTATGGTCACTATCATTTTGTTCAAATTTTGTCTATATTAGTAAATATTCGTGGCTTCAAAAGTGGAAAAAGTGTTGAAAACTGAAATTTTGTCAATTTCAAGGGCACATAACTCAGATTGTAACAGTGTGACCACGTTGAAAATTACACATAAGCAAAATCTTGTTGTCAACAAGATTCTTTCCAAGTATCATCTTGATTGGTTAATATTTGTGGTTGTTAGAGTGAAAACAAAGTCGAAAATGGCAATTTTGTCAAATTCAAGGGCACATAACTCATGATGTAAGATTCCGATCAGGCTGAAAATTACGCCAAAGCAGCACATAATGCTTATATATATTCTGTTTAAGTTTTGTCTTGATTAGTCAATATTTGTAGATTTTAGAGTAAAAATAAAGTCAAAACCAGCAAAATAGAGCCGAAAATGGCAATTTTTGGCAATTTCAAGGGCACATAACTCATGCTATAAAACTCAGATCAAGCTGAAAATTCTACCAAGGCAAGATCTTATAGTCCGCATCATTCTGTCAAAGATTTGTCTAGTTTAGTCAATATTTGTAGTTGCTAGAGTGAAAACAAAGTCAAAATAGAGCCGAAAATGGCAATTCTGTCAATTTCAAGGGCACATAACTCATGATGTAAAATTCAGATCAAGCTGAAAATTTTACCAAGGCAAGATCTTGTAATCAGCATCATTCTGTCTAAGTTTTGTCTTGATTGTGCAATATTTGTAGATTTTAGAAGAAAACTAAAGTCAAAACCTGCTATTTTTGACATTCAAGGGCAGATAACTCAGGTGATTCTGGTTCAATCCATATTCTTTGAAGGAATCTGAGAGAGGGTCACCCAAGGATCATTCCTGTGAAGTTTGGTTGAAATCCATCCAGTAGTTTTTGAGGAGAAGATTTTTAAAGAAAAAAGTTGACGACCGGACGCACGCACGCACGCACGCACGCACGCACGCACGACGGACACACCGCCATGACAATAGCTCGCTGGCCTGAAAGGCCAGTGGAGCTAAAAATGACAACAAAAAGTATCACAATATTTTTGCCCCATCCAAATATTGGTGAACACTTAAGAGAGATATGTAATCAGCACTTAAAAGAGATATATAATCTATTATTTCCATTTCCATTTGACTATATCTTCTGTCTGAGAAACAAACGCAATCTTCCATACATTGGATAAATGCAAGTTTCATTCGTAAGACCTCATGATTTAATGCATCTTAGATGATTTAGTATGATAATCATTATGGTTCCAAAATATCCCAATTGTCTATTCCTTTTGAAACTAAATTTTTTGAAGATGATGAAAACATATCATATTTTAAGAGTATGAGCACATAAAATTGATTAATAATTATTATTTATAGAAGATATTGATAAAGTAAAATAAACGCAAGATTTACTGTGAAAGAATCAAACTCCATATTTTTTTCTTTTTACGAAGTCCCCTTTGGTAAAAATAAACACTTCATGTAAGCAACATAGATAATTTCAAAATGAATGGCATAAGACAATGTGATTTCTCACCTAACAACTAATTATAATGATAAGAAATTAGCTTATCAGCATATGGTTTGTGTATTCATTTCAGTGCTAAAAGGTACCATTTGAGTTATCTTAATAATGAATTTATACATTTGTCTATGATTTATAGCAGCAAAAAGGTACCAATTGCATAATGGTACCTTTTTGATGAAGAAAATGTATTGCATAGAAAAAATCCATGGTGCAAAAAGGTACCTTTAGTTCAAATGGTACCTTTTTGCACAAACTGCATGTCAGATGGTACCTTATTGCAAGTGAAAAAACCCTGATTTGTAGTTGGTACCTTTTGACATAACCCTATATTGTAGGTATTTAAAGACCTACAGCTTAGAAATTTCTACACATGAAAGATACCATAAAAATACACTCGCCGGTGCACAAAAGTCATTTTTGCCCAAAATGTCAGTTGGTACCTTTTTGCACCAAGGGGGCGAATGGGATCTCTTGATAATTATCAGTACTCATAAATTTTATGGGCTCATGCATGTTTAACTACATTGTTATGGCAAGCAACCCTTTGTCATGCTTATTTTTGTAAAGATATCTCTGGTATTTTGTTGTTGATAATTTACAAAGTTTCCACAAGACTTGGTTTAATGTCCCCGATTAGAAAAGGCTTGAGCAAACATTGAGGCAAGACAAGAAAATGCTCACAATCAGCAATTTCTCTTTCTGTCTTATAGTTTTCCTGTACTATACTGAGCACAAATTCTACACTGTCTTGACAATGTCCATTCCATTTGTCCAGATGTCGAATGGTCACAGCATAAATTTATACTGCTTAGGAAAGGGTTAGAGGAAACAGCTCTCACAACCTTAAAGGGACATTTCATTCAAATTTCAATTTTTTAAAGTATGTCTTGATGCCAAGATTGGTTATTCTAATGAGTATGAATACTATTAGTTTTTTTAAATTGTTGCCAATAAGCGAGAAACGCGCATTTAAAATTGAGACATAAATCGATAAATTGCATATAAATCCGAACTGTTGTCAACAACAATTTGTTCAATTTTAACACAAAAATATAAATTTCTCGTAAACGGCGCAATATTTTGGCTTGAAATGTTCAGAATTTTCATAAGAAAATATGCTCTTTTAGATAACAAGAGGACCATGATGGTCCTATATCGCTCACCTGAACCAAAATGATATGAGCAACACTTTTGTTCAATTCAATAAATATGTATGACTTTAAGACTGAAAATGAACTTATGGTCAATAATGTTGTGAAAATCGAACTCATCCACGATCTTATGGTGCCCAACATTGTCCAAGATTTGTCTTGTTTGATAAATAATTGTAGATTCTGGAGTATAAACAAGGTCGAAAACAGCCGAAAACAGTGATTTTGTCAAATTCAAGGGCACATAACTCTCGACTTTTTGATCAGATCAGACTGAAAAACAGACTCATCCCAGATCTTGTGATCCCCAACATTTTGGTCCAAGTTTTGTCTTGATTGATCAATAATTGTAGATTCTAGAGTATAAACAAGGTCGAAAACAGCTAAAAACGGCAATTTTGATCACATTCAAGGGCACATAAATCTCGACTTTCTTGTCAAATCAGGCAGAAAATAAAACTCATCCGACATCTTATGATACCCAATATTGTATCCAAGATTTGTCTTGATTGGTCAATAATTGTAGATTCTAGAGTGTAAACAAGGTCGAAAACAGTCGAAAACAGTAATTTTGTCAAATTCAAGGGCACATAACACTCCGCTTTTTTATCAGATCGGACTGAAAATCAAACTCATTCAAGATCTTATAGTTTCATACATTGCTTTCAAGTTTTGTCTCAATTGATAAATAATTGTAGATTCTAGAGTGTAAACAATGTCAAAAACAGCAATTTTATCAAATTCAAGGGCACATAACTCTCATCTTTCTGGTCAGATCAGACTGAAAATCAAACTCATTTGAGATCTTATGGTCTCCAACCTTGTGTCCAAGATTTGTCTTGATTGGTCAAAAATTGTAGATTCTAGAGTATAAATAAGGTTGAAAACAGTCAAAAACGGCAATTTTGTCAAATTCAAGGGCTGATAACTCTCGACTTTCTGATCAGATAATACTGAAAATCAAACTCATCCCAGATCTTATGATCCCCAATATTTTGTCCAAGTTTTGGCTTGATTGATTAATAACTGTAGATTCTAGAGTGTAAACAAGGTCGAAAACAGCCGAAAATGACAATTTGGTCCAATTCAAGGGCAAGTAACTCTCAGCTTTCTAATCAGATCAGACTGAAAATCATACTCGTCCGAGATCTCATGGTCCCCAATACTTTGTCCAAGTTTTGTCCCGATTGATGAATAATTGTAGATTCTAGAGTGTAAACAATGTCGCAAGCAGCCGAAAATAGCAATTTTGTCGAATTCAAGAGCACATAACTCTCGTCCTTCTGGTCAGATCAGACTAAAAATCGAACTCATCCGAGATATTATGGTCTGCAACTTTATGTCCTAGATTTGTCTTGATTGATCAATAATTGTAGATGCTAGAGTGTAAACAATGTCAAAACTAGGTATTTTTCGCATTCAAGGGCAGATAACTCCTGACTTTTTAGTTCGATCTGACCCATAATCGAACTCATCCGAGATTTTACGGCCATACATGTTTTGACCAAGTTTGGTCAAGATTGGCCTATATTTGTAGATGCTAGAGTGTAAACACGAAATTGTGGACGGACGGACGGACGGACAGACGGACGGACAGACGGACGGACAGACGGACGACGGACAAAAAGTGACCACAATAGCTCACCTTGAGCACTTCGTGCTCAGGTGAGCTAAAAATAAAAGTAAAATTTATTACAAAAAATTCTGAAATGTCACTTTAAGAATATTTCTTTGCTTTTCAACAAAAACCTCATAACTGCAGCTTAAAACAAGCTGCAGTTACAAGGTTGTTGTTGAAAAGCAACAATTTTCCAGACAAAAAATTTCATCTCATGACTGTAACACTTGATGCCCTCAAGTTGACAATGAAGACATTCAGGAAGCGTGATGTGATACCATGTAATGCCATCCATCATGAAATATTGATTCTAATGTCAACCCAAATCACATCACAATGGTAATTATTTCAAACTTAATTGCATCTTTGTTTCAACTTTTTGTCTCTTGAAAACATTTCAATTTCAATCCCTTTCCGGCATAAAGAAATTTGAAATGTATATGTACCAGTATAGGACAAGGAAACTTTGATTATATTTCATGAAATGGTTTATCTATGTTAGCTTTTTTGGAGTGGCAATATAATGTCATTTTGATCAGAAGTCACTTCACATCACATGATAAAGAAAGATACCACTGAATATGCTGAACTTTTAAGTGTAACACAAAAATGAAATTGAAATTTGTACTTCAAAATTCAAATTCAAATTCATAAATTTTCTGACATCAGTATGTGGCATGGTTTGACACAAAATGAAGTTGTTGAAGCACTCAATAAAGAGAAATTCCGAGGACATTAACCCATTACCAAAAGACAAACCTTTAGACAAGTCAAAATTAAAAGATGGTGCAGCAGACCACAATTTCAAGTAATTGCAATTCAACATTTTAGGCCATACTGACTTTGGAAACATTGTGGGAAATGAAGAAATTGCTTATCACAAGCAATTTCTTCATTTTTCACAATGTTTTCCAAAGCCTTTAGCATGTGGAGCATCATGAGGCGTCATTATGTGGGAATGGGTTGAAATATTGTGATGGATTAAGTCTGAACCCAGGCCACAAGAGATAAGCTCAACGCAATTACTTCCAACAGCTGCTGAATTTGGAGAGACATTTCAGGAATCTTGTCACCAATAAAAGCATCATCCAAAGGATTTACAGCAAATCAGGACATGTCTACCTCATTTATTTTCACTGGCTATAAGCTTAACTTTATGGTATTTTTAATTTGTTCAGTGCTTTTAGGGCTTGGCACAATCCATTGATTGGGGGTTTAATGCCTCTTTAAACTGCTATGGTCATATACCAACAACTGGAAACCATGGCTTCCTGTCGTTTCTCATACCAGTACCACCACAACATCCTTACCGAGCCTCAAGCTTAGCTCAATACCTTTTGAGGTAACTTGACCCTTTCCCAAAGGACAAAATTTTAGGGTGGTCCACTTCAAAAATTGCCACAAATGACAAAATGGATGTTATTAAAGATATGATTGTTGTAAAATATGGCACAGAAAATATTGAGACAAAAGGAGAAACTGCTGGTTATCAGCAGTTTCTTCTTTTGTTTCAATGTTTTCCCAAGCCTTTTACAATAGGGACGTCAGAAGCAGGTCTTGTTTGGGAAAGGGTTAAGGTAAACTGACTAAGTGATCAAAATCAACTGAGTGATTGAATAAGAGCAATTCATAACCAACATGCAGAAAATTATGTCCAGCAAAAGCATATTTTTTTTCTTACAATTGATTACATCTTGTGGTTACTTAACTAGCGACCTAAATTGAAGCCTATTGAAGCCATTCTGAACATCTGATTTAAAGATGGGAAATTTTTTTCAGACAGATGAGATGTTTGATACGGACTATACCAATAAATGAAAATTTACAAGAGAACTAAGGGATTGAGGGAAATATTCGATTTGCATTTCGCTTTAATATTCTGTAACATGCGTTTGTTAATTAGATTTTGGGTCTGGGGACCCTAGAAAGGAGTCGGCCCCATTTGGAATCTTTTTAATTTCTCCTGGAATAGGGTGCCATGCTTATTGATTTCATGGTCTCGCTGTGAAGAAATTTATCATCAAATTATCGGAAGTTTTTGTCTCCAAGAATTCTGGAAGTTTTTGTCTCCAAGAATTCTGACCTCACAACAACCTGATGGTTTGTCAATGACATCTTTTAATCCTTTCCCAGATGAAAAACTGTCCTGATCTTCCAATTCGAAAGCTGATGCATAATGACAAATTGTATACTGATAAAGACAGAATTGGTGTGAAATACAGCCTTGCAAAAGTTAGTTGGTAATCAGCATTTTCTTCTTTAGCCTCAAAGTTTTCCCAAGCTTTTCCACTTCGAAACCAGGACATGTCAGCGGAAAAGGGTCAACACAAAATCAGCTCTAAATGCAAGTTTTCAGAAACATCCATTACTATGACAGAATGATGACCTTGGCCTTTACCGCCCCAATCCAAAGACTTTGGAATAAAGAAAGAGTTTGTCATAAGAAACAGTTACAGGCAGAATTCAGATCTCCTTAAGTAATGTGCATCCTTTTATTACTCAAAATGAAATGTTTGAAAATATGCATAATTTTCATGATGGTTTTGAATTATATTTAGTAAATGCCAAGAATATATTCAAGTTCACTCGCAGATAGACATTTAAAGAAGGTCTTCATACAAAACCAGACTAAAATACTGTTTGAACGAAAAAAAAAAATCCAGTCTATTTCTAGGAATCAAATTCAGACATTTTTCCAGACAGGAAATAGACTGGCACTCAATAGCCTGACATCCCTGACTTGTCTATTTCCTTTGTCTAAAAGCTGTCGACAGTTTTCTATGGAAGGAGACTGTATCAGAGGTTACATGATTTCTGGGTTGCTTCTTAAAAATTTTAAGGTATGATCTAATATTTGAGCTTCGACATGGAAAATGGACCCTTACAGCATGGAATCCTAGGCTACATAATAGCAGAACATTATTCAATAGCAATGATAAGACTATGTGTATGCCCAGGCTGATCAGCTACTGCTACAATTTCTTCAAATCTATTCCAACTGGAATAGAGCAGTGTATGGTTCCAGAAAAGACTGTCCTCAGGCATGAGGCTATCTTGATACAAGATGGTCTGAAATGGCACCAGGGTCTTCTTTTCTTGATAATTTATTCTATAAATTCAAAAAAGATTTGATTACACTTCAAAGAAAACTAAGTTTTATAACTAAAGAATAGATTTTCGAAAACTATAGTAGAGTATGGCTTTAAACAAAATACAAATCCATATAGATCTATTTCTGTCTATATTTCAACCAAAGCAAATAATTTGACTTTCATCAAAAGCACAACAATTTCTAATCTCAAATCAATGAACTAAGATCATACATTCCATTTCATCAAAATATATAAATGTGGATTAATTTCATATTCAAAGCTTTATATCCAATGCCGAATAATATCAGATAATTCTGCACTATGAGACCTAAACGCTGGAGAACAACCTTGTAAATTTCTGAGCAAAGTGTTTTCGATTCTGAATAAAAGAGGATTTATTCCACAGAGATTTAATTGCATATTCCTAGAAACATGTCCAATTTTCTGTAATTTCCTTTTGAAGTGCCAATTTCAATTCCTCTGACTACTCAATTCAGAATGTGATCTGAATATATCACATAATAGGCCAGTCACTTTAGCCGAAAAATAGGCCCAACCCACCACTAATTCTAACAGAAACGAAACCAACATTTTTATAATCTACAACCATCTACTCATTCCAGAAAAAAAGTCCTCAAATGTTACTCGAGGGGAAATATGAAAAATATCGATCTAACGAAGAGACCCCTACAAGGCAAGCCAAAAGAATGTTTTTCCGTGTAGGCTTAGAAACCCATCTTTTAAAACCAAATATGTTGTTGCGGATGAAACATATTATGGATAACATAATATTACGGGTGTATAACGTAAAAAACACAGACTTTGATATTTTCTTTATTTCAATTAGACATGGAAAATGAATTTGCAGGTGAAATTACCCCACCCACTCATTTACTAAGGTTAACTTATCAAATACATTTAAACCGACATCTGAACGTAAATATTAGACTTCCCATTCTAAAGCTGCTGCAGACGACAAAAACAATTTGCAAAAAGATCGGATTTGTGTACATTATAACAAAGAAAATATTGATACAAAAGGATAAAAACCTGATTGTCATCACTTTCATCTTTTGCAGTTTATTTTACGATTCGATTCTCTTCACAGACGTCAAATCAATGACTGTTTTTCATTACTGATTGGTTTTTGCTATTTAGAAAGCCAATGGCCAATAATGCATATAGGGAATACTTTTATCCAGATAACCATGACGGAATTTCAGACAAACAATAGTATCTCGTAGGTGTTGTCATAAAATCTCGTAACTACGGTTTGAATCAACGGTAAACCAAGTCTATTTTCAGCACAAAATTCATTTTTATCACTTTGTTATGGATTTCGAGTCATACTAATGTGACCAGACAGTGCGTACACACAGCCTGATCTTGATCTAGATCTACAGTGTGTTTGTATTAAATGTTATATAGGCTTTTTTCCAGATACATGTTCATATGGATGGCACTTATAAATTCAATCCATTTCGAAATCTTCATTAATTAAGATCACATTAGTGCAGCTTACACCACGACACTCTCCACAACCCACTGAACAGGACAGACTATGTTTCCTACATGTGCACATTTTGGAATCACAATTTAGTTTGCAATTACACGTAATCATTTTAAGCAGGCGTTCGGGTGCATCAGACAAGACAAGCAGACTGGATTCAATTTGTTGTTGATTTTGTTCCAGCCCCATTCAGTTGGTTCTATAGTGTTTCCTACCCACGTTTGGACTTGAAGATAGGCTCTAAAACTGTGGTATCTGGCAGCAGCTTCAGTTGGCGGAAGACTTTGAACTTGTACAAATGTGGAGCTTGTTTGTGTCTTATAAATAAATTTTTGAAATCTTATGTTATTCAAGTGTTTTGTGGTTTCTCCATTGTAAATATGTACAAATATCCTTTCTCCAACATTTTCTATAACACTATGAGAAACATCTTCGAGAAAGAGAGAAGAGAAAGTTGGTCTTTGATCATTTGGTTATTGGTTGCTTTCTTAAGGAGAACCCCTTTACCAACAACAAAAATTATACATGTGAAGTGGTGTCACAACCAGAAAATGCATCTATGATCTACAAATGTCGAATCCTACAGTTCTTCTGGTTTTGTGAATGTCCCATATTTTCTTTCTCTTTGTTCCACTTTTTACGTCTGATGTGTAGTAAATGTTAATGTCATTACCATCAGCATGGTAATGCGCCCGAGAGGGGCTTGTCAGTAAAATTGGCCATTCTTTTCAATTCAAGGGCAGATAATTCAAACATGAGAAGTTATCCAAATTATGCTTCCACACCCAGACACCGTAGAGATTCATCGTGGCTAGTTTGATTTAAATCTGGTCGAAACTGTAGGAGTTGTGACACGAGAAAATGTGCATTTTTCAGAAAACGGGCATTTGTCCTTAAATTCAAGGGCAGATAATTCACAAACGAAAACAGTTATCTAAATTCCGTAAGCTATGTGTTCAACTAGACACCATGGATATTTACTGTGGCTAGTTTGATCAAATTCTGATCAAAACTGTGGGAGGAGTTGCGCACACAATGCGCACACAATAAAATGGGTATTCTTTTTTATTCAAGGGCAGATAATTCAAGAACGAAAGAAAATATCTGAATTCCGTACGCGGTGTGCACAACTAGATACCATGGAGATTCATTGTGACTAGTTTGGTTAAATTCTGATTGAATCTGTAGGAGTTGCGGAGACGAGAAAATGGGTATTTTTGAGAAAATGGGCATTTTTCCTTAAATTCAAGGGCAGATAATTCAGAAACAAAAGCAGTTATTTTAATTCCGTAAGCAGTGTGTACAACTAGACACCATTGCGATTTATTGTGGCTTGTTTGATAAAATTTTGATTAAAACTGTAGGGGGAGTTGCGCACACAATGCGCACACAATAAAATGGGCATTTTTTTATTCAAGGGAAGATAATTCATAGAACGAAAAGAGTTATCTGAATTCCGTAAGCGGTGTGCACAACCAGATACCATGAAGATTCATTATGACAAGTTTGATCAAATTCCGATCAAAGTTGTAGGAGAAGTTGTGCACACAAGAAATTGCTAACGGACGGACGGACGGATAGACGGACAGACGGACGATCGGGCCATAACAAAATACGACCCTTCTGGCGTATAATAACAAAAAAGCATGTATGGACTTCAAACCAAGTGGTTGGGGGCGAGTAAAGGATGATTTACTCGCAAATTGTGTATTTCCGATTTAAATAATCTATATCTGACAGATGTAATAATATTATAGTCAAATTGAGCTTCCGTACTTTTAAAAATCGATAGAAGATAATTCTATTTAAAGCGAAATTATTTTTACTTATTCCTTATATCTATCATTTTGAATTTTCATTTATAAGGAATACATTTTTCAATTTGCATATAAAATTCAATCAAATTAAAAATGATATGTGAAAAGTATAGTGTAAGAGAAGCACGTGGTACTCGAGAAAATGTATGGTGGTTAGGATGGACCAGTGTATTACGATCAAATCAAGGCATCTTTTAGCGTGATTTAACACCATTTCCCCCCAGATTTGCTCTGAGGACTTTTGATATGTTGATCATGATATAAAAGACTTTCGTTCAGTTACAAAATTATTTCTGTTAGAATTAGTGGTACCCTAAATGCTAAAGTGACTGGCCTATAAATGAAACTGCAAGGAATGCACTAAACGCTAATCACTGTTGGGTCTTTTACGGTGCACGTAATCTGACTGAGAGTAAAATGGAATTCTTTGAGGCAATTTAGCTCAATCCTATCTCAAAATGGCGGTCCAAAATTGAATCAAAGCGCTGAAAGCGCTGAAGGCCTTGAAGAATTTGAACACATGCAGATTATTGGTATGAGAAAGTTTAAATATTCTTTAACTTCAGCAATAATCAAAGTGCTGAAAGTGCTGAAGGCCTGGAAAGTGTACGAAAAATAACAAGAGTAATATTTTAATCTTTTACTTTTTTTTGAAGAAGTTTCGAACAAATTTGAACACATGCAGATTTTTGGTATAAAACAAAAGTAAGATGAACAGAAATCATCTGTATGGTATGAAACAAAAGTAAAATGAACAGAAATCATCTGTACTGGATGGCCACTAGAATCATGGGGGCCAAATTATCAAGGATCAGGTAAGAAGGATTTCGATTATTAAATGAAGTTAAATCATTGCCGACAAATCGTGATGTTATTTCTATATATCTTCACAATATATCATTTAGAACCTTATTAAATCATGAATCTGCCTATTAAAACATAACTATCTAACACATGTATACAAATACATAGATATATAAATAACAAAGTTTTAAAACAGATTAAAGAATAACAAATCGTTACTATTACCTACGGTATTGGAAAACCAAATATTTCAAGTGTGTATCGGTAATCACTGACGCGTTCCGTGTGTTCCGGTAATTACTATGCGTTCCATGGTTGTCCGGTATTTCTATGGACCCAATAGTTCTTTCGCGGTGGAAAAAACGAACATTTACGGAAAATTTTGCAATGAACAAGTTTCTTTAAATATTAGAGGAACGTCGGGTACTTTCGGACAGTTAAGCGATCGGCAGCCATTATTTAGATAGGTGAAGACAAAAACTGTATCTTATGTCACAATCAGAAAATTCTAAGCCTTTTCCCCGGCATCGGTAATGAGAAGTATGTATTAACCCTTTCCCAAACGACGAAATTTCATGGCGGTTCAATTTGTAAGATGCTGCAGACGACAAAAATGACGATAAAAACGACATAATTTAAGTAAAATATAGCCAGGACAATATTGAGACAAAAGGAGAAACTGCTGCTTATCAGCAGTTTCTTCTTTTGTTTAAATGTTTTCCCAAGCCTTTTCTTTTAGGGACGTCAAAACCAGGTCTTGTTTGGGAAAGGGTCAATCGTATAAAACCGGGTACCATAAGGAAAACAAAATGAGTCATCAATGACAGGTTATTTCGGACACATCGGGTCTGATCGGACAGGCCGACAATCGAGCTAGATTTATTTCAAATAATTGTTTGCACTTTTACGTAATTAATTTGGAACAATCTAAAATTTTGTTTGGAAAGGTTTTAGGTAAGATAAAATACAAATGAACGATCTAAGATATTTATTTGCATCGAGTATTTCATAAAAAAAAATAAAAAAATTTACGCTGATAGCTGGAATTGAACGTCGGTTCCCCGAGTTCTGAGACTTCGACATTACCACTCGACCACTGAATTTGCTGTTCCATGAGTGACATAATTAATATATAAAATCATTATTTGTCCGGTTAGACCCGACGTATCAATTTTCCTTCGGGTCAGATCGGACACCATTTTATTTCCGAAAATAACTAAAATTTCTATCATCGACAGGTAAAAACCTCTCGAAAACCTTTTAATCTTCTTTTTAAACCAGACTAAAAAAGATTTAATCGCAATAATACATCGTCATAATCTTGCGTCTGCAGGGTATCTATATTTAGATATTGCTTACGATATTGATTCGGGGGAAAACCCACTAAACGTTGAGTTTTGGCGGCGAATGGATCCGCGCATAATATATGTTGCAATCGATTTCTTGATTGTAAATATTTTACGATTTTAAATGCCTTTACAACTATCAACGTATGTATTTACTTCTTTTGTAATGTACATGGGTCAAAAATCTGCATAAAGTAGTATAGATCTAATCCAGTTCCGATTTACTTTTCATCGCGCAAGAACACTATCTATCTGCGTTCAACGTTTTCACAAGATAACGATTCAGCACGCCCTGGGAAAAATGACATGCTAAATTTGGCCTTCTTCAAGGCCAAAAATGATGTGGAAGACAAAAAAAATGCTTACAAGGAAAGGGTTTGTGTACAATGTGGTTCAGAAAATATGAAAGTAAATGGAGAAAATATTTGTTACACACATTTTCTTCTTCTGCCTCATTGTTTCCCTAAGCATTTTTTTATAAGATACCAGGGCTTGTTTGTGAAAAGAACACCCTCAATTGCTTAAGGCGCGTTCCCATTGCCGACCAAACCAGCTCGATCAAGTGTTCGAGTACTGATCTAGCTTGGTCGGCAAGAGTGATCGGGAAGATCAAGCATGGTCGGCAAAAATGATCGGGAATTAATCGACAAGAAATAAAGAAGAAGTTGTGTAAATACATTTGATCGGGTTTAATCAGGTTTGATTGGGGAATTTAGGCTATCAAGTTGATCGAGATGATTTGGTCGGCTATGGGAACGCGGCTTTATGTGGCAAAAAAAGGAAGTATACTTTCCACTTTCAAATTCTTGATTACAGCACAAAATGAATCCTTGACGATATTATAGCATTGAGACTTTTGAAAACTAGAACTGTGGCAAAGCGGACAAATACCCCCCACTAGCACGTTGTCACTGAAAAAGTGCTAAAAGTTCAAAGTGGCATAACTCTGAAACTACTGCCTGGATCAAGATGAAAATTGCAGGTGCACAACTTCATATGATAGGAAACAACCTGCTAAAATTTCAGCAAAATCGATCAAAAACTGTGGGAGGAAAAGAGGACACAAAATTATGTCCACGGACGGACGGACAGACAGACAGACAGACGGACGGACAGACGGACAACCTGAATCCAGTATACCCCCCCATAACTTTGTTGTGGGGGGTATAACTAAATGTACATAGTTATTGCCATTTTTCATCCAAAAACTTAACTGCATATTAAGCTGCAGTTACGAGGTTTTCAATGAAAAGAAACGATATCATTCTAAGTGCCTGTGACCTTTCACAAAGAAGATCTAACTAATAAATATTTGTTTGTTCTTTGTCTTACAACCTCACACTACAATTAACCTATATAATTAATTTGTTATCATCTCACTAAGCTCTTCTTCTTAATTTGTTTCATCATTTCATAAAAACCCTTTCACAGATGACAATTTTCTTGACTGGTTCAAATTCGAAGATGGTAGATAAATTTAAATAAATGCCGCTGCCGCTAAGTTAGGAAACATGTATCCATAATATAAGCTGGAAATCATTGTGAGAAAAGGAGAAAATGCTGGTTACCAGCATTTTCTTCTTTTCTCTCATTGCTTAATTGCATATCAAAGCTCTCTGTATTCGGTATCAAAACCAGGGCTTGTTTGGAAAAGGCTTCACTGCTGGTGATTCAAAGTATAACAAGCATTAATTTCTACTCCTATAATGATACTAGCTGTATATTCCAGGCAAATATTGTACATAAATCACATCTTTATCTTGAAACATAAATTTGGTCATCTGCATAATTATAAGCTTTCAAACTAGAACTGTCAGATTTTATGTTGTTTTGAAAAGAGTTCAAAATTAATACAGGCATTTGCTGAATTCACCAAAGCTAAAAGGAGAACCATTAAAGAATAATTGTTAAAATTGAAATCTATAAAACAATGGGCTATATTATGCAAGTGTCTTATTTTAGTCTATCTTCACATACCAGCACGCAGTAAGGAGTATCATTTTCTGCTTATCTCATACACAGCAACAGATAAGAGGGGATGAAGACATTCTAACTTTGTTATTTCAATTCCAAACCCTATGTTGTGGGTTCTCATTCGCATTGTCTCGATGAGACAATGCAAATGAGTATCCACAACATAGGGTTTGATGAACAATAAATGAAATACTGCATTTTGAAAAGCCATGCATTACTCCCTCATTTCTGCTTATCTACTACTCATACATTCATGATCTCATACTTCATATTTACACGAATTTTGCCCACCCAATGCTAATACCAGAACACATTTTCGTCTACCTCTCTTGTCAGGCGGTACTGTTTCGAAAGGGTTAACCCATTATCAGAGGGATTTTTTTAGACTGGTCTGAATTCAAAGGTGTTGCAAAAGACAATTTCAAATGGATGAAATTCTGATTTTTTCATCTTTTTGGGTAGAAAACATTGTGGAAAATCAAAATGAAGAAATTTCTTGTTACAAGCAATCTCTTCATTTTCTACAACCTTTTCCCAAGCATTTTTCTTGAAGGGCACCAAAAACTGCCAATTCACTGTGGGAATGGGCTATGATAGGCAATAGTATGCAAATTCTTACACTGTATTCAGGACCTAAATTGGGAGCTGCTTTGACAGAAAGCAGTTTCAAAACAAGAACTTTTTTCATGTTAAAACAAATATCAATTCATTAATTCGATAATTGACCCTGAGTGACCCCAGCCCATTAATTACAAATGCTATTAAAGGCTGTTGATTGTTTCCCCCAACAATTTACACTATCCATACACAACCATTTACAACTTGATTGTTGTTATCTGATGTCAATGGCCTAGACATTTACCATAAAAATCTCCTCTTAACCTTTATCATAATGCATCTAACTGTACAGAAGGAACAGATTGCAATGCAGAATTAGTACCAACACAACTCCTAAAGGGTCGGCTTGATAAATCATTGGATCCTAAAACTTGTACTTTTAGCCAGGTGTTAATTGTTTTGGACAAAATCAAAGTTTTGAAAAGCAGTGAAACCGCTTCTGTCATCATCTCAAAGGCTTGCAAAAGTACTTGAGCAAAGCATGGAATCATGTTCAAACTTCATGAATTGTGTATTTGCTTGAAAAAAAAAGAGTGTCAATATTATTTTCATTTGGTAATTTTCTTCCTGTGTTTTGTATTTACAAAAAGAAGCTACATGTAGACAGAAGGGTATAATGATATATGGACCACTGCTTCCTACAGATTTCCGATTAACCCTCTCCCAAACAAGACCTGGTTTTGACGTCCCTAATAGAAAAGGTTTGGGAAAACATTGAAACAAAAGAAGAAACTGCTGATTATCTGCTGATAATCAGCAGTTTCTCCTTTTGTCTCAATATTTTCTATGCCATAATTTACACAAATCCTGTCTTTAATATCATCACTTTTGTCATTTGTGGCAGTTTTTGAAGTGGATCACTCTAAAATTTTGCCGTTTGGGAAAGGGTTAAGCAACCCGTAATTACCAACAGGAAAGAATATTCAGAGAGAAAATAGAGCATGTTCAGAAACATCCCATGCTTCTGTCAATGATTAATACAGAATCATTGTAAGTGTATATGGATTTGTATGCACTTACAGCAGTTTTTCGTTGAATAATTATAATGCATGCACTGAAGGGAAATTGGCCTTTGACTCGAGGGGTGACAATTATATGGTACCTCATCCATATAATTATGCACTTTTCACTTTTTGGTCAAATACTGGAAATATTCTAATATCTAAAGCATTCACATTTAGGTCTTCAATTGAGGCAGTTTCTACTCCCGAAATAAAATCTTGTCACAAAGTCTGACAGACATACAGATGGACATTGTGCACACATACTGCTCTTGATTTTTTTTCTGGAATGAAGCACAATCCAGATTTTCAATAAAGACCATAACATCTACTATGTTCACAGCCTGGATTTTTAATAACAATAAGTGATCACAATTATTGACTTCTAAAAAAAAAATTCCAAACAATCATTCCAGTCTTTTGGCATGCCTAACACAATAACACCACAATGAGTGACTAAGAACTAATTGATGCTGAAAACTAATAAGAAAAGCATAACAATGGCATGAAGCTGATTGGAAAAGTCATTTACAGCTAGATCAATGAGATAGTGTGTCCATTAAGTACACCCGGCCTCATTATTGGCATCAGGTATATGTCTCAATGCATCAATTCTTAATTAGACAGCTGATGTGGAATTGTACTTTACAAGAGAACTTCTAGTAACTTATTGTCCACCCGCGACTGAGGGCAAAAACGGTAGGGGGGGGGTGAATTTCCAATGTTTTCCTATTTACCCCACCATAAAATATTCTCAAAACTCAGGGGATGATACCCAAATAAAAGTGTAAAATCCACCCATGCCCTCTTCCTGAAACCCCAGTTTTACAGAGTTGTTTATGTTAAGATGAAAATCACTAATAGTCATCCATGGAACTTCATTCAAGACAATCGAGGACTTATTAATTTCCTTATTTAGTTTCTAAGATTCCCATACTCTGTCTATACCTGGACAATAAATTTGGTTCCTAATGATATGCGTACCACCAAGGAGTCACTGCAGTATATCAAACAAAACTTCCATGCCAATTAGTGCAACATTATCATTAAGCTTGTCCATTCTTTTACCATGACAACAGAAAACATACATCACAAAAACTCATGATAATCTAAGTTTCCATAGAAACTCTTGTTTTTATATCCTCTGAAGTCAGTCTCTGAAGTCAGTATTTGAGAACTGCTGGCTAGTTTCTTTTGTCATTTATTCTTATTGTCTAAGATAATGTTATGATGTTGTTTTGCTGTTAGCATGCAAGGTGCTGTGTGCTGTTCTGATTTTAATATACAGAGCTACAGATTATAAGTCTTGAGGGAGTGAAGGCTATTCAAAATGCAATATTTCATTTAATGTTCATCAAACCCTAAGTTGTGAGTACTCATTGGAATCATCACATCGAGACGATTGGAATGAATACCCACAACATAGGGTTTGGAAAATATCTTCACTCCCACTTATCTGGTGCTCTGAATTATAGATATAATAATTATGATGATCAGCATTTTCTTCTTTTGCCTCCATTATTTCTTGTGGTTTTTTTTTTTCTTTCTTTTTTTTTTATTATTACTATTTTCATCTTGTCTTTATTAACCCATTACTGCACAGTGACGCCTTTTGACTCCTTCAGAAGAAAATGCTTGGGAAATCATTGTGGAAAATGAAGAAATTGCTTGCGACAAGCAATTTCTGCATTTTCCACAACGATTTCTAACCCAAAATGGAACGATTTTTGAAATTTCATCAACTTGAAAATGTCGTCTGCAACACCTTTCAAATTGGAAAGGTCCAAAATTTTGTCGTTTGGTAATGGGTTAAGATCAAGTTTGTTGCTGCAGCAGCATTGGAATTCAAAAAGCCTAATTTTTTTACAGTTTGGGAAAATGTTGAGATTGATTCCATCAGTAATACAAGGGTTACAACATGTTCTATCCCATTACAAAACGGCATAAGTTTGGACTATTCCAAATTCAAAGATGTTGCAGAAAACAATTAAAACTGAATGAAACTTTACATTTCTATATCTTTTTGTGTAGAAAATATTGTGGGAAATGAAGAAATTGCTTGTCACAAGCAATTTCTTCATTTTCCACAATGTTTTCTAAAGCCATTGTGTTACAGAGTGTCTATAGGCGTCACTGTGTTGTAATGGGCTATACAAATTCTGAATATCAATGTTGGGAAAATAATTTTGTACAACAATTCAATGCTGCAAAAGTCTAAGCAATAAGCTACAGATTTATTGGCCCATTACTCCCTTTAATAGTTTTATTAGAAAGTAAATTCTCACATAACCCCCACTTTATGACAAAAATTGGTATGAAAGAGCCCATAAACTGACAGCAAATTGTTTGAATATTGCACCCTTTAACTTTTTACCAAAAAGTACCTGATATGACATCAATTATGAAAGAAAATGTTTTGCTCTGGAAAACAGTTGCCAGAATGCCAATAACCAGCATTTTCTCCTTTTCCTTCATTGTTTTCTCAATGAGCACTTTAAAATTTTTGTTTACAGCCTGCAACCTCTTTGATAGCATGATCAATGAGTGTTATTGTTCCTACTTGAGAATATTTCGTTTCGTCGGTGTAAATGCAAAACCTTGTTTTTCGATTCTTGCGATTTTCAAAGTGCAAAATTGTGTGCCCAGTTTAGACAATTCTTGCCGGTTTTGACATATCTTTACTGATCAGTATCAATGACACATTATTTGTGAACAATATGTCAAAATTTCAAGTAAAACATTTCAGTTCGGGAAAAGTTATTACACTTGTTTCCCTCCCCTTTCAAATTTTCCAAAAATGAGATAAGAAATTTTGCATTTACAACAACGATTTATAATCCCTCAAATGAAAATGAATAATCTAAATTAAAATGAACAAGTATCTGGTGTTGTATGCAACAGCTAAAGTCCCCTACCGGCTTCACATTGACCCAATAATGGTAATCAATAATAGATTAAGATGAATAAGTTATTGCAGGATCCATTTTTTGCCATATTTTCACTATTTCCGTTACCATAGCAACCGCACTTTTCGTCAAAGAACAAAGATAAAATGATGTGCATAATCTACACATTGCCATCTAGTCATATACCAAGTCTCATCAAATTAGCTTGCTTACTTATTAACTTATCGCAGGATCCAATATTTTTTGCCATATTTTCACTATTTCCGTAACCATAGCAACAACAATTTTAGTCTAAAAACAAAAATAAAATGATGTGCATAATCTACACATTGCCATATAGTCATATACCAAGTCTCATCAAACTAGCTTGCTTAGTTATTATCTTATCACAGGATCCCATTTTTGGCCATATTTTCACTATTTCTGTAACCATAGCAACCTCAATTTAAGTCGAAAAACAAAAATAAAATGACGTGCATAATCTACACATTGCCAATTTAGTCATATACCAACTTTCATCAAAAACGCTTGCTTAGTTATTAAGTTATCGCGGGATCCAGATTTGAGCGGACAGACGGACAGACGGACGGACGGACAGACTGACGGATGGACGGAAAGACGGATGGACGGACAGACGGAGGGCAAACCTATAGTCCCCTCCGGTGTGAACACCGGTAGGGGACTAATAATCTTCATCAGGAATGTGCACGGAAGATAACACTGTAAAAGTTTTGAATTCCCTGATTAAAATTGTCTGCATTTATCTTGCATCCTAAAAGTTCATGGGCAGCAATTCAAATTGTTGATATCTGATGCTCAGTGCAGAAAGGCTGTCATATAAGCTTGTAGCAAGCAATTTCTTCACTTTTCAGAATGTTTTTAACCCAAAACGGAAATATTTCTATAGCTTTTATCAACTTCAGAATTGCCATCTAAAGGCGTGTTCCCATTGCCGACCAAATCAACTCAATCAAGCTCGATCATGCGATCGAGTGACTGATTGAGCTTGGTCGACAAGAGTGATCGGGACAATCCAGCATGGTCGGCAAAAATGATCAGGAATTAATCCAAAAGAAATAAAGAAGAAGTCTTGTAAATGCATTTGATCGAATTTTATCGGGTTTGATAAGGGAATCTAGGCGATCGAGTTGATCCAGTTGATTTGGTCGGCAATGGGAGCGCGGCTTAAAACAACTTTCAATTGAAACATTGCAAAATTTTGTCGCTTTGGAAAGGGTAAAGTCATGTAAATAACAGCCAAAATGGTAAACATTAAAATGTCAATCTTTCCTATCTATTACATCAAGAAATTTAACCCCTGCTTTGACAATTTTATCTGAAACTAAATCACCCCATTGTTGACTAGCTGTTAAAGTGATTTTTCTGCTTTTAGCTACTAATCTTCTTAATTTCAATGAAAATAAAACCTGACACTTGTTATTCAAAATTGAAATGAATAGAAAGAGCATCTAGGATTCAGCTTCTGAAATAGTCCAATTAAAGTGAATAAATATATCGAGGGCTTTTTGAAATTCAAAAAATGAAAATATGCAGCAAATATGTCTATTTTGTCTGTGAGACAGTGAGGACTTTATAAGCTTCAAAGAACTTTCCAGAGAGCATTTTCTGTCTTTATTTGACAGCTCTAAAAGGCATGCTTAAGTTAACAATTCTACAACAGAATATGAATTGGAACCTAATTTTGGAAGTGCATGATTATAAGCAGAGTTTTTAGCCCAGACTACTGAATTCTATCCCACAAAAATCCAGTATGACAAGGATTAATTTTTAGAAATCAAAATGAATATTTACACAAGCTCTTGCTTCTTTGCAATGACCTTCTGCTGAAATATAGATAAAATTTCTCATGATCTATCACAAAACAAACACTTGGTTTTATCTTTAATTCTATAATAAAGAGTGTGTAAGTCAAACACAAATATTAGTAAGTAGATTATCCCTTTCCCAAATGACAAAATTTTAGGGTGATCCATTTGAAAAACTGCCACAAATGACAAAATGGGTGTTATTAAAGATAGAATTTGTGTAAAATATGGCACAGAAAATATTGAGACAAAAGGAGAAACTGCTGGTTATCAGCAGTTTCTTCTTTTGTTTCAATGTTTTCCCAAACCTTTTCTATTAGGGACGTCAAAACCAGGTCTTATTTGGGAAAGGGTTAATCAGATGTCTGATACTTTTAGAGGTCAATATAGAAAACTCTTTTGCAAATGAAAGGAATTAATTTCCACAGAAAAGGTTATCATGGTGTATCTTGAAGTATTCGAAAATCTCTACATCAACTTTGAAACATTTTAAAAAAATCTGCTGCCTAATAAATGCCAATTAGGCCCACTCTTTCTGTAAGACAGCATTATGAACATGATAAAACCCAACAAAATGCCTAAGGGCATGCAACTGGGATTATTGTGTGGAAATGTCATCCAACTCTGCCCATAAATCTAGGAGTTTCAATTCCAATAAATACCCACAATATAGGGTTTGATGAGCAAAAAAAAAATATTAAGATAAGTCCCCCTTATCTGTACCTCTGTTTGCATGTCTGACATTTAAACTGTAAATGACACTACGTAAAGTTCAATGCATTCTCTAAAATAAAACAATTGTTTCCCTCATTTAACCCATTACCAGACAGCGAAACTTTGGGCTTTTCACATTCAAAAGATGTTGCAGACAACAATTTCAAGTGAATGAAATTTAACATTTTTGTATTTATGGGTAGAAAACATTGTGGGAAATGAAGACATTGCTTTTTACAAGGAATTTCTTCATTTTTCAAAATGTTTCCCCAAGCCTATATCTTTTTTTTTTCTTTTCTTTTTTTTGTAGGGCGTCAAAAAGCGTCACTGTTTGGGAAAGAGTAAGCAATGCTACATGTATCTCTAGTGATAAGACAAAGTCTCGAAACGAAAACTTGTCATTGAATTAAAAGGCTAAAAAGCAGTGATTGGGAAAGACATTTCTTCAATGGGACAATGTCGCTTCCACTTACAAAATCAATGTGACATTTTGAAAATTGATGTGACAATTATAGGGTAAAATTGCTCCATTCTCATATACAGCAAAATTCAATGGGACAAGGGCCCACTCATTAGCTAAAACAATGTGACATTTTGAATTTCAATGTGACTATGGCGCATGGCGCAGGCCTTTCCCAGTCACTGAAAAAGTACTGTTTTATAAGGCTTTAAATTAGTGCTTATTGCATAATAAGAAAGTCAGACAGAGAAGGGTAAGATTAACCCTTTCCAAAACAAGACCTGGTTAAAGTGACATTTCAGAATTTTTTGTCATAAATTTTACTTTTATTTTTATCTGAAAGAGCATATTTCCTTTTACAACAAATTGTTGTGGACAACAGTTCCGATTTATCTGCAATTTATCGATTATGTCTCAACTTTATATGTGTGTTTCTCGCTTATTGGCAACAACTTAAAAAAAACTAATAGTATTTATACTCATTAGAATAACCAATCTTGGCATCTAGACATACTTTAAAAAATTGAAATTGGAATGAAATGTCCCTTTAAGACGTCCCTGATAGAAAAGGCTTGGGAAAACATTGAGGCAAAAGAAGAAACTGCTGATAACCAGCAGTTTCTCCTTTTGCCTCAATATTTTCTGTGTCATATTTCACACAATATCTTATCTTTAATAACATCCATTTTGTCTTTTGTGGCAGTTTTGAAGTGGATCACCCCAAAATTTGGTTGTTTGGGAAAGGGTTAATGAGTCAGTTAAATCAAAATTTGTACACCTCATTTCCTATGATTAACTTACAACAGCCACATTTAATTAGGCCAATAAGATTAAACTTTTCTCATACAAGACCCACTTTCAATGTCCCTTATAAAAGTGCTTGTGAAAACATTGATGCAAAAGAAGATTAATAACATTTTCTCCTTTTGCTTCAAAATTTCTTTGCTAAATTGCACACAAATCCCATCTTTATCAACATCCTTTTTGTCGACTGCAGCAGCGTCAAAATTAAGAACAGTCTAAAATTTTGCTTTTTGAGAAAGGATTAAAGCATTTTTTTATATACAGCAAAATGTTATTCTGTCAAACTTAAAATGTCTGGCTCCAAAATTTTACTTCCCTAAAAATCAAGCTTACATGCAGCTTTTAACAAGCTATTAATACAGAGGTTTACACACAATTTAGTGCACATTAATTTTGCATGTACATGCAAAATGTACAACCTAGTCTTATCATGACAATGGAACACTTCAACTGTATGACAAATACCAGATTTCAGACTTCATTGTAATGTTCAGATGAGAATGAAGTATTTGAATTCAAAATCAATTCAGCAAAAATAAAACCTAGGTCTACGCTCTGTGTACTTTAAGATATGTTTTGTCAAGAAAAATTTGAAGAAAAAGTTAACATTGTGTTTATCTGTGTATCTGGTCTAGCTTGTTTATGATATGTATAACTCAATACCAGGAATTCCATCATGCTCTTCCCTGAGAACTGAGATTGTCAGTCAGGAGATAAAAAGGGCCGTAACTCAGGTTTGTTACCTGATAAGCCACTTAGGCATCCCTGATATGTGTAATAAACCAGGGCTATTTCTTCTCAATTATCACATCTTTGTTTTAAATATCTCCTGGGATATAACAAAGGAAAGATACATTCCAGGACTGACTCATTTTTCCCTAGCATGATGCTCAACCCTACACAGTCACTGTGGGGAATCATGTGACACAACAATTGCAGAAAATCTTCAATAACCGTTAAAACAAAATTAAATTCGGCTTGAATAAGTGGGGTGTAAATGACATGAATTAGCAGCATAGGACCCAGGATTATACTTGAATAGTGCCTCAAACATGAGAAAATGCTGACAAATATTTAACCTTTATAATGTCAATGTCAAATTGCCATTTGCCAACATCACCATATTTGAGAACATTGTTGCAGCTTAAAACAAGAAAAGCTTAACTCTAAGTGAAAATGTCTTTGCTAATGCTATTTTTAAAAATAGAGTTTGAGTTTGAGTTTATTGGGGTTTTACGCCGTTTTCAACTACCAGGGTCATATCGCGGCGGCTGGAGCACCTACCCATGGATTCCTGTTGTTTCTCAAACCAGTACTACCACAACACCCTTACCGAGCCTCCAGCTGCTCGCCCACTTAGGTTAACGATTTCAAGCCCATTGGTGGGTGACAATTTTGTCAGAAAGGGTATTAGCCGCGGCCGGGTATCGAACCCGGGACCTCTCGAATGAGGGTCAGATGCGCCACCAACTGCGCTAAGGCCGCGGCCTCTTTTAACAATAGAAAAACCCACTACATTAACATGTAACCAAATTCAGTCTTACACACAGATTTTTTTCTATTCTTTGGGATAAGCATAGAGAACCTTGACAGTGAAAGAAGTAACAAGGAAGAAATCGTCGTTGTAAATGCACAACCTCGTATCTCGTTTTTGGAAAATTTTAAAGGGGAGAGAAAAACGTGTAATAACTTTTCCCAAACTGAAATGTTTTACTTGAAGTTTGGACATATTGTTCATAAATGATTTGTCATTAATACTGATCAGTAAAAATATCTCAAAACTTGCAAGAATTGTCTTTAACTGGGCACACAAGTTTGAACTTTGAAAATCGTAACAATCGACATACGAGGTTTCGCATTTACACCGATGAAATGCTGGTCATAGCAATGTTCCTTTACTTTAATGTTTTCTCTAAAAGGATTGGAACACAAAAACAAGAGATGGTTTGGAAAAAGATGAAATTGGTTTTGCTAGAAAGTCTCATGAGATTCTGAGTGAAACCTGACAGGGATTGGAGGACCCATTTCACACAAAATAACCATCCATTTTCTGCAGATAAAACAATGTTTCTGTGGCCATAAACGAGTGAACCAATCATAAAACATGAACCATGAGAAACTGAAAGAAACAACCCTTTCCCAAATTGCAATATAATCTAGACTCATCCAATTTGAAAGGAGTTGCAATCGACCAAATCATTTCAAACTCATACAGAAAATCTCCACATTATTGCAATGAAAACATTGAAGGAAAAGAAGAAAATGCTGGTTATAACCAGCATTTTCTTCTTTTCCAGCAAGGTTTTCTTTACCTATATCAATTGCCCGGTTGTCAAATCGTGTCACCATTCGAGAAAGGAATAATGATAGCCTGGCAAGCACATGCGGAACTCTTCCCAATAATTACACTCTAAATCAATATCTGCTCGATTTGCCCTCGAGGTCCTCGCAGCTAAAAACAGTTGTTTGAATAGAAATAGCTTTAGATGGCATATTTTTAGAAACTACAATTGTAGAATGGAATGCATAATTCCCGAGACATCAATGTGTTCAATCCTTTGTTTAACATTACAAGAACGATTTTGGTGTCAATACTAAAATCACAAGCTGCTCAGCAGAATGAGAACATTCTTAACGTAGAGCAACACTATTTGTTTTCAATGATGCTCATTATATAACTTTGATTATGTCTTCAAATTCAATTGTCATTAAACATGGTTTTGTAAGAATTTCTTTGAAATCATGGGCCTCATGGCAGCCTAGGGAATATTGATCTTTAACTTAGCGCCCCTTCTTCAAAAATGTTTCAATATTGTCTGTAAAGATATACAGAGTAACATTATTATAGATAAGAGGGAGGTAAAGAAATTCTGAATGTGTTCATTCAAATCAAAATCATATTTAGTTGGTACTCATTTGAATCTCAATGGCAAGACAAATCCAATGAGAACCTAGAATTTGAAAAACATTGACTGACATTCTTTGAATTTTGAAAAACACTTTGGCTCTCTTTTCTGTAGTACAGTGTACCCCTGATAAAGCTGGTTAATTTGATATTTTTCAACAATAGGAAGGTAGTGCAAGGCTATAAAAGAATGTTAGATAAAAATGGCAATAAAAAATCATAAAATGTACATTATTTTCAAGTAGCTTCAGGGAATAAAACCATGTTAAGCAAACCACATTATAACCTTCTTCACATAAAAAAGAAAAAAAAATCTATTGCAAGCAAGACTTGGTTTTGAACATTTCATGTCACTTATTATGATTACAGAGTTTTGGTACCTGTTGAAGCAAAAAAGAAAATCTTGAAATCCAGCTACTTTTTTTTAACTTTATTTGAGCCCTATGAAGATTTTCAACTTTGATCTGACAGAACTCTTTTCTCTAGAAAAAAGTCCAAAAACTTTGTCATTCTATAATCTAAGGATACATGATGGTAAGGGTTACAATTAAATTGTCCTTTTAAAAGGGATGAAGTCGACCAGCTTTGATGAATTGTCCTCAATTGTTACCAACCTGTTTGATGTCAAACATTCATTGTATAACAACATTCATGTTTATAGGGCATCAGATTTGAAAGGTGTAATTTTCTCCATATATATATACAGAAAACTTTTTTACTCCTTTAATATCTAGAGAAAATATGGGAGACATAATACATGTGTATGTTCTCCCAAAAGAACTAAAATCTAACAAAAGTTATTTTTTGTAAGATAAGAATGGAATGTATTTTGGACCAGAAACAGGGCAACATTCTGGCCAGTAATCAATCAAACTGTTTCTGCTTTGTAATTTTCATGTTAACATTTCAACCATGTATAATCAATCACACTGCAGTAGCCTACCGATCAAACATATTTCTTGTCTTTCCTGTTCAAAGATATTCACAGTGAATGAGAAAGAACAAAAGATGAAATCTTTCTGGCTAAATTCATCATTAAATATCATCAATTGGACAATCTTTTGAAGTTTCACCATTTGTGCAGCTTAAGATTAATTTAGAAGACAAATTTATGTTATTTCAGATAACTTCTTTGTCAAAGAACATCATAACTTGATGTCATGATTTCACGTAGAAACAGGCTCAAACAGCATTGAAACTTCTTATTTGAAACACTGTCAACATGCAATTTACAGAAACCTACAAAATGATCATGTCTTTGAGGGTGTCTATAAGAAGATCACTGCAGCATGTCGCTGCTTTTCAACGAAAACCTCGTAACTGCAGCTTGTTTAAAGCTGCAGTTACGAGGTTTTCGTTGAAAAGCGACGATGTACAGTATTGATTCAGAAACACAAGGGCTTGACAGCTAATGACAGTTTCTGAGGGAATTTAGCATGCTTTCTCTCTCCAGTAATGGAAGCAATGTTTTCAGTAATTAATTCTTTCTGAACCATTTCCTAAACTATTCTTGGTACCTGGCTTTGATGTAGTCAATAAAAAGGGCTATGGAAAGCGTTGATAGAAAAGAAGAAAATGCTTCATGATTGCAAGATTTTTTCCCCATTCCTTTAAAAAAATTCAAGTCTGCAGGTCAAGGATTAATCAAGCAGTGTCAGACAAGGCAGCAGGCCATTAAGAATGGTCATATGGTTGAACATTTTTAGTACAAAGCTTTATAAGGAGTTAAGGCGCTGTAAACAAAGATGTTGGCAAGACTTGAACCCTTTCCCAATTAAGCCCTGGTTTTGATGACCCTAAATTCTAGAAACTGAAGTCTAGAGGGAAAAGAACAAAATGCCGATAGTCAGCATTTTCTCCTTTTCCCACTAGGATTCCTATGCTATTAATTATGATAGAATTTCTATTGTCACTAATATTAGTTTCTTTCTTTTCAGCATGTTCAGCTTTCAACTATGACCACTCGGGTCTACAATTTTTATCATTTTGGGAAAGTGTTAAATTATGCCCTTGACCATTATTGACAAAAAGTAGTGTGACTATTCACAAGCAAACAAATATCACCATGGAAATTGAATGTGAACATCCATCTCAAGTACTTGCAAATTCAAACCTCTCATTTTATGAATTCAAGCGACACCTAAAGTGAAGATTTATGTGTGCAATTAAACTGTTTTCTATTTTAAAAGTACAGGGTCAAGCAAACAAGACACTCGCCAACTGCACATGTCCAGTTCATGAATATTCATATTGTTTAATTGAGGCATGTCAAATGAACAATCTGCACAATGACGGGTCAACACAATTCTATTATTATCAAAGTATATACACACATCAAATTTGCATCCAACTCATTAACCCACTCCCAAAATGGAAGGCCTTTTGACGACCCCACTTATTATTAAAGGTTCAGATAACCTGGCAGAAAAGAAAGAAAATCCTGATAACTAATCCAACCTTTTCTCCTTTTCCTTCTAGGTTCTCTTTAATTTCACATGAAGATTTAGTATAAAACTAAGCCCTAAGCATTTATTTTATTATAGGTCTATCTGCAACTCCTGCCACAAAAGCTTTACCCTACTGTCTTCGTTCGTAAATTGTATTTATCTGTAGGGATGTAACGATACATCGGACTATCGATATATCGCAATAGTGACCTCTGCAATAGTGCTATCGTGATAGGCAACTGGCAATATCAATAGTATTGCAATAGTGGTTTCCAATATCGCAATAGTGTTGATAGTTCTAAAAATAGCTATTTGTCACATGACATTGCCTAATTTTGACCAAAAATCTGTCTCTTGAATATCAGACATCAATGACAGGCTACTCAAATCATGAAATGTCACTCTCTTACTACAGATTATTTATTTAATGGTTCTACAAATAATTCATTTAAGTAAAATGTTCAGGAAATGTGATTTTTAATGAAAAAATATCCATTTTTAGCGCTAAAAGTGTATAACAATAGTATCGCAATAGTATTGCAATAGCAACCTACAATAGCAATACTATCGCGATAGCAATTTGGTCAATATCAATACTATCGCAATAGTCATTTTGGTCTGCAATAGTCATCCCTATTTATCTGTAATTTTATTTAATTAAATAAGAAAGACATCCCCAGTATCATTGTGTCATAAGCATGGTCGATGTTTACATTTGATGAACAGTGAATGCTTATTTGCTTTCTATCTGTATCTAGAGCCTAAGAGGCTATGTCATGATTTTACTTACCGTTTGGCATGTTAAGGTTCGTTCTGTTGAAAACCAGTTTAATATTCCTGTGTGTCGGGTCTTCATAATCCAATCTTCGTCCAGATTTCAGGTAAACATTTCCATTCACATCTGGCGGCCGGAACAACGGCACAGATGCAGAAACAAGATCGTAAACCTCCGTACTAGAAATTGGTCGAGGTTGAACACTAGCTACTGAGAACAGAGAATTGAACACGGTTCTATTTTCCACTATTTCAAATGTTTTCTTGATGGTGGTAACAGCCCTTTTTGAAATGTGATGAGAATGTTGAGAGTGAGAGACCTTAGGGTGAAACTTTAATGTATCACTATGTACAATGATATGAACTGTTAGAGCATCACTTTTATGCCAAGCTTGATCTGTGGAATAAACTTTGACCTCATAATGACCTGGGAGTAGGATGTCTTCTACTGAGTATAAGTCCCCAGTATCTGGGTCTATATAAAATCTCTGATCGTCTTCCAGGGAGTATCTAATGACTTCATCTTGATCCAGATCCTCCGCTTTGATTGTCGTGATTGTTCCCCATGATTGGTCTTGTGTTGTGTATACAGTGATGGAGGGCTGGTTGAAGTATGGAGTATTGTCATTGACATCTAGGATATGCACTTCTATAACCGTCTCTGCTGTATGACCACTGAGTAGCTCAGCCTGTAATCCAACATTATACAGACGCTGCTTTTCTCTGTCAAAACTCTGTTTAGATATAAGTTTATTGTTGTGAGAGATGGGTCCGTAATATTCAGTTTCAAGCCTGAACAATTTAGCTGATGATGGTGAGAGTCTGTAAGTTGCGTTCTCATGATGAAGCAAACTAACATGACCAATGATATGAACTGTAGAACCATTTTTCTCATTTTCGTAAATAGTACCAATATATCTTTTTTGTTGGAAGACTGCACTTAAATCCTGAATATGTATGGTATAGGCTGTATCCTTCTCCCCTTGTGAATTTAAAGTGAATGATATTTGATTTCCACTGAAGTTTGTTAAATTCTTTGAAGTTACTAAGCTACCATCACTTAGATGAGAGAAATACTCTAGAAATTCTGAACAATTTGTGTGGATGTTACTATGAGGTATCGTATGGGGAATCTGTGTAATGAAATAGCCTACAGGGGCATCATATGGAATTGTGATATTTTTGATGGCAGTCTCACAATCAACCACTTTGAGGGGATGGACTATTCCAAGCACTAACACTAAGCACCACTGTGACATTGGTCGAGACATAAATATCCTTGAACCTGCAACACTGTATTGAAAACAGCCCATTGTTATTTTCTAAACTTCTCCTGTCAGCCTGAAATACAAAATTCATTTAATACAAAAGTTTCTAGAAGTTTAATCCTTTCCCAAACGAGACTTGGTTTTGACATCCGTATCAGAAATGACTTGGAAAAAACATTGAGGCAAAAGAAGAAAATGCTGATAATCAGCATTTTCTCCTTTTGCCTCAATACTATTTGTGCTGTATTTTACACAAATCTGTCTTTTTCAGTACCATTTTGACATCTATAGCAGCTGTCAATCCAGTCCACCCTATTTTTTTGCTGTTTGGGAAAGGGTTAAATAAATGTTTATTGATTAGTTGGTTTTACCTCTACAATATTACATTTGATCCTCTCCAGTATGCAAGGCTTGTGCAAATGAAGTAAGTTCTGTTATCTTCAATAGGGAATAATTTTATCCAGTTAACTGTGACTCAATTTTGGACAAGGAAGTGGCTAGGGATACGGGCCCGTATCTCTAGCCCATGGGAGCTAGAGATACGGGTCCGTATCCCTAGCAAAACCCCCTTGTTTTTGCTAGAGATACGGGCCCGTGTCTCTAGCGAAACGATGGGGTTTTTGCTAGGGATACGGGTCAAACGACTTCCGGTCTAACACAATTTCCTATCGTGTCATTTATGGAAAATCGATATTGAACCTTTCCCAAACTGCGAAATTCAGACTGGACATTTTGAAAAGTTCCAGGACACAAATAAAGTATTATTTATGTCTCGATTAGACAATACGGGCGGTATTGCAGGGGAAATGTCGAGGGAATGGGGAAATTGCTGAAATTGTTTCTTCTCGTTTGATAAAGGGTTAAAGTAGAAACCTTTAAGTTTTATATCGTCAGTTTATTCCCGGAACGTCGAGTCGCATTTATGAGGAATATTGTTGCATGAAAATAGGAGAAAACTTAATTATATTTTTCATTGTAACATTTTTTTTATTCGTGTCATATGTATAATAACTAGGCCTATGTACATGTATTTACGTTTTAACCCGGACGGCAAAATTTTAGACGAGTACAATTCTATCTTTCTGGACAGAATACGTCTTGAGAAATTAAGAAATTGCTTGTCACAATCAGTGTCTTCAATCTTCACATTGTTTTGCAAACCTTTTTATGTCTACGGTCAATGGGCGTCAAAAAGCGTCAGTTTGACAACCTTTGGGGTATTGATATCTTATATTTTTCTAACACCTTATGACAACAAGGTGCTAACTATTTGTAGCTTCAGCAGTGGCAATGATTTCACGCGTACGACGTGTGTATAACCCTTTCGTTTGATTAGATTATTCTTGTTTGACAAGAAACTTTAAAGGCGAATAGAGTACATAGTTCCCAGAAGAAACCAAACTAAACAATAATGAAACTTTGGCAAATTTTACTTTAATACAATGAGCCGCAATATTGCACAAAAAATTAATTAGAAGAAAATTAAAGGGTAGATCATCAACCAATTTCTTGTGTTCCCTCGATGTTTTCTAAAACTTTTTCGTGTACGAACGTCAAAACCATAATTTTGCAAAAGGTTCAACGACTATCTAATTTTGGCCAGTAATGGAAACTGCTTTAACGCTTTCAAAACTAGACCTGGTTTTGAGGTCTTTCTTGCTTGGAAAAAAGATTGAGACAATTTAAGTAGAAATTCTGATGATCAGAATTTTCTTACTTTGCCTCAATATTTTCTTTGCTATAATGTGCAGAAATACTTTCTTTATAAACCGTTTTATTTCCCGAAGTAGCTTTTAAATTGGACGGGTATAAATTTTAATGTTTGTTGTTCTGGTTTGCGAGACCTGGTAAAAGCCTAGACGTCCCAAAAAGAAAAGGCTACAAAATATGAAGACAAAAGAAGAAAATGCTGGTAATTTACATGGTATCCTTTTGCGTCAATATTATTTATGTTATATTGCACACAGAACATAAGTGAAGCAGATGATTTTCGGTGTGAACGTTTCCCAAAAGTTATATGGGTTATCTACTGCATGTCTATAATTATGCTGGACTTACTTTCAAAATATCGAAGGCAAGGGTTACGAAGACAGCTGTAAGTATAGATGTAATTACACCTTTTTTGCATTAAAGGGACATTTCATTCCAATTTCATTTTTTTTAAAGTATGTCTTGATGCCAAGATTGGTTATTCTAATGAGTATAAATACTATAGGTTGTTTCAAGTTGTTGCCAATAAGCGAGAAACACGCATTCAAAGTTGAGACATAATCGATAAATTGCATATAAATCCGAACTGTTGTCCACAACAATTTGTTCAATTTTAACACAAAAATGTAAATTTCTCGTAAACGGCGCAATATTTTGGCTTGAAATTTTCAGAATTTTCATAAAGAAATATGCTCTTTCAGATAAAAATAAAAGTAAAATTTATGACAAAAAATTCTGAAATGTCACTTTAAGCTGAAAATGATATTATTTTTGATGATATTATTGTTGCAATTGAGTTATTCAACAACGCGATGACACCCCTTTTCTACAGACAAAATATAAATACTGTATATTCTAAATTATAAAGGGCCATAGGAAGCAATTTCATATGGGGAAGAGGGCTTCACCCCCTTTCCGGGCCAGTGTCTGAATATTGGAGGGGATTAGATTTTCCCAATTTTCTTCATTATAAAAGTAAGACATGAAAATTCGGCGTTTATGTCCAAATTTAGAGGTAACAAAATCGAAAAAAGAGTGAAAATCTTGCTCCTCTGCGAACATTTATCTGCCGGTCCAAATTGTGTGAGCTTCAACCCCGGTTAGATTTTTACAGGACAGTTTATTGCCAATTAAACAAGAATAGTCTTACATCTAAACAAAGGAAAGGGTTAATACAAATTATAGGCTACACGTGTGGAGTCCGCACGTGTGAAACCATTGCCACTGATTAAGTTGCAAACAGCCAGCACCTTCTTGTCAAAAGGTAAATAAAATAACAAAATATTGAAAAAATAAAGAAGTTTCAATTTCAAACCATTCGTTTTAGCAATTTCTCCATTCCCTCGACATTTCCCCTGCAATATCGCCCGTTTTTTCTAGTTAATAGATATAAATGATATATTATTTGTCTTCTGGAACTAATTTCAGAATGACCAGTCTGAATTTCGCAGTTTGAGAAAGGATCAATATCGATTTTCCATAAATGACACGATAGGTTATGTTAGACCGGAAGTCGTTTGACCCGTATCCCTAGCAAAGACCCCATCGTTTCGCTAGAGATACGGGCCCGTATCTCTAGCAAAAACAAGGGGGTTTTGCTAGGGATACGGGCCCGTATCTCTAGCTCCCATGGGCTAGAGATACGGGCCCGTATCCCTAGCCACTTCCTTTGGACAAACATACAATATTTCGATGGTGTTGTTATAAAATCTCTTAGCCATGGCTTGAATCAATTCGTAGTTATGAGATTTTAAAACAGCAATGACGATTTATCAAAACATTACGTTAAACCAGGTCTATTTTTAGCACAAAATTCATTGCTATTCATTCTTGACTGGACTGTCAGCTTTCAATATTTTAGATTGGTCTGGAACTGAAAAATGGTTCCAATAGAAAATAATTTCCAGGTCAGTTCAGTATCTATGTAGATCAACATGCACCCTCTAAATTGCAGCAAGATGCCACAAATATGCACTTGTCAAAAATAAAAATATGAACTGTCAAATATTGCATTTTGTGCTGAGTGAACCCAAGAGCGTCTGCAGTGACCCAGACTAATTTATCTGGGAAAAAAAATCCGAAACATAACGGGCTAGAAAACAAGCTTATAATCACCTTCTTATGGCAAATAATTCATTTCCTAGCATATCCACAATTTCCTACAAACAACTTGCTACATTTTCCACAATATTCCGCTTGAATGCACCAAGAAAATAACATTCTATCGTAACGGCATCTTCTCTGCTCTTTCACCCGTCTGCCTCTGTGTCAAGCGTTCAGATGACTTCGATCCAATTTTGTCGCTGTTCCATTCACCCCCTGCGTTTTAGAGAAGAGAAAGAGAGCGGTAAAAATTGAAATTCAGAAACGCCGAGATCTATAATAGGGGCCTACATGCCTATATTTTCTACAGGTAGATCCAGGCCCGTAAGAAGCAATTTCATATTGGAGTGGCTGCCCTGTGTCTGAATGTGGGTGGGGGAGCTGCCGCGGATCCAGGATTTCTGTGAGGGGGGTTCGAATCTACAGATAGGGGGGTTCGTTTTCCTAGAATAACACAAAATTTACTGAATTTCTGCATGAATATAAAATAATTTGGCTACAGAGGGGGTTCGTTTGAACCCCCCGAACCCCCTACGGATCCGCCACTGGGGGAGGGGCAGTGGCTAAATTTGATTTTCTATTAATTTTCAGTGGAAAATTAATTTTGGTAGTTCTAATTAGAGACGTTTACAAATTATTATTATAAGAACTAGAAGATCTTGGCCTACTCTCTTAAGAACAGAGCACATTCTCTCTTCATTCCATTATGATTTAATGATGGTTAATCAATAGACCTCGGCTTTGGAGAGTAATCTAGGCCTAGATCTAGTTAAATTCCAATGCTTTTCTTTGAGCGACAATAGGCTACATGTATAGGCCTGTATCATATACATGTACATGTTAGGCCCTATTAATTAAACTATAGCAGAGACATATAATATCTATGTCTCTGGCTATAGGCATAAGAACTGGATTAGCATGTTGTAGGGGTTTTTGTAGGCTTATCCATAAATTTACAAATATCAATCGAAAGGGAAAAAATGCTGCTAGTGGCATCAATATCCTTTTTCTTCAAAAGGAAATATTGAACGATCTCTTTTGTGGACAAAAAAACCGACGGATTACAAGGACGGATACAGAGGGGGCGGGGGTGTCGACCGAACCTCCCGGTAATTTCATTTTCATGCAGAAATTCGGTCAAAATTGAGTAATAGGCTACTAGGAAAACGAGCCCCACCCCTTCCCCCTTTTGCATATTCGAACCCCTCCATAAATCCTCAATCCGCCACTGGGATTAACACTAGAATATGATCGATGTGTATTCAAAGCCTAAGAATGGCCATTTTAGTTTGACATACGTCAATTCTGTCCCAAAAATTGGAATGTTTCGATAGATAAAGCAGTCAACGACCAGAGGGTTTGTCAACAAATAGTAACACATCGTAGATTAACCCTTTCCCAAACAGCAAAATTTTAGACAGTTCCAATTTCAAAGGTGTTGCAGACGACAATTTCAAGTGAATGAAATTTAGATTTATTTGGTCTTTGATTACAGAAAACAATGTGGAAAATGAAGAAATTGCTTGTCACAAGCAATTTCTTCATTTTCCACAATGTTTTCCAAAGCCTTTATCATGTTGGGCGTCAAAAAAAGATAATAAGTGGGAATGGGATAAACCTTATCAGCGGCGGATCCAGGATTTCTTTGAGGAGGGTTCGTTTTTACAAAAAGGGGGGGGTCGTTTTACAAGTATTACACACTTTTGACTGAATTTCTGCATGAAAATGAAAGAATCAGGCTACAGAGGGGGGTTCGTTTGAACCCCCCGAACCCCCCCCCCCCCCTGGATCCGCCACTGCCTATAATTTACGGAGATAAAATGTCACCTTGTCTGTCATATTACCCACGATATCTTCGGGCAACTTCGAATGGTTGGTTGGTCCATGGACGTATGGCGCGCGAATAGGGTCTAAAGTCAATATATAGCGCTAGACCGATAATTAAAATAGGGGTAGACCGGTAAAAATAGCGGTCTACCCTTATATTTTTACCGGTCTACCGATAAAAATATCGGTCTACCCTTAAAATAAGGGTAGACCCTATTTCAAATAACGGTCTAGCGATAAATTACCGGTAGACCGATAGTTATTTTTGACCCTTCTGCTCGAAATCTCATTAGCCAATCAAATGGCTCGTTACATCCTCAACCCACCGAGAATATCAACGACCGTATAATACAAGCTCTGTGATTGGCTATCGAAAAAAATAGGGGTCTACCGATAAAATAGCGGTCTACCGGTAATTTTATAGCTAGACCGTTATTTTGAATAGCGGTTTACCCTTATTTTATGGGTAGACCGATATTTTTATCGGTAGACCGGTAAAAATATAAGGGTAGACCGCTATTTTTAAGGGTCTACCCCTATTTTAACTATCGGTCTAGCGCTATATTGACTTTAGACCCTATTCGCGCGCCATATGGACGTCCCTCGACAACTTAGGTTGAGGTGTGGAAGCTGACAAGTGTAGCAATTTATAATTGCACATAGAGGTGCCGGGTTCGATCCCGAGTCGCGGCAAATATCCTTTATTAGGACAAAATTTTCACTAACCAATGGTTTGATAATCGTTGACCTATGTGGCCGAGCAGCTGGAGGCTCGGTAAAGATGTGTCAGTTCTGGTATGAGAAACAATGGGAATCTATGGTTAGGTGCTCCGGTCGCTGCGATATCACAAAAGCAGTTGAAAGAGGCGTTAAACATCAATCAATCAGTCAATCAATCAAACATCATTTGTTTGTCTGAAAACTCGTCTGATTTCATTAGGTCACCCATGTTTGGACTGCGCATTTAACCCATTACCAAACAGCAAAATTTTAGACTAGTCCAAATTCAAAGATGTTGCAGACGACAATTCAAAGTGAATGAAATTTAAAATTTGTCTGTCTTTTTGGGTAGAAAACATTGTGGAAAATGCAGAAATTGCTTGAGACTTAATTTCTGCATTTTCCACAATGTTTTCCAAAGCCTTATTCTTTAGAGGAGTCAAAAGGTGTAAATGTTTGGTAATGGGTTAATCAAAGTGAAATTTATTTATTCCATAAAGGTCAAATCACATAAATGCGTATCAGTAATATGTATCGAACGTTACAAACAGCGATTTCACGTAGACGACGGGTTAAGAAGCAGAGCATAGATAACTAGTAAGTCCCCCCACCCCTGTCCACCCTCTTTCGATCAGAAAATTTATTGGTCTGCTAACCTGGCAAATAAAAACTTTAACAAACAGCAAACATTCGAATTTGAAAGCCACTGCCGATGACGAAATGGATATTGACACAGAAAATATAGACTACTAGTATTTGGGGGAAATTATAAGCATTTTCTTTGTTTGTCTCAATCACTTTAACATTTTCCAGAATATATTCTCCTAGGGACTTCTAAACAAAGGTCTTAATTTAGGAAATTGCTGTTTAGGATCACAGAGACCGTTGTTGTATATTTAATCACATTGTTCGATCAGCTTGTTAACATAGATATCCGGACAGATGTTGCAGATTGACCAGTCTGTGGTCCAAGATTGGTCAGCTGATATCGCGGATCAAAGACAAAACATACAGCGGGAAGCCAGGCGGCAAGTGTACCTGATTAATCCTTTACCGACCGAGAAATATCAGACTGGTCCAAACTGAAACAAAAGTGGCAGACGAATACTAGCTCCAAACAGCAAGGTCTTCGACGAATTTGAAATTGTGATTGGAGAAATGAAACCCGTGAGAGGAGAGAGAAACGCCAGGAATCCATGGTTAAGACCGAGATGCCATTCAAATTGGTGTGTAAGGTAGTCTACTCATAATGAAATTCGCGCGAAGTCGGAATTATTCGGGCGACGTCGAAAACATTCGGCGGTGGAATTATCCACCGCCGAATGTTTACGACTGCGCCCGAATATGTTCGGGTACGTAACGACGCCACCCGGAAAAAACGATGTTTTATTGATATCAAAATGACCACATTACGGGTATTCTACCTTAACTCCGTTATTAAATCAATTTGTAGGCCTACAGTCCGGTCACAAGTTATTATGGCACACCAATTAATGGACTAAAAACTTCCATAGGGAACGAGCAAATCATGCAGGTAGCCTACGCCTGCAAGATTCGAACCAACGCATGAAAAATTGTATTTGAAATTCCCTTGTTTGCATTAATTTGAACAGTTTGTAAGGTTTTTTTTACATAATCATGCCACAGTTTCTTAACCAGACTATATTTCAAGCTGGTCAAGGTAACAAGCTAATTTTGACCTGCAGGCCCGTAGGAACAGGGGGGGGGGGGGGCTAGGAGGGGGGGGGGGAGCTTAGCCCCCCCCCCCCCCATGTTGGCCAAAATGCCGAATTTTCTTAATTTTACACTGAAAATTTTGGGAAAATTCAAAATAGCCCCCCCCCCCCCCCCCCCCAATATTCAGGACAAGGGCTTTAGCCCCCCCCCCCCCCCCAATATGAAATTGCTCCCTACGGGCCTGACCTGTCAGTTTGTATAAGCGACAAAATATTTGCTGTTTAGTTCATATCTTAACATAAGCCCAGCAGGGTAGGTAGCTAGATTTATGGGGCTATATAGTGACAGGTTGTTATGCCGCCATTTAGGCACAATAAAACCATTTTACGTTTGTAACACTTATAGCTTATACAGATAATCAGCATAATCTATTTTATTCTTTTGCCTCAACATTTTCGTGATATATTTTACACAAATTCTTTCTGTATCATCATCCAGCATCCAGCGTTTGTGGTCTGCATTTCCACTGGCGGCAATCACGTGACTTTGTTTGTTTTCCTCACTTAAATGTAAACAATCAAAGCGCTGAAAGCGCTGAAGGCCCTGAAGAATTTGAACACATGCAGATTATTGGTATGAGAAAGTTTAAATATTCTTTAACTTCAGCAATAATCAAAGTGCTGAAAGTGCTGAAGGCCTGGAAAGTGTACGAAAAATAACAAGAGTAATATTTTAATCTTTTATTTTTTTTTGAAGAAGTTTCGAACAAATTTGAACACATGCAGATTTGTGGTATAAAACAAAAGTAAGATGAACAGAAATCATCTGTATGGTATGAAACAAAAGTAAAATGAACAGAAATCATCTGTACTGGATGGCCACTAGAATCATGGGGGCCAAATTATCAAGGATCAGGTAAGAAGGATTTCGATTATTAAATGAAGTTTAAATCATTGCCGACAAATCGTGGTGTTATTTCTATATATCTTCACAATATATCATTTAGAACCTTATTAAATCATGAATCTGCCTATTAAAACATAACTATCTAACACATGTATACAAATACATAGATATATAAATAACAAAGTTTTAAAACAGATTAAAGAATAACAAATCGTTACTATTACCTACGGTATTGGAAAACCAAATATTTCAAGTGTGTATCGGTAATCACTGACGCGTTCCGTGTGTTCCGGCAATTACTATATGCGTTCCATGGTGTTCCGGTATTTCTATGGACCCAATAGTTCTTTCGCGGTGGAAAAAACGAACATTTACGGAAAATTTTGCAATGAACAAGTTTCTTTAAATATTAGAGGAACGTCGGGTACTTTCGGACAGTTAAGCGATCGTCAGCCATTATATTTAGATAGGTGAAGACAAAAACTGTATCTTATGTCACAATCAGAAAATTCTAAGCCTTTTCCCCGGCATCGGTAATGAGAAGTATGTATTAAGCGTATAAAACCGGGTACCATAAGGAAAACAAAATGAGTCATCAACGACAGGTTATTTCGGACACATCGGGTCTGATCGGACAGGCCGATAATCGAGCTAGATTTATTTCAAATAATTATGTTTGCACTTTTACGTAATTAATTTGGAACAATCTAAAATTTTGTTTGGAAAGGTTTTAGGTAAGATAAAATACAAATGAACGATCTAAGATATTTATTTGCATCGAGAATTTCATAAAAAAAAAAAAATAAAAAAATTATGCTGATAGCTGGAATTGAACGTCGGTTCCCCTAGTTCTGAGACTTCGACATTACCACTCGACCACTGAAATTTATTTTTCATGAGTGACATAATTAATATATAAAATCATTATTTGTCCGGTTAGACCCGACGTATCAATTTTCCTTCGGGTCAGATCGGACACCATTTTATTTCCGAAAATAACTAAAATTTCTATCATCGACAGGTAAAAACCTCTCGAAAACCTTTTAATCTTCTTTTTAAACCAGACTAAAAAAGATTTAATCGCAATAATACATCGTCATAATCTTGCGTCTGCAGGGTATCTATATTTAGATATTGCTTACGATATTGATTCGGGGGAAGACCCACTATAGTCCCTGGGCCAGAAACATGTTTGCTCCCCCCCCCCCCCCCCCCCCCCCCCAGGGGGAATTTTGTAGACATAGTTTTTCATAAAGTACAATATCTTAGAAACATTTTGAGCATTGTTTGCACTCTGGCCGTTGGGGCTTTTGGCTGTAACCCTTATCTAAAACCCTTAACCCTATCATTTTTTTCACTCAAATTTACAATACTTATTTGGTCATATTTTCATTGAATATTGCCCTACAGATGTCTAAATGGTATCAAATGAAAGCTTATGACTTGTTCTTTCATTTGTAGTTATTTTATGCAAATTAGCTCATTTGCATATTCATGAATATTAATGATTTCCCTTAAAATTTCCATTTTTTGGCGAAAATTTGATAAATACTTTCTTGAAAAAGGCGTTTCTGTCCAAGGGGAATTTTGTAAACATGGTTTATCAGTAAGAACATTTTATTAGAAACATTTTGAGCCTTGTTTGCACTCTGGCGGTTTGGGCTTTACGGCGTGACCCTTATCTAAACCCTTAACCCTACCAAATTGTTCATTCAGATTTTGAAAATGAATTTAGTCATATCTTGATTGAATATTTACACACAGATGTCAGAATGGTATCAAATGAAAGCTTATGACTTGCTCTTTCATTTTAAGATATGTTATGCAAATTAGCTCATTTGCATATTCATGAATATTAATTATTTTTCCTAAAATTGCGATTTTCTACCAATGTCTGGTAAATACTTTCCAAAACAAGACATTTTTGTGCAGTGGAATTGTGTAAACATAATTAATCTTAAAGAAAATCATAAATGAAACATTTTGAGAGATGTTTGCACTTTGGCTGTTGGGGCATTTGGCCAAAACCCTTACCTAAACCCTCAACCCTATAAAATTGTCCAGTCATTTCAAAATGTTTTTTATCATATCTTGGTTGAATATTGACCTACAGATGTAAGAATGGTATCAAATGAAAGCTTATGACTGTCCCAATAATTTGCCATCAATTTTATGCAAATTACCTCATTTGCATATTCATGAATACTAATGACATTACTTAAAACTGTGGCCTTTTTAGCGGGTATTTGGAAAATACTTTCAAAAACATTGTGTTTCTACTCAAGGGGAATCATGTAAACATAGTTTATCTTAAAGAACATTTTATTAGAAAAATTTTGAGCAATGTTTGCAATCTGGCGGTTGGGGCTTTTGGCCCGGACCCTTATCTAAACCCTTAACTCCATCAAATTTTTCATTTGAATTTTCAAAACGTGTTTGGTCATAACTTGATTGAATATTGACCTACAGATATAAGAATGATATCAAATGAAAGCTAATGACTTTTTCTTTAATTTGCAGTTATTTTATGCAAATCTTCTCATTTGCATATGCATGTATATTAATGATTTGTCTACAATTTGTGATTGTTTTCAAATTAAATACCTACCAAAAGGTGGGATTTTTATCTTTCTCGTGAGTTTTTAACCATCTGATATCCATGTTCACTCTTTTAACAACATCTAAGCCTTGTTTGAGATGTATTTGATGTTTTGTTTGGAAGTAACTGCGATTTTAAAGTGTGCAACCCATCATATTTTGTTCCTATAAATCTTATTATCAATGTATGTATTTAGTCTCCATTTGATTTTTTTTAAAATTGTTATTGTTTAAGTGCAAATAAGTTTAATTGATTCCATGTATTGTACTGGTGTTCTTGCTTATATCTAGTTAAGTTGACAAAATGTTATCCTTTGATGAATCCAAAATTGCCGCAAAATAGGACTTTGAACATTAACATTTTATTAAATGCCATTATGATGATACAAAAGGTGTCTAACCTGCGGGACTTTATTCTAATACACATATAAAATTAATCATTTCAATTATTTTTGTAATTTTTATGGCTGAATAGAGATCCTGGAATGTATACAAATTGCATACATATAGCAGAATAACATTATTAAGCAATTGCCAAGCTCCATTTTTTGCCATTCGCATTGAGAAAACAGCATGATTTTCTTCCATCTGGAGAGCCCTTCCTTGTGTTTTCCTCATAGCCAAGTCAATTTGTTGGCCTTAAGTGTATTTGATATGTGGCTGACAGATCAGGGACACTGGTGTTACCATTCCTTTATGCTCTATTGAGGTATTTTAACTTCAGATAATTTAAGCCTGGGGTGCCATATGTAAAGCCTACGTATCAGATGCGTAAATCAAGAAATGTACTCGCTGTATGTATGTAGCTAGAGTACAGACAATAAACGATTGCGATCAAAAGATTATTGCAGTCATTTACGATGCATTTATTTGTCTGTATCAGATCAGAACAGATGTGAACTGTGAACTGATCCATACTACCGACAGCCCATGCTGAATGTACATTAAAATTCTTCCGACCTTATAAATATGTCTTATATGTGCTTTCAGCATAGTATGTAACCTCACAATGGATTGAAAATACTTCCCTTGCGATACATATACAATATCTTTCAATATGGCATATGTTTTCAAGGATGGCATTCTATAGCCATAGATATATTCAGTTCAATACTTTCCTGGTTTAGATCAGCATATGAAATCCCATATTAAGACACTTACTGTTTGCACTGTTCTAGGACAATTTGACCAAAAATGATTAACATCACACTTGGTGTCAATCTTGGAATTACTTACACTCTGGGAGTTTGGCTAGGTTATCATAATGGAAACCGACATAGATCAACACTAGAATGTCTATTTAATGCAAAGAATCATCAACATTTATTGTACTAAACATAACAGGGCTACTATGTACTTAACATTACAGGGTTACTATATAACATATACATGTACGTTAGCACTGTCAAATGGAATACATTTTATGGATTTTCCACAATGAATGTGGTTTTATCCCAAACATTTAAAGAATCAATAATATTCATGAATAAGCAAATGAGCAAATTGCCAATATACAAGCAATTCACTAGATTTCATTTGATACCATTATGACGTTTGTATGTCAATTTTTGATCAAGATATGACCAAAACATATTGAAAATTTTAATGGACAATTTGATAGGGTTAAGGGTTTAGATAAGGGGTTTTGCCAAAAGCTCCTACTACCACAGTGCAAACATCGCTTATAATGTTACTTTTATAATGTTCTTTAAGGACAGATCCTCCATTTATTTCCCACGGTAAGAATTTTTTTATTTTTTCTGTACTGATATTTAAATATATGACAAGTAAAAAAATGACTTAAAAACTATAGGTCACCAAGCGAATTAAAAAGTTATTGAATTTCAAGGGAGACTACTCTTGTCTAAAATTGCAAAAATGAGGTGTCACTTAAATACCCACAAAAATGGTGTTCGAAATGACTAGGATTACATAAATAAGTCTTTATTGTGTTCAATATGTTTTATTCTGTCTAAATAAGTATCAATTTGGGATGATTTAGTGATGATTTTGAAATTTTTAGTAAAACATTCTTTCAAAAGTAGCTGAAATTGCTCTTTTGTCGCAACGTTTCTGATAATAAAAAATATTCCAGCGGTAAGAATTTTTTCTTTTTTCGTATAGACATAGCGCTTGGTCATACCTACAAAAACAAAAAAAGAAAAATATATCAAACCAAGCGTTTTTCTTAGTTATAAGTAAAATTTGGTTTACTTTTTACAGCTCTGTCCGAAATTTTTTCACTACTTTTATCCATTTTCTTCCTTATTACCAGCTTTAGATAATAAAACGTGTCATCTTTTGTGTCCATCTGAAGCGGACTATCTCATAAAGACACCATGTTGCTTTTGTTGCTCCGTTTCCTATCGCTAACGCCACATTTTGAACACGTGACAGAAAGCGAAATGTACCATCCGAGTACTATTACACTTTAATTGACCAAACAGAGAAAATTGAAATAACCGAAAAGGGCCTTGTCATTTATCAACCAAACATTAGATAAATGTAAGAAATACATTTGCTGAAAAGGCCAATTACTGAAACAGCTTTATTTCGTAATTTAGGATATGCGCAGTAAGTTGCGCATTAACAACTGGAGGATCTGTCCTTAAGATAAATCATGTTTGCATAATTCCCCCTGAACAGAAACGCCTTGTTTCTGAAAGTACTTAACACGTTTTCGTTGAAAAATCACAATTTTAAGGAAAATCATTAATTCTTATGAATATGCAAATGAACTAATTTGCATAAAAAATAATAGCAAATGAAAGAATCATCCATAAGCTTTCATTTGATACCGTAGTGACATCTGTTAGTAACTGTTCAATCAGGATATGACCAAAAACGTTTTGAAAATTCAAATAAAAATTTGATGGGGTTAAGGGTTTAGATAAGGGTCACGGCCAAAAGCCCCGACCGCCAGATTGCAAACATTGCTCAAAATTTTTCTAATGAAATGTTCTTTAAGATAAACTATGTTTACATGATTCCCCTTGAGTAGAAACACAATGTTTTTGAAAGTATTTTCCAAATACCCGCTAAAAAGGTCCCAGTTTTAAGTAATGTCATTAATATTCATGACTATGCAAATGAGATAATTTGCATAAAATTTATGGC